>CM021101.1:385691538-386291538 GCA_007115665.2 Sequoiadendron giganteum | reverse complement strand
AGGAAAGGCTTGTGTGTAAAGGCTAATCACAAGTGGAAGTAATAGATTGTGAGGAGACATTTCCTTCAATGGAAAGAATTGAAGCTATAAGATTTTTTTGGCTTTTGCAGCACATAAGGATTTCAAATTTTATCAAATGGATGTGAAGTATTCTTTCTTGAATGGTGAGTTGGAAGAAGAGGTATACATAGAACAACTAGAATGATTTCAGTTATTAGATAAACTAGATATGGTTTGCAAATTGAAGAAGACATTATATGGATTGAAGAAAGCTCCCAAAGCTTGGTATACAAGGTTGGACAAGTACTTGTTACAACAAGAATTCAATAAAGGTACCACAAATAGTAATCTTTACTTCAAAGTGAAAAAGATCAAATCTTGATTGTGGTTGTGTAAGTTGATGATATAATCTTTGGAGGAAATGAAGCCATGTGTAGGAAATTTGTAGAAGAGATGTAGAATGAATTCAAAATGTCAATGTTTGGGGAGATGAATTTATTCCTTGGAAAACAAATCAATCAAATAGATAAAGGTATATTGATTTCATAATCAAAGTATGTGAAAGAAATGCTGAAAAAGTTTGGAATGGAAGAATCTAAACCGGTATGTACTCCTATGGTTATTGGTTGCAAGCTGAGCAAGAATGATGAATACCCTAAACCTGATCAAAGCAAGCATAAATCGATGATTGGAGGATGCTATATTTAACTACTACTAGGTTAGATATCATGCATGTATTTTTTTTTGTGGCTAGATTTCAAGAAGATCCTAGAGAGTCACATGTTACAGCAGTAAAGAGGATATTCAGATACTTGAAAGGAACTTCGAAACATGTCTTGTGGTATCCAAAGGATATTGATTTCACTCCGAGTGCTTATACAGATGCAGATTGGGCATTTTGCATAAATGATGGTAAACTTACAAGTGGTGGTGAATTCTTTCTTGGATGTAGATTGGTGTCATGGCTAAGAAAGAAGCAAGATTGAATTTCTTTACCTACTATAGAGGTAGAATACATTACAACAAAATCTTGTTTCACACAGGTGTTATGGATGAGGCAAACCTCAAAGGATATCAAGGTAGTATATGATGAACCAATCTCTATCTTCTATGATAATATAAGTGCTATCGATATTTCAAAGAATTTAGTAATGCATTCAAGGACAAATCATATATCAATCTAGTATCACTTTTTGAGAGAGAAAGTTGTAGAGAATGAAGCGAAGCTTGAATATGTGCCTACAAAGGATCAGGTTGCTGACATATTTACTAAGGCTCTTCCTAAGGATACTTTTGAGTATCTTTAGGAGAAGTTAGGGGTTATTTCACCTCCTTTGAACTAGATGCATATGGAGATGCATCCATCTAATGGAGCCCAAGCTTCATTCTTTGTTCTATACTGATGATTGGTGGCTACCTTTCAGAGGGAGTAGGTAGTGGCATTTTTGGTTGTTGTAGTCAAGGGGAGTGAGTATTTTCATTGTGGTAAAAATTGAAGGAAATGTGTAGTGGTTGCTAGTTGGTGCAGTATGGTGTGTGCTCCTAAGAGGGGGCATGTAGATAAGTAAGAGAATAGGAAGTTGCAGAGTAGTTGTGAGAAGGTACAAGTATGTTTGATATCAATGAAAGAGAGATGCACATATGAGTTGCCCTTTTCCATTTATGTCAAAGGGGGAGAAAAAATCATGTGAAAAGAATTTATTTATGGGGGGGAGAGTAATGTGTTAGGTAAGTAAGGGGGAGAAAGAAAGATAAGAAGAAAAGAGTTATATGGAGCAGTGGGTTGGTGATCAGATTTGTTGTGTTTGTTGTTGATGGTTTTTCACGTCATGTGTTTCCATCAATGAAAAAGGGGGAGATTGTTGTAAGTATGTGTAGTTGATGTTGCCATTAATCTAAAATATATGCAATTTTGGTGTTGAGTTGGTGTTGTCATCTATGAGTTTCTGGTGATGCTTTGATAAGTTGCATTATGTTTTCATTAGTAAGTGTTACTAGTGTCAACCTCTAGTTTTGCTTTGATAAGCTTCTGGTTATGGATGTGTGGTTGAGTGGCTATGTTGAAGATGGTTTAGTGGTGATGAGAAAGTGTTGAAGATGATGAGAATGTGTCTTTGGTACTTGGTTTCCAAGTTCTTTTGAGAAAATTGAATAGAAGAGGAAACAATGTGTTGAAGAAGTGTTTTATGCTACAAAGTAGTGTTCTAGTTTTGCTCCACATATCTTATGTGTTGAAGATATGCTTGTGTAGTTAAAATAAAATGATCAAAGGTGTTCATAGGTGTCATATCCAAATTTTGGTGTGCTGGATCTTGGTGAAGAGAAAGTTGTGTTCACTAATGTGTGAACTATGTGTTGCAATGGTTTCTGGGAGAAATGGATTTTCTCCACATTTCTTTGCAGTTTAGTTTCTAGTCTTGAAAATATGGCAGTGTGTTGATGATGTTCATATATTTCTTCAGTTGAAGTTGTTCATGGTTTGGTGCTCCAGAAGTTGGTTTCTTGAGTTATAATGTGTGAAACTGAACATATTGAATGTGTAAATTCTTCAAGTGAAAGTTGTTGCAAAGGAAGTTTTTGGATTTTAGGGTGTTTTTTAGAATATTCCAGATTGTGTTCAAGTAATATTTTTTGTCTGCGAGTCATATTTGAATCAAAAGAGGCAGGTACTCAAATGTTTAATGGTGTTTACACAGGTTTGGTGGACATTAGGTGTTTACAATAATTATGGATGTGATTCAATTTTTATAAAAGCATGGCATGGTATGTTTGAGTAGATTTAGGTACGAGTTAAGGTTTGTTGTGGTCCACCTTCATTCCTTTCCATCACAAGAATGTTTTGGTGCCAACCTAATTTGAATTTGCATGGTTGAGGTGCATAGCCAACCTTGGATAATGTTTTCAAGGTTGAAGACAATATAAATAAGTGTTATGTTGTTGAGGGATGTGTGAATAGAGGAGTGTGATGTGTATGATGCAAACTGTAGAATGCAAGAGTGCGAAGAAGTGCAGTTTGAGCTCAAATGAGATAGAATATTGGAAGCAGTGAGCAGAATGTGTCTACAATCTTTAGTAAGGATGTGAATGAGTTGGTGATACCATGGTGGAATTTTCTATTGTATTGAGTTAGATTTATCACTATAACATTCTTCTCTATCTTCTTTTTTGTATTCTAGTAGTGAGCCCTCTGAAAATGAGCCTTATGTAATCAATGTTGCTATTACTTTATACTGTGAGCTAATCCTCACCATGGTTTTCCCTTCTTGGGATTTCCATGTAAATCTAGTGTTCCATTGTGCATGGTGTTGATTTGTTTTAGTTTTTGTTATTTTATTTTATGCTAAATCATTATAACATAATAAGGGTTAATTAAGTTTATGTGGATTTGAATGTTAATGAGGGTTTTTTATGTTTTAATGTACCACTAATTCACCCACCTCTCAATTGTCTTGTGCATTCAATAAGAGGAAAATTATAGTTGGTATATTGGAGGCCAAAGCACACATGAGGCAATGGGTAAGATAACCTTGGAGCATTATGATGGTAGTGATAGGTGTTCATCATGTGATTGGGTCCAAAAATTGGACAACTACCTCTCCTTGAGGCCCATGCCTGAGGATGAGGCAATCATATTTTCCACTCTTCATTTGGATGGTTTGGCACATGAGTGGAGATATCATGGATTGATCATGCTTAGGCATAGGTTAGTTACCACTTATGATGAGTTTACTAATAAACACATTGAACTATTTGACAAGAAAGACCTAGAGGTATACTTCTATGAGCTTGCACAATTGAAGCATCTTGGGTCATTGGAGTCTTACATCTTTAATTTTTATAGGCTCTTTGTAATGGTTGTCGATATAACTGAGAGGAGACTTGTGGTTCTCTTTAGTGAGGGTCTAATGGAGCCCTTACATGGGTGAACTAAAGCCTTTGATACTCCCTCATTACAAGATGTAATAAAGAAGGCATGAAACATGGAGATTTTTGCCATAAAAAGGTAGTCTCCACCTAAAACAATCACCTATCCCAAGGATTAGAGTCATCATAAAGTTGCAGACCAACAAAATAAATTGTCACAAAAACCTAATGATGACACTATAAAAGACTTGAGGAGGTAGAAACTATGGTTCAAATGAAAAAGGGCTTGGGAACCAGGTCATAAGTGTCCTATGCAGGGTCATGCAAAACAAATGGAATACTTTTATGCTAATGAAAGTAATTCTAAAATTGTTGAGCAACAATCTGATCCAAAGGATAATGAGATGGGTAGAGCATTTGATGATTTAGAATTAGACCAAGCAAAAGAATCCCCTACAACACAAATCTCTAGAATTCAAAGAGAGGTTCCATTCAAAATTAGAGGAGTCTTGAGTGGGTAGCGTGTGATGACTTTGCTTGATACATGAGCCACTCACAAATTCATTGATGAGGGGTTGGTTTCCAAATGTGGACTTTAGATAGAGGAATTTGAGGGTTTCAAAGTGAGCAAATGGTTTTACTCTCACATGTAAGAGGAGGATCCTTAATCTCACTTTGCAATTGAATGATTATGAGTTTCGAGCTGATTACTATGTTGTCAACATGGGTGAGATGGTTGTTGTTTTATGCATGAAGTGGCTTCGTGCAATCAAAGAGTTTTCCCTCAACTTGAGTACAATAGAAAAAAAATTGTGTTTGATGGTAGGAAATATGTGTTGAGGGGAATGCTTGAAGGTAATCTACGTGTCATCTTCCTCAATGGAAAGGAGAGTAGAGGGAAGGGAAAATAGTTTGAATAGGTGATCGAAGAGAAAGATCTATTGTAGGAGGAGTATGATCTTGTCCATTGCCCCAAAAAATTAGAAAGAGGAGATTTAGATCAACAAGAAGATAGTTTACAATTTGTTAATAATCCATTGTTTTGGGTTGATGCTAATGTGTATTATGATAATCCACTCTTTGAGTTGGATTATGGTGCTCTTTCTAATCCCTGTATGGAGTTGGGCGATAATTGTAGGACTTGGGATCCTAGTATTGGATTAGGACTTTCATCGAGGCTTACTAATGCATTCTATATTGTATACATTGTGCGGTGTGAATATAGCTCTAATTTCAGCCCACTCACATTTGATTTGACTATGACACTAAAGACATGCAAGTGTGACATAGATGGTTGGTATGATATATTTCCTTTTATGGAAGGAGGAGAAAAATCTTATAGGTATTTTGAGCTGCCTCTATAGGATAATCATACTACTGGGATGCATGATTTAGGAGAAATGTTTGAGCGGTTTGGCATTCCTAGTGTAGTTAGAATGGTACAATAGGAGCCATCAAGAGTCAAGAATGACAATCCAAATGTGTCCATGGGATCTAGGGGGAGTAGACTCATGGAGGGTTATGATATATAGAGATTATTACTATGTGTTTCTTCACCATCTTCTGTTTGGTGTAGATTATATTGAAGTAGTGCAATAGAGGTCAATAGGTATTGAGTAAGGTAGGATTCTAGTTGGGTTTTGGTCTTTAGGATCTACTAGGCTCGGTAGTTTTCTTCTACTTCAGATATTGATTGACAAGGCTATCAATTTTATCTCTATCATTCTTTAGTGGTTGCAGTGGAGTTTTGATAGAGAATTATATAGATTGATTTCATATCTCGACATTCAAGAGAAGATCCTGGTTGTTCAGGTGAGGATTTCTTGGCGAGGGTGGACTGTAATGTCCCCATTTTCGAGATCAATATCTTTGTAGTGGTTATCCTACTGTTTGGTCCCCATAGGCTAATGGGATGTTTAGGGGACCCTTTGAGGGTAATCAGTGGCTCCTTAGCTGGATTTTTGATGTTTATCTCAGTATTATTTTTCTTAGTGACTCAATGTTTTTGTGGTGAGCCTTTTGGAGGTCATCTTGGTCATTTTCTCCCACACTTATTATTTATAGTAAGTCACTTGCTTACATTGCATACATACTATTTATAGTAAGTCATGCTTAGATCAGTCGTCATCATTCCTACATCAGGAAAATGTGATTGGATCACTCTCTTGAGCAAGTGTTGGTTATTTATTGGGAATTAACGATTAATTATATTATTAAAGTTAATTTGATTTTAGTAATATTATTATTTACTGATGACTTTATTATAAGGTGTTATAAGGGGTTAAAGGATAATTAATTATATTTAAATGATGCTTTATTAATTATTATATTAAAAATCTAAATGCATTAAAAGCATCAAAATCAATTATTATATTTAATGATTGTTTGGCCAAGTGGTGATTTGGAGAGTATAAAAATAAAAAATAATTTACTTTTTTATTATTGTTGATCACTTTATTGAATTTTTGCAAATTGGAGAAACTCAGCAAGGGTTTGCTAGTTTTGAAGATTGAAGCTTTTTTGAGGATGAAAACCCTTGAAAATAATAGTGTCTACAGGTGTGAAAGATCACTCAAGGGAATTTAGAGAGATAATCTCATACATAGGTTATTATCAGATCTTCCATGGTTTCCTGGAGATCATTATTCAGGGTTTTTACAAAGTTTTAAGGTTGTGTTTAGTATCCTGGTTTGAAGGGAATTGCATATTAACTTGGTTTCCACTTATCTATTCATTGAGGATATTTCTATTGTTGATACAAGGTTGGGCATGGATTAATGTACATGTGAGAATTTAGAAACCCTAGGCCCGTTGAGTATCAACCAATTCTAAGGTAGTTCATGGGTGCTTGGCAAAGGACATGAGGATGTAAGAAGGTCATGGGTTTCATTAAGGGATTCATAGTTTCATTAAATCTCAGATATCCCTCTTTGGGCAGTTGTATAACTCATGGAAAGAAGAGTATAAGCATTTGGGAGGTTGACGTGAGCTTCCAGGTAGTATAGGAACATCTTATAGAGAATGATGAGCTTCCTACTATAGATGTGTGTGAAGATAAGGACCCAGTCTACCTTTGAAGGGGTCATGGTTTCCTTGCTATTGTGGGGTGTGGTTGGTGTTACAAGTATTCCATAGAGATAAGATTCAGGTGTATATATGTCCTAGGCATTCAATATTCTGGTTTGAGTATAAATTTATCACTATATTTGTTATTGTCATTCAGATTGAAAGGAATTTGTAAACCAACTATTATTGATGTCTATTTCTAAGTGTTGTATATTTATATATCTGCTCATATCATACTGAGTTAGAGTTTGCAAAGTTCATCACTTCATTTCCCTATAATATCATTGTAATGTCGATCAACTATAATGGAAGTGTGAATATTACTACTCAGTCTGATAAAATGATGGTTGTACCTTATCCTTTGTACTCTCTCTTGTAAATCAGACATTTAGCAATTATTGGTGAAGAGAAAACTTAATTTTAGATTTTGCATAAGTTTTTTATGTGAATTTTATGCATTATATTGGTATGAGTTTGACAAAATGGAAACATATGTCAAACTAGGAAAATAATCGCAAAATATCATTCAAATAAAGGGTGGATTATTATACTAGGCCAGGTTTGGTATTAACAATAACATAAATCATTTATAAGGACATGTAGAAGAATCTGCTAATTGGGAAATGAATGATTATATGATGTATCTAATCACTGATGAGTTGTGACCAATCTAAGAATTCCAGTCTCCTTGAATGATGATATGTATGAAGAAATACATTTGTTCCTCAAACTCATGAGCTCTCTCATTTCTATGCAGCCTGTGTAGAAGCACACTTATATCAAAATTTTCATTCATAAAGAGATTTTTGTGTAGACTCTTGGGCAATTAAGATTTTCCCTTCTTAGGTGTGGCAAACCACTCCTTGGCAATTAAATTCCTATACATTCCTTTCCTTTCTAAAAAAGTAGAGTGTGAGAGATAAAATCAAAATTTGTATATTATTCTCTCGAGCTAATATTTTTAAATATGAAGTGAAGGTATCTCTTTGAATCTTCACCACTAATCGGTTATCACTTGTCTTGACCTCCCATGTTTTGAGATCATAATGACTAATGCATTCCAATATTAGTTCGGGACACTAAATAACTGCTAGGAATGTAACAACTTGTAACAACCCACTTTCAACTAATTTCTAGGTAATGGGTGGCCAATTATCTTTCCCAATTTGTCCCAAAACATCCAAAATTACATGCCTTGGCTTGGTACCCCTATCTCTAGCATTGTGTTTGGTAATCCAAAGACATACTCATAACCTTGGTATTTATACTTCATGGTGACTAAAACCCTAGGATATAAACTCAATTTGCAAAGAAGAAAAGCCTATACCAATTTAATTTTCCACCTCAGGGTATAATTCTACTATCTTTTAGAAACATATAGCTCAGCTAGGGTACATTAGTACCTTGTATATGCTTAGAGCTCCAAGAATCACCACCTGCACAATTTTGATTCTACCTCCAATCACTACTAAAATGTGCCTCTCAAATAGCTCAATTCACTTAAAAGAATCTAAATTAATATTTGAGTGGATGGGTATTTAATGTCCCCTTGCTAATGTTGGCATGTGCAATCTTTCCCATCTTCCCTTTTGCTCCAACTACATTTTTAATATTTGAAAAGAAACGACTAGGAGAAACCTTTCAACTGAATGGGTGGTTTTGATAACCTTGTGGGGGGCCAACAGACGTTTCAAAACTTCTATAAAGTTTTGAAATGTGATATCTAAAATATTCTTTATGCCATTCTCTTAAACAAAAGACTTCAAAACTATCTTGCCTTTAGGAGAAAACATGGTTTTGAAAACCTCATCAAAAATCAATAGAGGTTTTGAAACCTCCTCAAAACTCCATAAATTATTTTAACTTCAGCTTCATTGGTGTTTACAAAAGTTACGACAAGTGCTTCAGGCCCCAACGTAGTTCTAATAAGTCTACGAAATACCAAATTCAAAAGGTGGACTTAGACTTAAATTTTAATATTTTTGGTGGAGACGAGGTTGTGACAACCTAAGAAGGGCCTGACAATATTTAAAAAACTAACAGGAAGACCAAAAAATTTAACTTAGGAAAAATTGGATAGGTGAACACAGTTTTTAGAAGGGGTAAAAACCATGTTAACAATTGGCTCTAACTGGGTATGAAGACTACAATGGATGAAGCAAGGAACCTAGAAACCAATAAAATAGATGAATGCCTTGAATCAATTGGTAGTAGAGTCAATATCCATAGGACAAAGACATAAGACAAACCAAGAACTCCCAAAACAACTAGAGAAAAGAAACACACCAAAACAAAACAAAAAATTCTAGACTAAAAATATTTACAAGTTGACTTGCATGAGTACTCAAATCTGGTATAGTTTGAGGTCTTTCCATTATAAAGAAAGAAAAGGAGTGTCATTAAGGTAAGACAAATTGAAATTTTTTGGGCCACATTCTTGAGTCACCTTGAATTGACCCTTCTAGAGCAAGTCAAACTTATTGTGTGTGCCCTTGGATTCTCTTGTCTTATCCCACATTAATACCAAATCCTAAATCATGAATCCCTTGGGCTTGGCTTTCTTATCAAAGATATTCTTAACCTTATCCTAATGCATTGTGATCCTATCAACCATATCATCCCTTTACTCTTCAATCCTAGAGAGATGCATAATTCTCTTCTCCATAGAATCTTGGAATTCTTGATCTTCTATCATAATCTATAATTTGTTGGTGGATAAATCTAGTGGTAAAGGTACATAATTTCCAATACCATACACTAACTCAAAAGGATACATACCTATGGCATTTTTAGGGGTGATCATTTCTGCCCATATAACTTCAAAAATCTTCTTATGCCAGTTTTTCTAATTCCCATCCACCAGTTTCTTCATGATGTTAATTAAATTCTTGTTGTTGGATTCAACTTGCCCATTCCCCTAGGGATAATAATCTGTAGAGTGAGATAGGGATCCCATGTTAAAAAAAAAAGAGGGACATCTCACTAGATGATTAACTGGTAGCATTGTTAGTGAATAAATTCTTGGGCACTCTAAATCTCACCAGAATATTCTCTTTAATAAAATCACAAACTACCTTTAAGGTTGTGCATTTTATAGGGATGGCTTCTACCCATTTAGTGAAGTAGTCCTTAGTAGTAAGGATGCAAGTATGCTCAATGCTAGACCAAGGAATTATAGGTCCTATAAAATACAATCCTCATGGCTATAAATGTTCATCTATCACCATTGGTCTAAAAGGTAATGCTACCAACTGAGGCCTCCCTATGAATCGTTTGTACGTCTCAAAATTTTCCACCCAGTAGTATGCATATTTGAACATCCCGGGATATTAATAACAATGTCTTAGAATATTAAATCCATTCATACAGGAAGATAAATGTCCTCCACAATCTTCATTGTGAAATGTTTCTAGAAACCTCTTTTGTTGATCTTTGTCTACACACTTCAAGAACATACTATCAAAACCTCTTTTATACAAGGTACCTTCCCAAATAACATATTTAGTTGCATTCAATTTAAGATTACTCTTCTATTTGGGGGAAAAGTGTCTTGTAAATTCCCCATATGTGAGATAATATGCAACATTTGAGAACCAATCATCTTGGAGACTAACCGACAACACCATAGGGAAATCTTCTTTGTCAGGTTAGTTTTCTACCATCAATTTGCATAAACCTATTCCCTTGACTGACTTAGTGCGTTTAATGTATATATCATATTACTACACTTTGGCTATCCATCCAACTCTTATGTTATTGCCTATGTCTTGCTGGGCTAGCACACTTTTGATTGCAAGGTTAGACACATAAACAACTAAATGAGAATGTAGTATGTAGAAATGTAACTGTTTAACTACTTTCACTATGGAAAAGGCATGTTTCTCAATCTATGAATATTTTAATTCACTCTTCTTCAAAGGGACACTCATGAAAGAAATTAGTGCTTGGACACCCCAGTCATTGGTTTGCAGGAGAATGGCAGACATTGTGTGTTCAAAAGTGTAGCAATAGATGATGATATCCTTATTGAACCTAGGATGTACTAAAACTGGTGCATGTGTGATAGATTCCTTAATATATTTGAATGCTTTCTTTTCAGACTCATTCCACTTAAATCCCTACTTCTCCTTCGTCATATCTACTACATGTTTGGTGATTTCAGAGAAATTAGGCATGAACTTCCTTAGAAAATTGACTTTTCCAAAGAAACATTTGACTCTCATTTTATTAGAGTGAAAACTTAATTGCAAGGTTGCCTTAAATATTTTAGGATCATTTCTAATTCCCTCCTTCAATACAACATGCCCTAATAGTTTACCTTTAATGACCCAAAAAACTAACTTCTTAGGGTTTAAGGAGATACCATGATCCTTACAACTCTACATAATTATTTCCAAATCTCTAAAATGATATTATATCCTCTTAGAAAACACGATCAAGTCATCTAAATAGATAACAATTATCTTATTTCTGAGGTCACCAAAGGAGAGGTCCATAGCCCTTTGAAAAGTAGCACCAATGTTGATAAGCCCAAAAGTCATGTGATTGTAAGTGAAGGTTCCCCATAGGGTGGTGAACTTTGTCTTATGCTAATCTTCTTTTGCAACGCTAATATGACTATATCTTGAGAATCCATTGAGCATAGACATCATCTTTGAACCTACCCCTATTTAGATAATATGATCCATCATAGGAAATGGGTAATTTTCTTTCAAAGATGTTTGATTGAGATTCCAAAAGCCCACACATATTCTTATCTCTCCATTCTTTTTCTGAATTAGGACTATGTTGGCAATCCAGATTGAGTGGTGAATGGGGTAAATGATCCTAGCTTTCAACATCTTATCAATCTCCTTGAAAATAACATATGTAGCCTTGGGGTTGTAAGTCCTGTGTTTCTACCTAAAGGGAACTATACCTTATTTTAATGGTATGTAATGTTGCAGCTTCCCATCCATGAAATTTCTTAAGTCGTCATAGCACCAAGAAAAGCTTCCTTATACTTAATCAATAGTGCTACCAACTTCTCTTTATCTTCAGGCATGCAACACTTCCCTATGTATACTGATGAGTCCATTTAATAGTTCATTTCCTGATATTTTTATGCATGCTTTCAGACATTATCAGACAATCCTTTTAGACATATTCCTATGCTATGCTATCTTTTTATGCTTATTCTACAACCTTGGACCTGAATTATAATAATGGAAATATAATTATGATATAGTAGCATTGCATGATTTATATGTGAATATGTATGAAATTTGGTTGGAATTCTATGTTTAATCATGGTAGTTATCTTTGTGTATGTGTTTTGTTGATTAACCTCCTATAGCCCAAGAAGATATTGTAGCCTACAATAATTGAAAGTTGTAGCCTGCAACCAAAGGAGGTCTTGGACAACGAAACAAGGGAAGTACCATAACAAATTAAATTTAATAAATATCATTTGGAGACACCTGATGGAGTTAGTCATGAATCATTATCACAATTAATAAGGCGTTAAGAAGAAGGATTCTTTTATTGATAGAATTCTGGGTAACTGATTATGTGTTCTACGTGTAGCTTTTTTTTGTAGAGTTTTAATCCCATTTGAACTCTTATTTCTTTTTAGTTGTAGTTTGAATAATTCAATATTAATTACATACTCTGATATCTAGGGATTCGTAGTTAATGATTTCAGTTAAGAGTTGTGTTTAGAATAAACTCCCCCATGCTTATGTATAGCCGATGGTTGAGTCTTTAGATAGTTGGTTGGTTAATCTCATACTAGTAGATTTTTTTATCAGCCATGTACTATTTTTCAATTGTAATCTACATACATGATTGTTCAAAAATGATTTTCTTGAATACAATATTTGAGAAAGATTTTATGTGATCTTTTGGAGCATATAATGAATGAATTTTAAGTTGATATGGTTGCGTAGAATCTAAAGATTTAGATTTGGTTTTAGTTAAGTGAAGACAACAACTTGAGTAGGCCACTAAAGGTAATCGTCCTTCACTAAATTTATAGTTTTTTTACTTTCTTTTAGCAGTTATTTATGTTAATCATTACTTTATAAATTGCATGTAAGTTTAAATAGATTCTCATATGGTGATTATCAGTAATGATTGTTCATGTGCATGAATGCATTTAATTGAATTGTAGTACTTTGGAGGATAGATTAAGTTCAGTTACCAATTTTGAAGAGTTTTGAGTTAGT
Source organism: Sequoiadendron giganteum (assembly GCA_007115665.2). Taxonomy (NCBI): domain Eukaryota; kingdom Viridiplantae; phylum Streptophyta; class Pinopsida; order Cupressales; family Cupressaceae; genus Sequoiadendron; species Sequoiadendron giganteum. The sequence goes on along the minus strand of CM021101.1, from coordinate 386,278,402 downwards.
TTCAATAATTCTCTATTAATAGTAATTCAACTACAGATTATGTTGTAGGCACCCGTAGCCATTAGCACTAGTTTACTTCTTTCACTATTATATGTTTATGTGATTTTTTAGCAAGTAGAATACATTCAATAGAATAACCTAAGTAGTCTCCAATCTTTGAAGGCACATATAGTGCAATACTAGGACAATTTTACAAGCCCTAGTTGACAATTTAATGAAGTTTTGACAATGTTGAGTGAACTGTTCAACTAGTCATTCCTCTAAATTGTGTGGTTTCTACCAAGTTTTCAAGACACTAGTTTAGACTCTACATTTTTGGCACCATTTTCGGGGATGGTGCTACCTTCATAGACTTGTTTCCAAGATTTCATAGATTACATTTTGTTTTCAGCATTAGGACTATTAGGTTTTATCAAAATACTAGAAAGTTACACTAACATTGTGTAGGTTCATTACTATACCAAACCATAATTATTGTATGCAGAGGCAATGAGACTCCTTGTGTGTATTCCTCCCTTCCACACAGTAAGAAGCCATAGCAGATATTGGTGACTCCAGTACTCAAAGTGAAGGTAATACTAAAGAAGAAACTTCCCTTTCCCCAATATCTACTACACCTATATAGGGGACATACTGAACCATGGGTGATGCACTAGGGGATGATCCAAAACATGTGACCTTTGAGTTTCAATCACCCACCAAGAAAGGGCTATTGTACTAAAGAATATCCCTCCTTCAACATTAACATTCTTTATGGTTTGGTGGCTGAAGATATAGACACATTTCTATTTGAATTTTTTGTCCTATGTAGGAGCTATGACTATACCTATTATGCTCATAGGCTCAAGCTCTTCCCTCCACTCTAAAATATGCAACCTTGAGATGGTTTGTGGGATTAGGCAAGGATGTTATTGCATGTTGGGATACCATGAAAACAATATTCTTGGAAAAGTACCAAGATTATTGTAGAGGACTTGATAGGAGGAGAGATAAAAAAATTAGAATGTCACAGAAGGAGGATGAGCCATTAGAGGACTATCAAAGAGATTTTATTTTTCTTTGAAGAAAAACCCATAGAACAAGTTATCTGAAGAATCCCTCAATTTAGTATTTTTGAGGGGAGTCAATGAGGACTGCATGGATGCCCTCAATATTATTGGACAATGGGACATCTCTCAAATTCCATTTGAAGAAATCTATAGGGTCTATAGAAATTACTCTAGGACCTTCACTAAGAGGCCAAGAGGAGAGAGGACATCCACCATTGGCAAATCATCTACTGGGGTTTCAAAGATAGAGTTAAGTAATTTGTTGTCCAACATGGAGGACATTATTAGTCATCTTTCCACTCAATTGGAAACTCTCCATATAAAGAAGAAGCAAGAGGAAGCTGAAGCAATTCTCATTGAATACTGCCCCAACTATAGTAAAAGGAAATAAAACTATAAATGTAAGAGGGTGGCTAGTATTCAACAAGACAAAAAAGGGAAACATGATTTTTAGCCACTTGAAGGAGAGGATGGAGAGTTGTTTTACATAGCTCAAAGAAGGCCATGGAAATAAAGAAAAGGTATGCCACAAGAAACTCTTAATTTCAATTCCTCTTTTCCAATTGGAAATCCGATTTTTTCTGCTTGGAATTCCCAGCCCTGGCCAAATAACCAAAATCAATGGAAAATCCCTCAACAATGGCAACAACCTTAGAAAAATTGGAACCAACAACAACTAAATCCTTGGTCACAATTTTTTTTCCAAGGTTCCAATTACAATCCTCAATGGAGAACACAATAAAACCAATGGAAGCAAAAAAACATGAATTATTAGCAACCTATTCTTCCTCCTCAGCTACAACAACAATCCATTATGCCCAATCCATAAAATCCTACATCTCAACCACCAAGACCACCACAATTACTTGCCCAACCTGCACCTAACCCTAACAAAAATTCTATTTAACAAGATTATACTAATGAGGTTATGCAATACCCCACCTATAGAGTAGAGGGGAGTGATGTCCACCTCAGGTTAGGGAAACAACTAGTTGGACCTTCATCCATTCAAATCACTAAGATGGAGGATGAAGAACCTATAGCTGAAGCTTCAAAAAAATCACCTCTAGAACTTGAGTCAAATCAAGTACACCAGGCTACCTCAAGTCCAAAGCCTCATTTCCCTGAACACTTAGCCATTCAAAAACATCACACCCAAGCTGAGATAGACCTACTAGGTCAACTTAAGGATGTCAATATAAATATCCCTCTCATCCAAGCTATTAAGGGCATTTCAATCTAAACCAGGGCAATTAGGGACCTATGTCTTAAGAATCCAAGGGGAAAAAGGAAGGACCCTTAGAAAATTCATCTCCTAGGTAACCTTGTTGATATCATGCTAGGGAATATAATTGTCCCTAAATGTACAAACCCTGGTAGTCCAGTAGTGGATGTTAAGATTAATGGGACCCTTATAAAAAAAACCTTGATAGACTTAGGGGGAGCAATAAATGTCATGAATAAAGAATTAATGCAATTACTTTAGTTAGCCAACCTTAGACCCACACCAACTATTTTATAGTTGGCTAATAGGTCAATAGTTAAGCCTAAGGGAATGATTGGGGATTTAGTTATTCAATTAGATTCTTGGGAATACCCTACAAACTTCATAGTATTGCAACCAAAGGTCGACCTTGCAATATATTAACTCATTCTAGGAAAACCATGCTTAGCTACAATTGATGCATTCATATAATGTACGTCTAAAAATATGATAATATCTAATGGGACCATGACCAAGAAATTGGTACTTTACACTCCAGCCCAACTATATGTTGATCTTGAGAAAACCATTTGGCCCCCTTTGGATGAGGAAGACCACTATCCCATACAAACTTTGATGATAATAGAACACAACCCTTTATTGGATGATCAAGATGAAGATGATCTAATTGATCACATAATACAAAATGACTACGATAGGAGCCCACAACAACATGACTGTCTCTCATGTTTACAAGAACCTTTACAGAGCATTATACTTGCCAAATCCTCAGAAGAAATATCTCAGATCTTCCATTCCTCACTACCACAACAATGTGTACCAATCATTCCTAGCCTTGACCCCTCATTTGTGGAAGAATCATCCAAAGAACTAGAAGTCATGCTAGGAAAAATGTTGAACATAAACAATGCATTGAATGAAGAACAACAAAATTCCCCAACTACTGTGTTGTAGGCACACTCAACAACCTTTGCATAGGACTACCATAGGACTTATGTATGCATAGTATCTATATAAATTATGGTTATATGCCCATTACACAACTTCAAAGACAAATGAGCCCTACCTTGAGAGAAATAGTTAAAGCTAAACTTCAAAAACTCCTTGATGTAGGCTTAATTTATCATATATCTGATAGTGAATGAGTATCACCTTTAGCCATTGTTCCCAAGAAAGGTGGAAAATGGAGGGTATGTGTAGATTATAGAGTATTGAACACAACCACTAGAAAGGACCACTTTTCATTGCCCTTTATGGATCAAGTGCTTGATTCTTTATCAGGGAAGAAGTACTTTTCATTCCTAGATGGTTTCAATGGTTACAATCACCTAAAAATTTCTCTAGTAGATCAAGATAAAACAAAATTTACATGCCCTTGGGGTACTTATGCTTACTCTATTCTACCCTTTGCTTTATGCAATTCCCTAGCTACTTTCTAGAGGGAAGTGTTCAACATATTTTCTAATTATGCTCATGACTATATGGAGATATATATGGATGACTTCACCACATATGGGGAAACTTATGAAGAAGCCCTTAGCAATCTAGAAAAGGTTTTAAAGAGATATAAAGAACACAATTTGTCCCTTAGTAATGAGAAGTGCTTTATGATGATGACTCAAGGAATCGTTTTAGGGAATTTCATATCCAGTGCAATAATTCAAGTTGATCCACAGAAGATAGAAATAATTTCTACATTACCTATTCCAAATAGGCAGAAATATGTTAGAAGCTTCCTTGATCATGCAAGCTATTGTAGGAGGTTAATTAAAGACTTCAATAAGATTGTTGCACCATTACTTTTTTTGCTGACTAAGGATGAATAATTTGATTGGACATCAAAGTGCCAACATTCCTTTGAAGAACTGAAGAAAGCCTTAACCCAATCACCTATTTTGAGAGGGAAAAATTGGATATTACCCTTCCATATACACATAGATGCTTTCGCTTTTTCTATTGAAGCAATTTTGGGTCAGAAAGAAGGTAACAAAGAATATGTTATTTACTACATTAGCAAAAATCTTCATGGAGCAGAGCTAAATTATACTATTACAAAGAAGGAAATACTAGCAGTAGTGTATGCCATCAATAGATTCAAGCATTACATTACTGGTTATCCAATTTTTGTCCACACAGACCATACAACTATCAAATATTTAATGAACAAGCCTATAGTAGGGGGTAGACTAGGTAGATGACTGCTCCTTCTACAAGAATTTGATATCACAATAGTGGAAAATCCTTGTAAGGCTAATGTAATAGCAAATTTTCTATCAAGGTTGCCAACACAATCAACATAAGGGGTAGTGGATGACTCATTTCCAGATAAGCACTTGTTTTCTCTTCATATACATATACCCTAGTATGCTAACATTGCAAACTATTTAGTGACATGGCAGACTCCACTACACTTTTCTCTAAGGGAAAAGAGACAGCTAGTGTATAAGTGTTTTCCATATTCTTGGATATTTGGGCACCTTCTCTACACTGGCCTAGAAAATATCATGAGAAGGTGAATAAGGGTAGATGAGATCTTTGATATCATGAAGGCTTGTGATGATGAACCATGTGGGGGTCACTTTGCAGCAAAAAGGACAACATTCAAAATCCTCAAAACTAGTTACTACTAGCCAACTTTACACAAGGATTATATCAAATATACAAGGAGATATGATAAGTGTCAAAGAATGGGTAAGCCAAAAAGGAGTGATGAAATTCCATTATAGCCATAGTTAACACTAGCTCCCTTTGACAAATGGGGTCTAGAATTTATTGGTACAATATCACCTACTTCTAACAATAAGGAGTACATTCTAGTTTGCATTGATTATCTGACTAAGTGGGTGGAAGTGAAGGCATTATAGTTTTCTAGAGATGGCAATGTGGTTAAATTCTTCTATGAGGACATTTTTACTAGGTATGGAGTACCTAGGGAAATAGTGACTGATCAAGGTGTACAATTTACTTTAGACCTCGTTACCAAATTAGTTGAAGAATATGAAATCAGGCACAAAAAATCAACAACTTACCACCCTCAGGCCAATGGCTAGGTGGAGTTCAACAATAGAGATATTGAAAGTATTCTAACCAAGATAGTAAAATTACACAAGAAATATTGGGTTGCTAGATTACTAGAAGCAGTATGGGCATACAAGAAAACATGGAAAAAAACCGATTTCACACCCTATGAAATAGTATATGACAAAACAACAATCCCCCCAATAGAGTTTGAGTACAATACTTAAAGAACAACAATAGGGTTGGACATGGATCTCATAGAAACTCAAAAGGAAAGGTTACACCACTTAAATGGGTTGGATGAAATCAGGATGAAAGCAATTCATCATATTGAGATAGTACAAAAGCATAGGACAAAGTGGCATGAACAATATATCAAGACAAAGAAATTTAATGTACAAGACTAGTCCTTATTATATGATTCAAGATACAAGGATTTCAAGGGGAAACTCCAATCTAGGTGGTTGGGACCTTATGAGATCAACCAATTCTTTCGTAATGGAGAAGTAAAGTTGCACACCATAGATATAGTAAGGTTCTCTGTCCTCGTCAATGGCCATAGGTTGAAACTTTATAAGAAACTAGTTCAAAAGGAAGATTTAATTAATTCTCTATTTCAATAGTATGGCCCTCTCAGTGATCTAGATACAGGTCCAGAAACACAGAATGATGACTCAACAACAACAAATATACCAAATTCTACAGGTGACTCAGTGATTGAGCTACACAACTCAACCCCTGGGATCGCTCAGGTTTAATTTCTTATTCCACCTCACATGCTCACACAACATAGTAAAAATGATGTACATACTCCTTCTAGAGGGACTTGTCTTATATATATAGCTATCACCATTTAGAAAGGGCCTTGTTGCAATTGGGACCTGTAGCACAAACGTTGTCACAATTCAGATGAGACCTAATTTTGAAGGTACCTGTAGTATCGTCTAGTAGGAAATTTTAAAAATCAATGCCACGTTAATTACATCTCACACATTTTTCACCTCAATTTTCTCACACATGTAGTATTCCTCTTACCATAATAAGTACTTGCAACTAGCTTATCTTATTTCATGTTGCCAATTCAAATTTCACACATTTGAACCATCACATCACTATCCATCATCTGTCTATTTAGTTTTATTACATTACACCCACCACCTCATCATTAACTCACTTGCAATTATTTCTTGTCACATCAAATCATCATGCATATACATTTTATTCATCTCACATGCGTGGCATTCAATCAATCACCACCGATAGGTACACAAAATATATTACCATAATTGTCATGGATTTCTTAACACTTTCATTATGTATTTCCATATTAAATAAAGCATGTGATATATTCATTACATTTATTTCCATATTCTCTAATTATACCTTCTCCTATCACGAGTTGAATTAAGGTCGCTTCAAACATTAAGTTGGGGGAAGGTACAATATCAACCATATTTTTCATTTTTCGCCACCTAAAACCAAATGCAAAAAAATAGACATGACATGCAAACCTTTTTTGTCCTAAATGGAATCTACCTTTTGTTGTTAATTCAATTGCTAATTCCCTAAATCTTGTGGTTTTGAGCTAAGTCAAACCAAATTTTAAGTTGATATAGAGGAAAAGAGGGAGTTGCAGTTATAGTATAGTTGTAGTGAAGAGTGCATGTGAAAACAACAGAGTAAGAGAAGGGTTTTGAGGGTGGTGAAGTTGAAATTGAGATAAGTTTCTAAGGTTAGAACATTGAGTAGAGGAAAAGAGATTCACCAATGGGAGGTGACATTATTAGAAGAGATCCATTAGTGCATAAACAAATATTAGAAGATGCATTGGTATTTCCTATCTTCACAAGAGTTGGTTGGCTAGATTACTTTCTAAAGTTGACAGAGTTCAACAATGACATAACAAGGATATTTACAGCCACATTGGAGCACTATGAAGCCATGGTAAAAGGGTTGTCAGTAGATGCATTTGAAGAAGCAATTTCACAAGTATCTGGTTTGCCTAGGACTGGAGTAGATTTTCCAGTTCGAGAAAATGTAGTGGTTGCAAGAGAATATTTATGTGAGCAAGGAGAAAACTTGGATTCATCATCCCAAGGTACAAAAAGATTTTCTCTTTCATGGATTTGGGCCAAATTTGCTTCTTATGTTATTAGATACCTTACTTGTGATTGTAGACATAATCTTCTATATATTGTACATTTCAAATTACTTAGTCATATTCACCATAATAAACTAGTAAATGTGCCCAATTAGCTCTACAATATGCTAAAAAGGATGGCACCTGAATGCAAGAGGAAATAGAGTGATACCACTTTATCACATCACTTTTTTATAGCCCTATTAATAAAAATAAATTTGAGAATTCAGTATCCGTAGATACCTTGGGAAGACTTTGTGAATTGTCAAGATATTAAAAATCTACTTGAGGCACCTACAGTACCTAAAACCATAGAACCACAAATTGCACCTATAAGAGGAAGTTCTCCTATTTAACCTATGGCTTCACCTACTTGTAGCCAAGGAAAGACTGAAGAAAAAAATGTATTAGAATCTAGGCCACCATTAGCATAAAAAATCCCATCTTCCTTCAAACCACCTAAATCCAAGAAATGAAGAGGTAGTATATCCACAACATCCACACCTTCTAAAACACATAAGAACAAGAAGGATATTCAAAAGGAGAAACCTACCCCATCAAGGAAATCAAGATGCCTGAAAAAGCAAGGTGTTATGAGGGGGATTGTGGAAACACCAAAAGAAAGAAACAAAGTGCAAGGAATAGTAGGAAGATGATGTGATGTTGGTTGAATTAGACTAAAAACTAAAGGGAAATACCTCTAGAAATGTGCATAAACTTGCAAAGAGGAAGAGGTATGTATCCACCACTTTTGATTTAGACTCAGAGGATGCATTTATTTCTAGGAAAGCACAAAAGAAAACCCTAAATAGTCCTAATCATGAAGACTATGATTGTACAGGGGTGGTAATGAACAATTTTTAGAAACAAAGGAAATGTTTATAGAGGATAGAAATGTGAAAAAAGAGCTTCAGGAAGCCCTAGTCAGAATTAAACAAATGGAGGAACTAGTGCAGGGTTATGAGAAAAGAGACAAAGATACAAGAATTGGAGAAGTTGTAGACATATGGGCATAGTACAAATTTGAACCTATTAGCACAATTGGCCATGGTCAAAATAGGGGATGGATAACTTACAACAACAAATTAGAAACCTCCTACCACAAAAACCCCAATTTACCACACAACTTTGTCTCTTGGATATCAACTATGGAAGGTCACCGATGAATTCTCATAGGAGAAAGAAAAGTGGAGAAAGGAAAAAGGAACTCTAATTGCAAAGCACACCAAAGTGTTAGAGGGAAAGGACACTGAATTGAGTAAAATGACAGTCATAATAGAATAAATAGCAGGTAAGGCTGCCCAAATTATCAGGTGTAGACCCCCAGCCAAAGCATATGCCTTGTTTCTCTAGGAAAAATTCCTAAGTTTTCAATTTAGCAGGATGATCAACAACAAACCAGTTTCTATAAGCGATAAGTTTGAATTTCTCCATATTTTTGTTGATGCTACCCTTGATGAGCAAGACTAACTATATGAGTACTATCTGCACAATTATGTGGTTAGAGGATTCACAATGAAATCCCTTAATGTTTGTTGGGGATTTTCTGGTAAGAGCTTTAGCATCCTATTTTAGAAATGAACAATTTAGAGGTGAGCTCCTAGAGGAATATGTAGAAAGAGAAAATTCAGTTGCACTTCTAGTGAGGAAAGAGTCCAAAGATCTTGATGAGATAATAGATGAGTGGTTATTACTCCTAAAACATAAGGGTGCAAGAAGAAAAGTTATGAAGGTAAGGATACATGACTACAATAGAATGAAAACATTGGCAGTTGGGTTTGTTCAAAATTGTTATAAATATGTACAAGAAAGGTGGAACATTTTGACTCTAGAGTTGCAAAGGAAGGAACCTCAGTCATTACCTAACTTCATATCTATGATTGAAAGAGTGAAAAGGTACATGTATATTGTTGTTTATCAAGCAACTAAATGGATACCACTCACATTGCAACCACCTATGCTCCTTTATCTAGCCCCACATTGGACAAGAGATAGGATGAAGGAATGTGAGGAGACTGAGAAAACAAGAATGAAGAGGCTTGTAGTTTATAGAGGATTCTACTTGAAGAAGATCAAGGGAGTCGATATTGTCATGGACCTCAAGGAGATTATTGCATTACAATTTGTACCCCTAGTGCATTTTGCTTGAGGGAAAGAAAAATTATAGTTGGGCGGAGTGATGAGTCCATTTAATAGTCCACTTCTTGATGTTTTTATGCATGCTTTCAAACATTATCAAACAATCCTTTTAGATATATTCCTATGTTGTGCTATCTTTTTATGCTTATTATACAACCTTGGACCTAAATTATAGTAATGGAAATATAGTTATGATATAGTAGCATTGCATGATTTATATGTGAGTATGTATGAAATGTGGCTCGAATTTTGTGTTTAATCATGGTAGTTAGATTTGTGTATGTGTTTTATGGTTTAATCTCTTGCAGCCCAAGAAGATACTATAGCCCACAACAACTGAAAGCTGTAGCCCACAACCAAAGGAGGTCTAGGACAAAAAAATAGGGGAAGTACCAGAAAAAACTGAGTGTAATAACTACCGTGTGGAGACACCTTATGGAGTTAGTCATGCATCATTATGATAGTAAATAAGGAACTAAAGAAGAAGAATTATTTTATTGATAGGATTATAGGTAATCGATTACATGTTCCACGTGTAGATCTATTTTGTAGAGTTCTAATCCCATTTGAACTCTTGTTTCTTTTCAATTGCAGTTTGAATAATTCAATCTTAATTACATACTTTGATACCTAGTGAGTTATAGTTAATGATTTCAGTTAAGAGTTGTGTTTAAAATAAATTCCCTTGTGTCTATGTATAGTTGGTGGTTGAGTCTTTAGATATTTGGTTGTTAATCTCATACTGGTAGATTTTTTTATCAACTACTTCTTAGTTTCTAGTTGTAACCTACAGACATGTTGATTGTTCAGAAATGATTTTCTTGAATACAATCTTTGAGCAAGATTTTATGTGATCTTTTGGAGTATATAATGAATGAAGTTCAAGTTGATATGATTGCGTAGAATATAAATATTTAGATTTGGTTTTATCTAAGTGAAAAAATCCACTTGAGTAGGCCACTTAAGGTAACTATCCTTCACTACATTTATAGTTTTTTTTACTTTTGTTTAGTAGTTATTTCTATTAATCATTACTTTATAAATTGCATGTAAGTTAAAATAGATTCTCATATGGTGATTATCAATAATGATTGTTCATCTGCATGAATGCATTCAATTGACTTGTAGTACTTCGGAGGATAGATTAAGTTCAATTACCAGTTTTGAATAGTTTTGAGTTAGTTTCAATAATTCTCGGTTAACAATAATTTAGCTACAAATTATGTTGTAGGCACATGTAGCCATTAGCGGCAGTTTACTTCTTTCATTGTTACATATTTTTGTGATTTTCTAGCAAGTAGATTACATTCAATAGAATAACCTATGTAGTCTCAAGTCTTTAAAGGCACATATAGTGCAATACCATCACAAGTTTACAAGCCTTGGTTGACAATTTAATGAAGTCTTTATAATGTTGAGTGGAATGTTCAGCTAGTCATTCCTCTGAATTGTGTGGTTTCTACTAAGTTTACAAGACACTAGTTTAGACTCTACATATACTAGCTTCAAAGACTTGACACTTCCAATGTTCACTACCTCATACTCCCCTAAACTACTTACAAATTCAATCATTTATTTTTTATCACCCTATCATGATGATCGAATAAATCTTTCAGGGACACCAGACCTTTGGGGATCTTGTCTCCTTTTAATTTAACAATACCATCCTCCAACTCTCACACATCATCTAGGAAAAATTATTTGCATTCATCAATGCCACCCTCAAAGAAAGTATGAGAAAACATTTTAGAATTTTTTAGAAAGGTTTGGATTTGTTTTTCATTTTCAAATACTTATAAATGGTTATCATTGTCAGGAACACTCAGTCTGTAGATCATCTCGATCCTATATGAGTCATTCTTGAAATCAAGATGGGGAAGCAACAAGGAGGCAGATACAACTAATGAATCAGATTTGGAGTTCATCTCTCTAGGCATAAATTCTATGGAGAAAGAATCAAAATGTTTAATACAATCCCATACCTTATTCTAGTAATGCCTCAATATCTCATTCTTTATAGAAAAAAACTTGTGTACTTTCTTAACTATCAATTCTACATCACCCAAGACTCTTAGCATCTTAATCCACTTTTATCTTGCTATAGATAGACCTAACAACAAGGCTTCATATTCTACGGTATGGTTAGTATTCCCAAATTCTAGCTTGTAAGAGAAAGGAAAAGTTTCACCAGCAAGAGAAGTTAGAACTACACCTGCACCTGATCTTGAGCTGGAGAAACTTCCATCAAACTCCAATGTCCATATTTCAGAGGATATATCTATACTAATGATTTATGCATCTTTATTTGAGTCAGGAAAAAGAATGCAATTCCCAAATCTTGATTCTTCCAATAGGATTTGTGATCTAGGATCTTCTGACTTTAGGACTGAATTTTTCCTTGGGCTCAAATTCAAACATACTTTCTTACCTCCTATAGGAAGTGAAGCATGAGACAAATCGATCTGAATCTCGCCTCCTATGTCTTCACAAAAATTCATGCTCAAGAGCATATCATAACTGGAAGGGATATCTACCACCAATATTGTTAATTTAAGCCTCTTGCCAAGATGAGCTGCCAATGAGAACTTCACATCTTTAATCTATCCCACCAAAGGAACTTGTTTAGACTCCATAGAGTAGCACTTCCCACACGTCTTTGTAAAACTCAACCCCAAAGCATTAGCTACTTTTATAGGCATAATATTGTCAAAAGCTCTAGAATCAATAATACAATTGCTCAATATGTATCCATTAATGACTAAAGATACAAAAAAAGGATTAGGTTTACCACCAAGATCACTAGATGCAAGATTCTTATTATCTAATGACAAGTTCGACAAAGGTTCTTCTACATTGATCATCTACTCATCTAAAGCGACATGGGATTCAAAATTTTCAAACTTTACATATTTCACTAATCTATCCAATTCTTTAGGATTCATCTCCAAGTACTTTGCCTATGAGATATATACCTTTGAGTTCTTACAAAAGACTATTATATCAAAAGAATCCATAGGTTTTACAATAGATGAATAATTGGAAGACTTGGAAGTATTCTCTAATGTTCTTTGATGTCTGTGAGATAAGTTTTCATTCCTAGATGTGGCATTAGCTTTGCTTAGTAAGAACTTGGGAGTACTTTGAGTACCTTTTTATTTGTATTTTGTTGGCTTCGAGTCAGAGTTGCACAAGCAGACTCATCCAAGGTAGTGTAGATATCTCCCCCCCTTTCATCACCAAGTTCAAATCAAAGTATCCAATAGCAAGGTCACCACATTGATTTCAGGCATCTTCTTCATCAACAATTTATCCAATGGCCTCTTTCATCGTAGTCATTTGAATAAATTTATTCATCTCAAGACAATCAACTCCATGATGATCAATGGTGAGATGAAAGGTACACATATTTTTCTTGTTTCCTCTTGGAGGTGCTTCAATTTCCAGCCTCTGTTGAGCAGGAGGAAGAGGCAAGGTTTTGTTATTGGATGGGAATTTCCCCTTCTTGGGTATGTCCTAGTATGGATGGGAACCCTTAGGCGTCTACCTTTTTAAATCAATTATGTCGTTCACAAGTATTTGGATCATAGGGTCTGAAGAAGTGGAGGCTTGTGACTTACTAGAGTGTAATTATCTCTTCCATTTACTTTCCATGATCAAGTCATCTTTAAATTAAATAGTCATGGCCTGTGCTGCATCTAAGGTGGCCACTCATGCTCTCCTTAGGTGGAAATCGATATCTAGAGGTTGTGCATTGATAAAGAAAATTTTATATTTTTCTAGTGTAGGTCTCTTTGCAGTATCAATCTTATTTACAAATTATTAAATTTGGCCACAAATTCCCTCATAGGCTCATTAACCTCTTTCTTAAGGTGAGTTAATTGTGCCAGTAAAGTGTGTCCATCCTCTACGCTCTTAAACCCATTTTAAAATTGTGTTCTTATGACAGCCCAGTTATTATTAGAGGCATTAGGTAAGTGGTAAAACCAATCTATAGCCGCTTCAATGAGGGATTACACAAATATCTAACTACCACATCTTAATTCTATATGCCAAGTACCCCACAAGCGGAATATAAGGCATTTATATGTTCATCTATGGAAACCTTCTTGTCCCCTTTAAACTTGAGGATATTTTTTGATAAGCTTTAGGTAACTCATGTAACTCGACACCTAAGGTTAAAGGACCAATGGCCTCTCCCCATGGAATTGGTGGTGGTGGTCTAGCCATATTTTGAGTAAATTTGATGACTAAGGGAACTATAGTCCCGTGTAAGAATAAAGCTTGACAAGTAGAAGAGCAAGGAGTTTTCTTGGTTGGCGAAGAAGGCCTACTTCTAGTTATAACCCTTCTATTGGGAAGAGCAGAGATAAAAAAGTTACCTTCTTGTAAGGATTCAAAAACTAGGTCGATGATTCCTCTTCTTCTATCCCCTCTAGTATATCTTTTAGAATCCAATATGAATTTGAAAATTTTCAAAAAAGCATGGATAAGGCTACTTTTGAATTGTCTGCAGTCGATATCCCTAGCAGAGTTACCAAAAATCCGTTGGTTAACAGATTGGCACCTTAAGGTCTTATCTAAAAAAATTGACTCTTTGCCCACAATAGATGCAATCAGTTTCCAATAGTTGAGATAATCATTTTTATGGGAAATGATTACTCTCTAAATTTTAAAGAGGTACAACTCCCTCTTAGATTTTCAATAAAATCCTAGAAACTATAAATTTAACTATCAATATGATTTTAACCTGAAAAATAGGAAAGATGTATAAACCCAATAACAAAATTTTTCCAATATCAAATGCAATGAAATAGAAACAATCAACAACAACTGGTACAAAGGCCAATGGGCATAGCATAATCATGTAAATGAAGATGGCTCAACTCAACATAACCCAGGAAAGAAGCCAATCATTAAGATGAAAGTGTCATACATTTACACAAAAACTATATAATTGAAAGAGAACAATTTAAATACAGATTTAAAAATATCATATTCATCCCAGTGATAAACTAAACACACACAAAAGCCTAGAGGCTTTCAATCATGTATGATATATTGAAATTGAAGTATGAAAGTTCAAAACTGTTAAGAGAGCCTTTGGTTCATCTTAATTACATATATATTAAGTGAAAACATAACCACTTTATAAAATAGTTGTCCAATAGTTTAAAAGAAAGTATTTACAAATAACATAAAATTCATGTAGTAATTGAAAAGTCACTGAAGCGACACTTCGCTTGCTATCTTATCTACTGACTGGGTTGCCGATGTGGTACTCCTTGCTCGGAAAGCGTAGAAAGCTTTCACGACAACTAGAATTTCCTTGTGTTGGGAATTATGGTATTCCTGGCTCTGAGCTTCCAAACGATTTTGTTCTCTCTCCCTACTTTGAGTCTTCTTGTATAGGTAGTTGCAAGTTCGACCGATTGGTACAAAGTCAAATCGATCCCACTAAACCTTCTCAGGCTTTCAGCATTGAAAGGATGGTTGTCAGAGATGTTATCAACCATCCCTTTGAAGTATCTTTTCAGAATCTCTTCATCCTCATCTTCATTGCTACCTTCTTTTGTGAGAGATAAGCCAAGTCCCGAGAAGTTAGTTTGAACCTCATCCCTGACTGCATTGCATTCCGATAGCACTTTCCCAAATTCTTGCAGACTTTGTTTAATGACAAAGTTTCCGTTCCACACTCTTCTTCCATATAGCACAACGATTGTCTGCAATTTTTGTGATGATCTTCTCACTGACCAATCTCTTAGGGTTGAGTTCCACCATTCCTTTAAGATCACTGAGAGTTATTTTCCATGCTGTCTCTTCAAGCTTAGTTGTGCAGAGATATCTTTTTCTACTTCTACTTTCAAATCATCAAATTCCTTACATACTTTCTTCATATCTGAAATGAAATGATTCCCTTTATTCAAGATGTTTGTTGCCCATTCCTCTATAGCCCTTTTGAAGACCTTATAGATTTGCATCTTATCACTTCCTTTCAAATTGATGATTTCGGGTCGAAAACAACCTCTATTTGTGCAATTGGTTGTTGGGCTATGCCAAAAATAGACTTCAAGCATTTAGTTAGGACCTTGACTTGACCCTTTAGCTCATCTTTTCTTTTATTGTCCTTGGCTCTTGGTTCTACCAATCTAGCTGTTGTTACATGAAAGTTATGCACATCTCAGTCCCTTGTTGAAGGTCCCAAATTTACTCTATTGACATTAAAATCACTAGTGGTGGCCTGGCCTACTTCTTTTGCATAGAAGGATGGGCTACTTCTACACATATGTTTCCTATGCTATCATCTTCCAACAATATAGATGTAGTTTTCAAGTTCTTGTGCTTAGGAGTCCTTTGAATCAGCTGACCTACAAGGTCCTTTATTGGGAGGCTCACCTGGACAATTTCCTTTTCCTTGACAATGTCTGCTCAAGTCAAGAAGAGGTGGTGGGTGTGGTAGCTGACTTGGAACTAGAGGAGCCAAATAACATTCTTCTTAAGGGAGGAGTAACAAATTTCCCTTGTTCTAAAGAGGAGGGAGGAGTAGGACCTACCTTAGGGGAAACATGTGTATCTCTACTAGGAGAAGGTTTCTTAGAAGAAGCACTTGCCTAAGATGGAGAAGTAGAGACATTGATTGTTTCTTCTTCTTCAACTATTTCTTTATCCTTGTCATGTTGAAGAGGTTAAGGGGCATCTTCTCCGCAAGTTTTCTCTAGCAAATTCATCTCTGGAGGCTCATCATCTCCACCATCATTTCCTCTTGGTGGTACTTGTTGTGAGGTAGAATTATATTCTACTAAGGTTATAGGAGGTTGGCTACTTTCTCTTTGTGGTTGAGTAATTTGCGACCTAGTGGGGGGAGCTTTCTTTTCTGTATTATTTTTAGCAAACCACTCTTGTGTTTTTCTTAAGACAACGACAACTTTATCCTCAATAGTATCAATTTATTTGATGCTCCAATCCATAGACACAATTGCCTGAATTTGGATGTGTTTAATAAAGATAAGGTCCACTAGATTAGACTCATTAGCTTCAATGCCTTGGATATCCCAATTTAAGTTAAATGCCTTTATTTATCTTAAAGTCAGCCTCATCCAACTTCTTCTTCTTACCTCATATTCATCAGCGCAATCAACCCAATAATCCTCTAGGTCAGGAACATGATGGAATCCAGGACCTAGTTGTAGATTATTTTTCACAAAATCTTTACTATCAAAAGGAAACCTCACATGATAGAATTGCAGTGTATTTGACAAGGTCCCTTTTAACATTAAGTGCATCCAACATAGAATTGCAAGAGAAATAGATAATTCCAATAGGGAGTTCTATACCAACGTTTTTCCTCTCTTTGACACCTTTTATTTACCTCTAGAACTTACTTGTAGACTTCTATCGGAACAAACTTTCCCTCTACATACTTAGGGAGCTATAGTGGAGCACCATCAAATCCTCCAATCCAAATAAATGAGAACCTTTGGAATTGTATGAAGTGGCTTCCATAAGTGTCAATTAACTGTATGGCTTCAAGAGTAATCCTTAAACTAATATCTCCATGTATCTCCCAAACCATCCTCAAGGTAAAGATGTCATTGATTCTCGTATGGTGATTATATTTTTTTCCCAATTGTAGCTTATCATAATAATTGAAAATTGGAACCTCCTGGCGTTTGGTTGCACTCGGCCTTAGTCCAAGCTAGGGTCTGGTATTAGCAATAGCATAACTCAGATATGAGGACATGTAGAAGAATCTTTTAATTGGGAAATGAATGCTCATATGATGTATCTGATCATTGATGATTTGCACCTAATCTAAGGATTGGTCTCCTTGAATGATAATCTGTACACAAAAATACATCCATTCCTCAAATTCGTGAGCTCTCTCATTTCCTTGTAGCCTATGGAGAAGCACAATTATATCAAAAAATTTGTTCACAAAGTGATTTTTGTGTAGACTCTTGGGAAATTGAGATTTTTCCTTATTAGGTGTGGCAAATGACTCCCTAGCAATTACATTCCTATACACACATTTCGTTTTATCAAAAAGTAGAGTACAAAGAGGTGAAATCAAAATTTGCATGTTGCTCTCTCTAGGATTTTCAAACAGGAAGTAAAGCTAGCCCTTTGAATCTTCGCCACTAATCGGTTATCACTTAATAGTAGGAGACTCGACTTGGAAAAGAGCATGAAGACAGATTAGGCCTGGTTTTGTCATGGTCCCTTAGACTATTTAGTCTCATGGACGTCATTAAAATCTTTCATTCATTCACTTGTCCTAACCTATTGTGTTTCGGGATCATAATGATTAATACATTCCAATATTAAGTCTGGACACTAAATAGCCACTAGGAAAGCATAAACTTATAATATCCCACTTTCAATTAATTTATGGGTAAGGGTGGCGGGTTATCTTTCCCAATTTTGTCTCAAAACTCATCCAAAATTACATGCCCCATCTTGGTATCCCATGTCTCTAGCATTGTGCTTGTAGAGCCGAAGACATACTCATAACCCCAATATTTATATTTCACGGTGACTGAAACCCTAGGATATAAACTCAATTTGCAAATAATAAAAACCTATGCCATTTTCATTCTCCACCTCACTATATAATTGTACCATCTTTTAGCAAATTAGAGCTCGACCAAGGGAAAAGAGTACCTTGTATGTGCTCAAAGCTCCAAGAATCACTAGCTACACAATTTTGCTTCTTTCATCCCACTTCGATTTTTCCTCCAGTCGCTACTAAAATGTGCCTCCCAAATAGCTCAATTCACTTAAAAGCACCCGCAATTAATGTTGGAGTAGATGGGTAGTTAATGCCCCCTTGCTAATGTTGATGTGTGTAAGCTTTCCCAAATATTTAAAAAGAAACGGCTAGGAGAAACCTTTCGGTCGAATGGGTGGTTTCGACAACCTTGTCGAGAATCGACAGAGGTTTCAAAACTATTATAGAATTCTAAAATGCCATATCTAAAATCTTCTTTGCACAATTCTTTGGAACAAAAACCTTCAAAACTAGGTCGCCTTTGTGAGAAAATATAGTTTTGACAACCTCGTCGAAAACTAACAGAGGTTTCAGAACCTCCATAGAACTCCACAATAATTTTAACTTCAACTTTGTTGACATTTACAAAATTTGCGACAAGTGCTTGAAGCCTCGACATAGTTCCAATGACTCTACAAAAGACTGACTTCAAAATGTGGACTTAAGACTTAAATTTTAATATGTCGGGTGGAGATGAGGTTGTGACAACCTAAGTGGGGCCCGACAAGGTTTTGAAAACTGATGGGAAGATCAACAACTTTAACTTATAGGCAAAATTGGATAGTTGAACATGGTTTTTAGAAAGAGAAACTATGGTAATGTGTTGAAAACTATAATTGTTAGTTTGTGGCTTGAACTAAGTTAATAAGAATATTTTAATCAAGATATCTATATAACCTATTAAGGAGAATAAAAAATTAGATAAATTTCTCATTTCAAAGTGATTTCTTCATCCTTTTGCTTAAGTTTTGATGAATTTACATACTTTATTTTTTTTTAAAGTGATTTCTTTGTCCTTTTTCTTAAGTTTTGATTAATCTTTAACTTATTTTTTATAAGATAAACAATAAAGGTTGGTAAACTCAATGAAATTTATTATATTATTGATGGAACCTAAATGACATTCATCAATAATATAATAAATCAATATGTCTAGCAATATATATATAAATGACCAAACATTTGTGGATCTAATTTAGTGTTAGCATATGAATCCATCTAATAATCAAGTATCAAAATAAAGAAATGGTACAATGAATGCAACTATGGTCATAGAAATGGATGGGCCTTGCACTAAACATGTCACAATCACGAAGACTTCAATAAAATAGACTCTTAACACTAATAGAGGATAGCGATTGTTGCCCTCTAAATGGATTTTTTATCTAGTGGCTTGTAAACCATATAAACTCCAAAAGAAAGAGTAAGATGAAGGTCATGTTCATAAGTACTCATCTAGGTAGAACATGTGAAAGAAATGATATTAGATAAAGAAAATATCCCATTAAGGATTGTTGCCAAATTCCTTGCACAAAATTTATTGACCATCATCTTTCAAACAATCATATTTCCCACTAAATCACACTATGTAGCTTGAAAGCAAAGCTGATGACGAGAAATTCTTCAAATGATTAATCATTAGATGCCTAAAATAATTGTTCATTATTGGCTTGCTAATAAGCATTTTTCTACAATACAACACTTTGCAAGTTGAAAACAAAGGTGATTACAAGTGAATTGGATATTTAAGAAGGCAAAAATGGTTGATGAAAGATAAACTAGTTGAATTAATAACTAAAAGATGAATGGACAAAAAATGAGATTCTTTTGCAAATCATAACAATCATAATATGTCATGCTTCCAAAGATGCTTATTAATGACAAAATTGATGAAATTGCTATGTAGGAAACAATAAAGAATATCTTCCAAATCATCCAAAAATAGTTGTAGAACATAGGTGAATTACGCACCAACAAAAAATTGGAAGATCATCCCTCACCACATTGCTCAATTTTTATGATACATACCCCCTACAAGATTAAGATAAAATTAATTATATGCTTGACAATACCACAATGCACACATGTACTTGAAATTATTTAAATTGACCTATGATCTCAACAATCAAGGTTACTTTAGCATTACTTTATAGCTATTTACAACTTAGCCTTAACATTTTTCTCTTATTCAACCTTTCAAGTGGCATGCAAATGCATATATTTTGAAGAAATTAAATAGAATAATTTGTGACATACAAAACTTCCAACATAATAATATATGAATCTTACATTTTACTACAATATTGATACTTTACCTACTGTTTTTTTTTTTTTTTTTAAATTATACTAATTTAAAGCTATCATAAAGAATGGCATGTTCTATATTTTTTACTCTTGAGAATGCTTAAGATCACACAAATTTTGTGCATTACATTAGTGTTCTTTTATTTATAGATATATCCATTTTCCTTTTCTACCCATGAGTATAACATTAGAATAAGGGAGTTGTCTTAATCAGAGAAAGGTTCTTAGTTTGAAACACTTAGAACTTCCTTAGTCACCATTTTAATGAGTGCACTAAATAAGTAGTTTGAAGTGTGAATAATAATATTTCTAAGAAAAAAGGTACTTACAATGGTATCTATAGATATCTCTTAAACATCAAGAAATTTCTTGTAGAGCATTCTTTATAATATTTTATTTCCCTTTTTTCTCTTTTTTAAAGAGAGATAATAGAGATGAATATGCATGTATTTTGCTTTAAAATGTATGGTATATTTTGTAAAGAATAGTTTCTCATCCACATCTAAGTGGCTGTAGTAATAAAAGAAAACAACAAAAGAATAATATATTTTGTAATGTGTGAAAGAACAATTCTCAATATTAATAACATATTTTATGAAATATAATGTTTCTTGATTTGCATTTGCGACTTTTCTCATAAATAATAGAATACTAGATAATTAACTTTTGAAAGAAAAAAAATGACCTTCAAAATTATCCATTCATTATTAAAGTGACGATGACAATCAATCTACAGTTAAACACCAAGTGATGATGTAGAATTCTCTCATACAATTTAAGGGTGGACCAAATGTGAAATTATTTAATCAATCTTAAACACATGGTCTGTTAAAGTATGTATTGGAGTATGTGTTTGAGAATCTTTTGAAGTCTTAAGGGATTTTTATTTGATTTTGTTTGACTTGTTGAATTAGTTATAGAAATTTTATTTTTATTTTGTTACTGTTGACCAGTACAATGGATTTTTTGAATTCTCATTAATAAATCTTGTAACGTTATTACTGATCTCAACAATTCTCTTGGATCTCTTACCTACTCTTTTTTCCTTATTGGTCCAGGTTAATAACCAGATCTTGGATGCATTTATGAAATGGGTTCTTTATCATAATATTTTGCCAAATTTTGCGCACATGGATGGTGAATCAAATACAAAAATATCTTTCATCAAAACAAAAAAAAATGGTGTACAATTGATTGGAAAAATAAAGAAGAATAAAATTTACTAGTATATAAAATTCAACCCCGCAAAGTAGTACCAAAGATTCTATATCGCCTGCTATCCCAAGGAGAACTTTTGTCCAAGTAATATGATTTTATACAACATTCCACCCAAGGGGGATTTTGAATTCTAGAAGACTTTTCACCTTCATTGGAATTGCATTCATTGATACCAAGAAGCTTATAGAATTTAGTCTTCAGTGAAGCCAAATTTATGCTAGAAGCCATTAAACTTGTTGGAGGATGGCCACTGAAAAATTTATTCTGCAACCAACAAAAACCATGAGTTTCCAAATGCATGCAAAGTTGGTCAAAGTTGTCTGACTCAAGAAAAAAAATTCAACTAATGCCAATTTGATGCAGTCATAGATTCATAGCTATGCAAGGTCCTCGTCATGGACAGTTTTGCACTAGAGCACTTTCAGAATTTATAGAAGATCAATGCCTTTCTATAACAACAGATCAGAATAGTGTTAATTATTTGTTTCTTTAGCCACATAATATTTTCATGTTGAAAATTGTGTAATACTTTGAAACGAAGTAGAGGAATTCATATATTAAGGAGATAAAAATAAGCACCCCTACCGCATCTTCACCATACAAATATGCATGTATTCTCGCTGTGGCATCTTCCAAGGTAAGCCTCACTCTATAAAAATACTCTATATTGTTTTCGGAGTTCTTTCTCTCGCCACAAAATTCTTCGACATTCCGTGGTAAGCTTGCTATCACTCGAACGAGACACCGAAATTTGTATGTTACCTGTTCGAGAATGAAGAAAATGCCAAACAGGACCAGTATTGATCTCTAGAAACAGTATAAATATATCCAGTTCTTAAAGCACATCAGATTGATTTGAAAACAATGTCAAAAATATCCTAGCTCCTTAAAAGTAACATAGATAAATATCAGAGTATCCTAAGTTGTCCATTGAAAACATAGAACTTGAGTCTCATGTTGACCATAAATAACTCGAGGAAAAAAAGAAATTTCATTACTAGTACTTTCTCTTCTACACGATACATTAAATCGCAAGAACTTACAATTAAACCTTCATTTTCTATCCGAACATACGGTGTTACAATAACATCACCTAAAGCTAAGAAAAACGGATCTAACTGAATAGAATCCATACTTGTCTAGATATTAGTTACTCTTTAATATCCAGTCACTGTTAATGTGAATAGTGAAATATTTATTATTTGATTATAAATTTTACTGCTTTAAAAGGATCCTGATACGATACAGGTTGAACAAGATGTTGCTTATGGAAATTCAGAGATGCAATATAAAGAAAACCAGATAAGTACTGAAAATGACATAAAGATAGATGATGCTAATCATTGCAAATACTCATGTAGGAGCAACAACCCTCAAAAATTATGTGCTACATCATCATCATTGGTATGAATATGGCCATCCTAATTCAATTATTTATTTTCATAAGATATTAGATAAGTCGTGTACAGGATTTTGGGTTTGGAAGAAAATATATGGTAGTATGGAATATAAAGCTAATTCAAAAATAAAGTGAGGGTGATAGTAGGTTGATGGACAAAGAGTAATGTAGTGGAAGTGAAAAAGGGGCAGAGGTCAGATATACTTTATGTATAATATAGCGTAGAACTTTAAATTTTTACGAGTATTATTCTAAGTTGCCAATTCTGGTACTGGTTTGGGTTCGGGTTCGGGGGTTCGGTTCGAGGGTCCAGCGAATTTTTTTTGGGGGGGTTGGGTTTGTCAGTACAAAAAAATGTAAACATCATATATATATGCAGCCTAGAAACATGAATTAGGATTATAATATCACATAACATCATATAAACAACAAAACCACCATAAACTTGAATGTCATTTAAAACATGCATGATGAATGTTCATCGTTCAAACTTCAAGCTCAATATTAAAACAATAATATCAAGTTCAAAACTTTTAATCATCAAATGGATTATCTAAATCATCAATATCATTGTCAACATTGACATCAGATGATGTAGGAAGACTATATGAAGCTCTAGTATTGTGCTCATGCTGGCTATTGGATAAGAATATCACATAGCATCATATAAACCATAGCCCCAAAAATCTTTTGGGGAAAAAATAAGCAAACCAAAAGTATAAGATTTTTTGAAAAAAACGGGGAAAAAATCGGATTTAAAAAAGTGTAAAAAATTGTAGAACAAGAGATAAAAACTATATTTTTTTTAAATTAAAAGGCAGTTCCATAGCATAGAGATATAGAGAGCAAATAAAATAAAGAGTTTAACTAATGAATTGTAGAAAATAGATTTTTGTAGTTTATATTCATACCGTTGATTACATTGCATTGCACATCTTTCAAACTCAAAGCATTACTTCACATTGCATAACTAATAACTAGGTGTTGATAGATAACGAAATTTCAATTACAATATAGTTTTTACAAAGTCAACCTAAGCAGTCATGCAATTACTTCACATTGCATAACTAATAACTAGGAGCAGCTGCCAATTACATTTGCTTGTCATGGCATTCCATGAGACCACATTTCTTTGAGGCATTTTTTAAAACAGTTCACTGCCTTGTCTATGCTACCACATTTTTCATACATGTCTACCAAAGCATTTTATCAAACAGTTCACTACCTTGCTAATATAGCTAAAAGCCTGAAACAGGTGTTTTAGAACAAGCTATGGATGTTTGGAAAAAATCTATCAAAGCATAAGCAATAGCATAGACAAGGCAGTGAACTGTTTGAAAAAATGCCTCAAAGAAATGTGGTCTCATGGTTCCATGGATTGTCATGGCATTCCATCACCATGAGACCACATTTCTTTGAGGCATTTTTTCAAACAGTTCACTGCGTTGTCTATGTTACCACATTTTTCATACATGTCTACCAAAGCATTTATCACACAGTTCACTGCCTTGCTGCTATGGCTAAAAGCCTAAAACAGGTGCTTTCGAACAAGCTATGGATACGTGGAAAAAATCTATCGAGACAATGCAGTGAACTGTATGAAAAAATGCCTCGAAGAAATGTGGACTCATGGTGATGGAATGCCATGACAAGCAAATTGTCATGCTTGTCATGGCATTCCATCACCAAGAGTCCACATTTCTTTGAGGCATTTTTTCATACAGTTCACTGCATTGTCTATGCTAACCACATTTTTCATACATGTCTACCAAAGCATTTTATCAAACAGTTCACTGCCTTGCTGCTATGGCTAAAAGCCTAAAACACCTGCTTTCAAACAAGCTATGGATGCATGGAAAGAATCTATCAAAGCATAATAGTAAGCAATAGCATAGACAATGCAGTGAACTATTTGAAAAAATGCCTCAAAGAAATGTAGTCTCATGGTGACGGAATGCCATGACAATCCATAGCAATTTGCTTGTCATGGCATTCCATCACCATGAGACCACATTTCTGAGGCATTTTTTGAAACAGTTCACTGCCTTCTCTATGCTACCACATTTTTCATACATGTCTACCAAAGCATTTTATCAAACAGTTACCCGATTAACTCAATTTGACAATGCAAGACATTTTGTCAAACACTTCACATACTAATTGGACTGATTATCTTTCAATGACATTAAAGTTTGCAAATAACATATATTTAACCCAATGAATAGATAGTATCATATAGTGCATTATTTCAGATTGAAAGCTTGTACATTATATTCAACTGAATCCTAGAATCAACTACAATAGAATTTCTGAGCAATAATGAAGGCAGCATATTAACTTAGAATGCAGATTTCATTCTTATATTCAAATCAGTACATATGTTTCAGATCTGGGAATGTGCAATATACAGATTTAACTCAATCATAGGGAAGACATTGCAGCAGTCAACGAGGTTGGATTCCAATGTGATACATTTCTTGGGTCAACACCTATTGATGGGCATATTGTGGGTGGTTATGTTACAGCCTACAAATCAGTTGAGGCTGATGATTCTACATTTCATTCTAGTGATGATGATACATAGAGTCCATCACCAAATGCTTGTCATGGCATTCCATCACCATGAGTCCACATTTCTTTGAGGCATTTTTTCAAACAGTTCACTACCTTGTCATGGCATTCCATCACCATGAGTCCACATTTCTTTGAGGCATTTTTTCAAACAGTTCACTACCTTGTCTATGTATCATCATCACTAGAATGAAATGTAGAATCATCAGCCTCAACTGATTTGGAGGCTGTAACATAACCACCCACAGTTCACTGCATTGACTCAAACAATTCACTCCCAAGTTTGGGTAGTGAGCCACCTCTTGATTCAAGTGATGAGAGTGGAGGCATGGGTTCCCAGAGACTATACAGGTCTACCTTTGGCGCAAGCAAGCGCATTACACCTTGACTGCATAGTAAGGAGTGCTCATCACTTCTCTTTCAATCCACACAGAGATAATTTGATGCATAGGTGTGGGTTGGCTTGAGATTCATATCACCCATTTTGGGATGGAGTGTTTCCATCTTCGGAAGATGGAACTAGGACTTGTGGGACTCTGACTCTATTACTTTCAGATGGTTGTTTTCAGGGACAAGGATCACGGTTGCATCATGTAGATGTTTCCTTGGCAAAGAGCAGCTTCCTTGCTTCAGGGATTTCCGTTAGAGGCACATACCCATGTGTGGCATATACTTGGCAAGTCGAGGATATAGGGGAGTTGTTTTTTCAGTGAGCATGATGGCATCGATAGAGCAGCCCGCAATGGTGGAGTTTTACTCCTTATTTTGGTAGGAGACGGCTGTCCTACTTCTTGGGACAAGGATTTCATTCATATTTTTTGGAGGACAGCAGCTGTTCAAGAGTTTGGAAGAGAGTTGCATCATCTCCTTAGTATGGGAGAGCTGCATAGGGATGATACTCTCACCCTATGACCTTGGCACAATCGTTTCCATCCCCATAGATCGCTCTTATAGTCTTGAGGGTGCTGATCTGTCCCATATCAGCAACCTAAGAGGAGCGGTTACACACCTTTCAGCACCTATGACGGGTAGTCGTCACATCCATAGGAGGTTTGTAGAGGATGGAGAGAGGTATTGTGATGCTGGCACTTCGAGATGCCTCCATCTTCTCATGTTTGACGGATGTGAGGTTTTGATTTGTTGGGATCCAAGTGGTGATAGGTTTGGCACGTCAGTTTGGGTGGATCCTGATGGGTTTCTTCACCACTCTTAGCATGGTGAAGATTATATCAAAGTAGCACAATGGAAGTTAGTGGGTGTCGAGTTTGGCGGACTTCCAATTTCGTTATGGGATCCAAGGATTCCAATGTTTGGTAGATTTCTTTACACTGTGAGCTTGGTTTTATCTCTATCCAATTGATGCAGAGGATATGTCGTTGAGCATTCTACAGGCTGATTTGGGATCTCGACATTCAGGTGATAGGCTAGACTGTTCAGGAGAGGATTGTTTGGGGACAAGCAATCTTGGGGAGGGCGAACTTTAATGTCCCCTTTTTCTAGGCAGTTGACAGATGCAATGGTTAGTCTACCAACTGGTCCTCGTAGGCTAACATGGTGTTTAGGGGACCCCTTTGAGGGTGATCTTTGGCTCTTCCGCAAGCCTTTTGGAGCTTATTTTTGTTCTCTTCAACTTAGAGTCCCAACTTATTTGTGGCATGCCTTCTGGAGGCCATTTAAGACACTTTGACCCACACTATTTTTAGTAAGTCACTTGGATGTGTTGCTGCTATCACACCTATATTTGGAAAGTTGATGGATTACTCACATGAGTTGATAATGATATTTATCGAGGAGCTAATGATTTAATTTATATTATTAAAGTTAATCTAATTGGATTAATATTAATTATTATGAATGACTTTATAAAATGGCATTATAAGGGGTTTAAAGGTGTTATGAGGCGTTTGCATAATACCATAAAGTATTAATATTTTAATGATTTAACCCCTCAACTTTATGAGATGAATTATTTAAATGACCATCAAAAAGAAAATATATTTTAAAAGCATTACATGGCCAAATGGGACGTGGGTTTTGAGGAAGTATAAAAAGCACACTTAATGCTTTTTCATATTATTTTTGTATGCACACATTTTGAGAAGAGGAAGCAAGGGTTTGCTGGTTGTGAAAGCCAAAGCCTTTTGAAGACAAAATCCCTCAGGAAGAACAACTTGATGCAGGAGTGAAAGATCTCCCAACCAGTTTGCAGACAATTCCATTTTAGGGATTGTGCTTGTGCTTTAAAGGATTGTTTGGAATTTGTAGGAAAGATTCAAGGGTTTGCTAGGTGTTAATATTTTAGTTTCTATATCTCCAATTACTGGTGATGAGCCCTTGGGGTGTGAATGATTTACTAGGCAATTTGCAGGTGTACATTATTAATCATTTTCAAAGCAAGGTATTACAAAGCGTTTCCAGAGAATAAACAAAGTGATTGCGTATGAATGTAATGGACCTTTCTTAAATTGATGAGAAAGACGAATATGAGTTTTCAACAAGTAAGTCGATGACTTGAAGTAGTATCAATCTCAGTTTCATGCCCAATTACTTTATATCTCTGAAAATATATATGATTTGAAAGAAGTTATGATAAATCTTGATAACTCTGTCTTTGTCTTAAATAATAGACAATGAGGCCGATCTTCAGACAAAATGCTGGAAGTTATAAAATGTATAAGTAGATAATGATCTCCTCCCGATTCAATAAAGTATAGATTTATGATAATTTGGTTCGCTGCTTTATCTAGAAGCTTCCCGCTCACAATTGCTCTAGTGGTGTATGCAAATGTAAGTGTGTGATCGACTCTTTCCTTGAGGCACACAATGGGGGTTAATCCGAGTGTCTCCCAATGGCTCTCATGATCTGTTGGGACTATGTGTGTCGGCGGTATGATGCTTAAGTCTTTCCTCCTTTAATGTTGGCGGCGGGTGGCTCTTATTTATTGGTTGTATACTCACTGTGGCCTTCTTTCTCTCTACCTTCCCCCCCCCTAGTCTTCATGGCCTCGAGTCTTATATTCTTGCTTAATCGATGCGCCTTTTCATTCCCTAGGTGACTCTTCATAGAGGTGCGACTGGTTTCCATGCGTGACTCTTCATCTGAAGCATATCCGCTAAAGTATGATTAGTATTTTTCATATAAATAATGATCTGTTTTTATATGTATTGTTTAATACAATTGTATTTAAATGTATGTATGCTTATATTCAGATATTTGTTTATATATATAGTTGTATTTGTCTATTGAAAAATGTAACTAAATTAGAACATATACTTATCTTAATGGAGCTTGGAGGATGGGGACATCACAAGTCTCCTCCACTTGATATTGCTTGTCCTCAAGCAATCCTTAATAACTCTTTTCTTCTTAAATATCTCGACATTCTTTTGCCGGTGCAATGGTCTTCATCCTGGAAAATATTGTAACATCTTGTTACATCTAATCTCTTTCCAGGCCCTCTGGATACCTCACTATGGAGTGTATCCAGCCCTCCTGGGAAAAGATTTGAAGAATCTCCTCCTAGGCCCTCTAGATACCTTATTTAAGGGTATCCAGCCTTGGAATCCTAGGAAAGAGCTGTAACGCCTCTTCCCAAGCCCTCTGGATACCTCACTATGGAATGTATCCAATCCTCCTGGGAAAAGATTTGGAACATCTCTTCCCAAGCCCTCTGGATACCTTATTTAAGGATATACAGCCTTAAACAATGCAAGTGGCCCCTATTTGACCTCTTTACACAACGCGAGTGCTTCTCCTAGCCTTCTTACATGTGCAAGTGTCCTCTTTGCCTCCTTACATGTATTTCTCTCTTCCAATCAAGCCCAAGAGCATAGAATGAACATCTAGTCATTTGGCCTCTTGGCCTCGGCTAGGGGTTGGCGTACTTGATGTGGACGTAGTTCTCCCTCCCAATCAAGCCCAAGAGCACGGAATGAACACCTAGTCATTCGGCCTCTTGGGCCCAACTAGGGGTTGGCGTACTTGATGGGAATGTGTTTCCTTCTTCCAATCAAGCCCAAGAGCACAGAGCGACATCTAGTCATTCGGCCTTGTTGTGACCTTTTTCACACATCACCCCATCCAGATGGGGACCCCCTAATTTTTGCTCCATTCTGGTCGTTTGGCTTTGGTTAGTGCGTCTCTCTCTCTATCTCTGGTCCTTCCGAGGACGTCCCATCATTTGACCCAGGTTGAAGTATTGGTTAAGTCTGTGTAATTAGGGTTTTCATCCTTCAGGCTTATTTAGGGTCAAACCAGGTTATCAAATTGAAATCTGAGCTTAGTACAACAATCACAAGGCTTCTAGCAGGGTCCCATTAAATTTTCACTATATTCCGGCAACTTGCTATTTTTAGTAAGTATTCAATTTGGGACTATTTTGTCAAAATTTTGGAATTCTGTCAGTTCCACCACATTCAGGTAACATCAAGCTGGTTGCACATAAATTTTGTGCCAGATCAAACAATTTGCTATTTTTAGCAGTTCAGGCTTCAGGAGTCATTTTCAGGGGTCAAACATATGATTCTTCATTGCATGTCCAGAGATTACTTCTGGGTTTCTCGAAACCTTCGCAGCGATATAACATGCAAACCGAGATGACCACTTTCAGAGTTCAGCCTTCAGAGGCTATTTTTAGGGTTTGCAGGCGGAGTTTTTCAACGCATGTTCGGATATTCCTTCTGGGTTTTTCAAGAGCTACGCAACAGTGTGACATGCAAGCAAAATTGATCACTTTCAGGGACTTACTATTTTTAGCCAATACATGCATGCAGACCAGTTTTCTGGGTTTTTCTGGGTTTCTTGAGACCCCACGGGCAATATAACATGCAAAACCATCCGGCAGTGGATGAGTCACTTTTGAGGCAGTTTCTATTTTTAGCAGGTACACTCTGGCAGCTGCCTAACACTCCAGTTCAGCAAGCAGAACGACATGCAGAAGGAACGAAGTCAAACGGAGACCGTTTGGGATACATGCAAGTCAAATTAGGGTTTCCACTTTTATAGGGGGTGAAATCCAGAAATAGTCAAAACAGAGTACCCCACCCATGTCAGCATACTTCAAGGCACTTGCTGGCAAAATTTGAGCAGAATCGGGGAACTTACTATTTTTAGTAAGTCAGGGCACGGCTATAAATAGCAGGTTTGCACCCGAGGTTGGCATTAGAGCGACACTCAAGCTATCAGGATCAGGCGGTGAAACTTTCATGCAAAACCGAGCTACTGAAGTCAAAAAATCAAGAACTTACTATAAATAGCAGGTGGCTATAAATAGCAGGTCAGGGCAGATAACTGACAAGGCAAGTTCACAAGGCAAAGAGGGTCATATGGTGAAATTTTCATGCCAAACGGAGCCATGGAAGTCAGAAAAGCAAAGACTTACTAAAAATAGAATGTGAGATCAAGATCCGGCAGGGGCATGGAATTTGTCTAAGTATGGAGAAATGGAAGTTGGACCCCCTAAATGCACCCACCTCAAGGATGAAACTTAGAAAACATTCTAAGGCAAAAACAGAAGTAGCCACCCCTAAATGCGCCCACCCCAAGGATGAAACTTAGAAAATATTCTAAGGCAAAAACAGAAGTAGCCACCCCTAAATGCGCCCACCTTGAAGTAAAGGAAGCAAGTCAAAAATTTTGTAAGTCTGGAAAATGGAAGTAGCCCATGGTAAATGCGCCCAACCTTGTGAAGTGACTTAGAAAAATGCCTAAGGCACAAAAATAAAAGTATGCCTAGTCAAATGCGCCCTCAAGGAAGGTGATGATATGAAATTTTCTAAATAGTGAAATGAAAGTAAGCACATCAAAATGCACCCTCAAGTGAAAGTTAACCCCATGAAATGTGCCCAAGGGGGTGATGGAGTTTCAAATTCTCTAAGGCATGGAAATCAAAGCTAGAAGGCTAAAATGCGCCCTCAAATGGAAGTAAGCTATGTCAAATGCGCCCAAGCCTAGATGATGCTAAGAAGAAAAACGCCTAAGGCATGGAATAGAAGCATACCCTATCAAATGCGCCCTTGTGCTAGGAGGGGTTAGGCCAAAATAATTCTAAGGCGTAAAGCAAAAGTAGCCATGGCAAAATGCGCCCTCAAGGCAAATGGTGGTGGGAAATTCTTCTAAGTGTCAAAGGTGAAAGTTGAAGAGGTCAAATGCGCCCAAGGATATTGGAGGCCTAAAAACGCCTAAGTTCAAAACAAGTAAAAGTAACACACATAAAATGCGCCCTCAAGCAAAAGCTCCCACATGCAAATGCGCCCAAGGTTGGTGAAAGCTTAAAAACGCCTAAGGCATGGAGAAATAAAAGTTGAAGCTATGAAATGCGCCCATCTCCAGCAAGGTCTTGAAAGCGCCTAAGATGTTTGAAATATCTCTAAGGCAAGGAAATATAAGCCAAGGGGGTGAAATGCGCCCTCGAGTGAGAGCTCCACCTAGCATACGCGCCCTTGATATGATGATGACATGAAAATTAACTAAGTCAAGGAAAATGAAAGTAGATAGATGGAAATGCGCCCAAGATGAATAAAGGCTTGAGAACTTTTTCTAAGTGTTTGAAATGGAGGCACATGGTATAAAATGCGCCTTTGAAGTGAGGGTCTTGAAATTTTCTAAGGCATGGAAAATGGGAGCTTGACCCTCTAAATGCGCCCATGAAGAAGATGAGTTAGAAGGGATTTTAAGTATGAGAAATATAAAAATGGACCCTTCAAAATGCATCCAAGGGAGAAAGGTTAGAAATTTTCCTAAGTAAAACAAAAACTCCCTAGGCAAAATACGCCCAAGTTGAGCAAAATGATGAAAAGAGGTGAATACGCCCAAAGAATGAAAGGACTTAATTTTATTTCTAAGTGGGTGAAGGTGATGAGGTTGAAATAAAAATCCAAGGGCGAAAATGTTCAAAATTTTCCTAAGTAGAATAAGTATTTCACTACATAAAACACGCCAGAGTTGGATGAATTTCAAATTTTTCGTGAGACATTTAAGAGGGGTGAACAACTTGATGAAATATTTTTTAAGTAGAAAAAAAAAAAATTAAATGAACCCGTTTAAAAGGCACCCATGAGTTGACAGAGTTAAAAAATTAATTTCCTAAGGGAAATTTTAATATTTTCAGAGGAAATTCGTTTTGCCTAGATTATTTTCCTAACAGAAATTAGATCTCAAAGGATGAAGTATTTCGAGCAGGCAAGTGATTTCTGTCAGCGGGTTGAATTATTTTAAAAGAGAAAATTTAAAATGTCTAAGGCAAATTTTATGAAATTGAGGATTTAAATGGCAGACATTTTAAAAGTTGGAAATGAATCTACAACTCCCACGAAGTTTTTCGAACCAAATTTATTTAAACACTGCAAAGATTTTAAAATGGAATTTTCAATCAAGTCAAGTGATTTTCTCGCGAGTTGTTTAAATCACCAAGAGTTAACTGGCAGACTAGAAAGGAAAATTCGAAATTTGAAGAAGAAAGAATCTTCATTAATGGCAACTGCCATAATGACCGGCTGACGACTAGCCCACTACTGCGCCTGAATTAGAAGATGCCGAATGGAGAGAATGGAGAATTGATGAAGGTACTAAAAATAGCCCCAGCACTACTCAACAGGATTCTTCACGAAGAGTTATTTAAACAACTTCATTTCTCTCATTTCTTCACACGTTTTGAAGAGCTTGGAATTGCTGAAATGAGGAATTTTGTGAGAGATTGAAATATTTTTGAGGTTGCTGAGAGTGAGTTTGAGTTTTACTTTCTAAGTCGAAGTTGTTGGAGGAATTTTATTTCCAAGTTGCTGAAGGTTTTCTTTCCGAAAGGCTGAAGGTGTGTTGCTGCGATTTTCAAAATTGTATGTTGGAGATTTATTTTCCTCTCGAGATCTTTATTTTCAAAACTGTTGAAAGTCGAAGTGCTGAGGAAGTTGATTGCTGTTAGAGTTGAGAAGAAATTCGAAATTTCGTATTGCAGCAATCTCTTTATTTCTTCTAAAATTGCCGAAGTCAACGAAGTGTGGTCAAGAGAATTCGAATTATTTGTGCTAAGAAAATTGTTCACATTGCTGAAAACTATCGGTTTGCTGTGATTTTCTTCGCCAGTCAGAGTGCAGTTGCTGGAAGCTTCTTTATAAGCTTGGAGTTTTTATACAGTTTGAGGTTTGGAGTTAGATAGTTATGCTGAAGAATTTTATTTTCAAAAGCTAACTCCACATCCGCGGCCGTCTCGGAGGCTATTTTATTTTATTAAAAATCTGCAAACTAACTTATTTATTCTTGCAGATGGCTGGAGCAAAGGATGTTGCAGGAACAAGCAGAGCTGCAGGCAGAACTGCAAACACTGAAACGGCCAAGGCTAGCTCATCCTGACAGACAATGATCAAAAGGCTCGCCAAGTCATTTCTCCCAAAATCGGCAATTGTTTCAAAGTTGGCAGGATTAAGTGACACCAACCTCGGGTCGTTTAATCTAAACGCACTCAAGTCTAGGATGTACAGACTGGGACGCCATCAACCATCAGTCACGGCACATAACATCATGAAGAGTGGTATCTATGCAGCCGCTGGTTTTCCACCAGCAATTCAGTGCCCGAAGCTAATTATGGAGTGTGCGAACCACTACAAGCCGGAGCGTAGAACCATTGTCTCGCCGGACGGCAAATTGCTTGCCAACTTCACACCAGATGCCATCGGAGAGGCATTTGGGATTCCTACTGCCGAAAAGATGCTCTACAGATCAAAGGAGAGGGCGGATAAAATGTACTCCACCTCCTTCGAGAGGGTTGCTGCGGTTATCAACAGAGTTTGGATGCAAAAGCCAAAGCCACCTCGCACTAGACTCCCAAAGCAGATAATTGCCGAAGATGTGAAACAGGAATACTGCGACTTGATGATGATGCTGAGCCGAATAAATGGGAGTGCACAAGCCTACTTCTTCGAGCCATGGATGTTCTACTTCATCGAGATCATATTGGAGGGAAAGGAATGTGTTGATTGGGCAAGAATGATCAGTGATAACATAGATGAGCAGTTCAGGAGCCTGAGGGGGACAAAAACCTTTTACATGAGCTCATATGTGATATATATGCTGGCAAGAATGACCAAGTATCGAGGGATTACATACAAGGAGCCAATAGGCTGTGCATCTGATCAGTTCAAAATCCATGAGGCCTGCACACAGTTGCATCTAGCTAACCCTGCCAGTTACAAATGGGCTAATGATGCATTCACAATGCACATCACGAGGACCCTTCAGCGTAGAACGCAGCAAAGAATATCCAAAGAGGCACAAGCATTGATCGAGGAATACGGATATTGGCTCATCCAATTTCCGAAATTCACTTACATTAGGCTGCAGGGGTTCACTTCGTATCCATACCGGCTACCGAGGTACCCCACCGATCACATTATAATGCTGGAAATATCTAGGCAGTTGATCGCCTATGATAAGATTCAGAAAAAGAAGAAGAAGGGTGGACTTGACTTTCCTATTGCCATGGGAAATTCCACTGAGGTGTGTCCCTCCTTGCAGGCAGCTCGAGAGGCAGAGGATGAGCTGCAATTCTATCATCTATCGTATCACACAGGCAGACAGGATTTCGATCCGTACAGAAACATCCGAATGATACAGAACGTCGAGTACCGACACAAGGCCCACATTGAGGACTTTTGGGCAAATGCTGTTGATGAGGTTGAGATAAGGAAAAGGATGTTTTCCAGGCTTCCCCTCAAATTGATCAGGGAATGTGAGATCATTCCAGTTCCCGACCAGGTGGAAGAGGATGTCAACGTTATGCAACCCGACTATGGTTCAGTCAGGGATACTTCGGTCCCACCACCTGATTGGTCCGAGCCAGAAATCATGGACTTGGACACGCTCTCTATTCCAGTGTTGACTTTCACAAGGGCTTGGGTCGATAGACACGTATGCAGACTTAAGAGCAGATCGATCGCCCTTACTTATAGCTTGATGGGTGACCCAAGGCCGCTATCAGTGAGAAGGGGAAAACAGGTTGCTCAAACACCGGAAGCACAAGTAGAAGTACCAACCCAGCCGATACCGTTGAGGATGGAACAAGCATCACCTATGCACTCACAAACTCAGTCTTCGAGTTTGAGAGTGATTTCATTATTTGCTGATCAGAGGGCAGGATTGGATGAAGAGCGGGAGCTTGAGGAGGTGGATCGACCCAACATCCAAGAATCAGATAGTATAAGCATCAGTGCATCTAGGGTTGGCCGACAAGAGGAAGAAGAGGAAACAGTGGCTGACACTCGTTTCCAACAGATATTGGACATGACATTGGAGGAAGAGGAAAACACAGAACAGGGGACCCAAGGGTCAGGAGATACGCAGCTCGTGGAGGATGATGAGCCCGAGCAGAGCAGTGCAAGAAGAGAAGAAGTGCACGAGGTGGAGGCAACGAAGGAGCAGCCCCTTGTCATTTGCAATCGCAGCAGACGGTGCCGGATTGGCTTTCGGACAGAATGAGAAGAGAACCCGAGGATGATACGGATCCAGCCATCGAGATAGAGGAGTTCCTCAGGAGGATTAGTGCGCCACCAGAAAAGAAGAGGGCCAGGAAGTTTTCAAAGATCTCGACTGATGAGTCAGGCTCTCGCACGCTTCAGGTGGCTGTTCCGAGAGAGGATTGTGATCGAACCGAGGAGAGGCTTGAAAACTATGTGATCACCACCGTAGAGTTGGGTCGTCCTACGGGAGCCCAAATTGTTGAGGAGTTCGATAACTCCTATCAGGCATTGAAGGATCAGTTGCTCCGCACGAAAGGGAAGTATAAGAAATTGAAGAAGGAGCACAAAACTTTGATAGGATATGTGCAGAGTCTAGCACGTCCAGGTGAACCAGCAAACCCAACAGTAGAACGTCCACCAGAGCTTTCGAGGGAGTCAGTGGTTGGCTTAGAGGATTTAAAGAAGATGGAAACGGAAGCAAACAAGTGGGTTAGCCATATTCATACTGAGACAAGGAAATTCATGGAGGACCTCGCCAATGCTTATCAGCAAGCCTCAAGTATTTTGGTACGGATTGACATGGTGGATCAGGCCTGGGGCAATACCCGCATCTATCAAACAAAGACTGTACTTCGTTTGGGGGCTTTGATGCATATACCTCTACAAACTTTGGTGGATGGAGGTGTGATTCAGGATGGTGACAGGTATGATTTCACCAGTTGGTACTCCTCGGTGGTCACAGGCCGTGGATTTCACGATGCAGCAAGGGCAGATTCAGCCAGAGTGAGAAAAGCAATGGGTAACATCTTGGAGGGAGTCCTTAATACATTAGAAGCCATATTTGCTAGAAAGTTGGCCCCAGAGGAAATAACTGCTGATGGCTTGAAAGACAAACTGGCTCCATTCTTCTCAGCTGCGAGGTCGCTTGCCCTGGATGACTTTGAGAATGTCTCCACTTTCTCCAGTATAATTCAGCATACCCAGGACGCCTTGGTGGCATGGAAGAAATCTTACATCCGGCACGGACAGACAGTAGCAGTCTTGGAGTTCCAGCTCAACCATATTCCACCAATTTCTGCCCAGGAGGTTGAAGCGGTATTGGCCCAATTGATCGAGTTTGCAGTCGGAGAGCAGGACAGTGGGAACGCGCTGCTTGATGAAGATCTTCTAGAAGAAGATAGTGGGCATTAATTGCTCATTATGGTTCCTGCAGGGGAGTGGAGAATATTCTGTGCATTTATTGCCCCACTCCCCTCAGTGGCGGTTTTTAGGGCAGAAACCCTAATTAGGGCATAGGTGGCTCGATCTGAGCCCTTTATTGTAATTGAATCCAAACCGTCCATTGAAATGGGCTAACTATAAAAGGGGCATCCCCCCCTCATTTGTAATCTATTAGAATTAGAATTAGACATTAGATCAAGAATTGAATCAGAGCGAGAGTAGAAGGCATATAGCATTTAGCTTAGAAGTTAGCTTAGATTGAGGAGGAAACGAATTTTTCCCATTGAGGACTTTGTAAGTTGTTGTTGTGAACACTCTCATAATATAAAGATTTATCATTGTTTGGTGGTTCTATCTTCTATTGTGAGTAGCTAGCAAGGCTTGTTCGTCTTTCCAATTCAAGTAGACAGAGTAGAGTAGACTTTGTTTTATGCAAGTAGTTGTTAATTGTGGAGTGTAGCGTTGCGATTTGAGCACATCTTCTTTCATCCATACCACTAGCGGGCTTACTGATGGTAAGTTCGCCTTGCGTGGTCAACTGGAGTATTGGCACTTAACTTCAATTGTGGCTCATATGTCCGTATGCATCGTAGTGATGGTATGAACATGTTGTGAAATAATTTGAACACCTTTCTCATCCTCTAAAGATTGCACCAACTTTGTCGGAGTTGTCCGAAAGGAGACAAAGCAAAGTCTGGTTTGAAGAGTGTTTAAGTCGATCCTCGTCCTCCACCCTTTAGAAGTAGATTCGTAGAATTCCTACCCCTTATCCCTTTTTAATTCAGTATTTCCCGGTTAATTTAGGAGTCAGAGCCATACTGTCAAATCATTCATATCCTAATTGCTTCACAAAATCGAACAACTATGTAAGTCCCCTTGAATACCCAGCATATTCACATTAGCCAACTGAGTCTATTCGCGTTAAAGGAACCTTGGAGTTGAACGCATGAACTTTCACGCAATCTTAGCATGCGGAATACTTTGATCAAGAGAGAATAGAATGACCGTTGGGCATTTTTATTCTGTGTTGATGTCGTCATAAAAAACACGTCAACAGGCCTCTTGGCCCCCAACTAGGGGTTGGCGTACTTGATGGAGGACCAAAACTGACACTCACCGAGAATGTCCTTAATCAAGTCTCAATATTCATTAAGAATGTCATTAAGTCATGCCCTTGTGCACGAGAAAAAATGTCTTATTAACTTATTTTGAAGATATTACATCCGAGAGTTCATTTCTTGTTCTAGTCAAGGGCCATCATGTTTGGGCCTTCCTGAGTTTTATTCTTAAATGCTTTAATGGTTTCTTCCTTTTCCCATGTGGCATCGTCTTCCAGAAGTCCCTTCGATTTGATTAGGAACTCGGTAATGATCCTGCTCCTTAATTTCCTTTTCTCTGGTGTCCATGATGAATTCTAGTTCTAAAGTGAGTTGTCCTTCCTCATCAATTGGAGGTAACTCAGTGCAAGGAAGGGCCTTCTTAAGCCAAGTACATGGAAGACATTGTGGATCCTGCTGTGCTTTGGTAGCTCTATCTCGTAGGCGACCTCGCCTACTCTTCTTGTAACTCTGTAAGGGCCATAGAAACGTGGTTTTAGTTTTTCAGCCCCACTCCTTTTGATTGATGTTTGCTTGTATGGTTGTAGTCGTAGAAAGACTAGGTCTCCAACTTCAGATGTCCTTTCTATGCGGTGTCGATCAACATAGATTTTTTGTTGGTTCTACGCTTGTTGCTAGTTTTCCTTAAGGGTCCTGCACTTGTTGCAAGTTTTCCTTAAGGGTCTTCAGGAGATCAATGTTTTTCTGTATGAAGTCTTGTGCACTTTGCACCTTGCTTTCTTGGGTGACCAAGTGTCCAAAGGAGGGGGTTTCATATCCATATAGGACCTTGGAAGGGCTCATCCCAATTGACATATGATGGGTCGTATTGTAACAATGCTTGCCCAAGTGTAGCCATTTTATCCATGCAGTCTGTTAACCTATTATATAATTCCTTAAGTACCCCTCTATCCACTTGTTAACTATTTATGTTTGCCCATCCATTTCTGGATGGTAACTTGTACTAGGGGTCAAACTTGTCCCTGCTAGCCGAAAAAATTCTTGCCAAAATTGGCTCAAAAATTTACTATCCCTGTCACTGACAATTGTTTTGGGTATCCCATGCAGGCGAAAAACTTCCTTCAAGAATAAATCTGCTACTTGAGATGCTTTGTATTCCGATGAAATTGCAAAGAAGTGGGCATACTTAGTGAGTTTGTCCACTATCACATAAATACTATCTTTTCCATGTACCTTAAGCAATCCGGTTATGAAATCCATTGAGATACTTTCCCATTTTTGGATGGGAATAGGCAATGGTTGTAGTAGACTTGTTGGATGACTTTGTTCCACCTTATTTTGTTGACAAGTCACACATTCTTGCACATGTTTGAGCACATCACCTTTTAATCCTTTCCATGAATACTTCTCTCTAATCTGTTTATATGTTTTGTAGTATCCCTGGTGACCTGCCAGAGGGCTATCATGGAATTCCTTAATGATTTTATTCTTTATCTTTGAGTGGGGGACCAGAAATATCCTTCCCTTATATAAGATGAGATCATCCCATATCTTGTATTCCTCATTGGGCACCCTCCCTTCTAAGATTTCTGAGGCTTGTGTATCTTTAGCATATTCGACAATAATATCATTTTTCCAATCCTTTGAAATGCTTGTGATGGTGTTGAGGTGGGGGCGCCTGGATAATGCATTTGCCACTTCATTGTCGATTCCTTTAACATATTCTATGTCGAAATCATAGGCTTGAACTCGGCTCACCCATTTTTGTTGACGATAATTAAAATCCTTTTGATGCATGAAGAATTTTAGACTATTGTGATCTATTTTGATGATGAACTTTCCACAGACTAGGTATTGTCTAAATTTGGCTAGGGCGTGCATAATAGCCAACATCTCTTTGTCATATATGGAATAGTGCTTCTCAATCTCTGTCAGCTTGCAGCTTTCAAAGGCTATAGGATGTTTCCTTTGCATGAGAACCACGTTGATTCCTTCTCCAGAGGCATCACATTGTAGCTCAAATGGTAGTGTGAAATCGGGAATAGCTAGGACAAGGCAGGTGCTCATGGTTTCCTTGAGTTGCTCAAATGCTTGTTGAGCTTGGTCATTCCACATAAAGGCTCCTTTCTTTGTCAAGTCGGTGAGGGGAGCGACTATTTTGGAGAAACCTTTTACAAAATGCATATAGTAGTTGCATAAACCTACAAAGCCTATAAGTTGAGTCAGGGTCCTTGGTTTGGGCCATTCTTTGATGGCTTTAACCTTCTCTGCATCCACGCTTACCCCTTCTGCATTGATCTTGTGTCCCAAATAGAGTATCTCCTCTAGCCCAAATTCACATTTTGACATCTTTGCATAAAGAGATTCCAATTCTAGAATACTTAGAACTTCTTCAATATGACAGACATGCTCTTCCCATGTTTTACTATAGATCAAGATATCATCAAAGAAGATTAGTAAAAACTTCCTCAATTGTTGGCGGAAAATGCAGTTCATGCATGATTGGAAGGTAACTGGAGCGTTGGTAAGACTGAAGGGCAAGACTAGAAACTCAAAATGCCCATAATGGCATCAAAATGTTGTTTTAGGTACATCTTCCTTCTTCATTCGGATTTGATGATACCCTGAGCATAAACCAATTTTGGAGAAGTATCTTGCTCCATGAAGTTCATCCAATAGTTCATCTATCCTCGGGATGGGATACCGATTCTTGATAGTTTTTTGATTTAGGGCCCTGTAGTCTATGCACATCTGCACGGTGTCGTCTTTCTTCTTGACTAATACGACGGATGATGCAAAGGGACTATTACTTGGCTGAATGTGTCCCATTTCCAGCAATTCTTTAATTGTTTTCTCGATTTCTTCTTTGAACCTTCGAGGATACCTATATGGGGTGATTATCACTGGTTTTGCTGCTTCTTCCAATTCTATGGAGTGCTCAAAACCCCTTTTTGGAGGTAAACCGAGGGGAATATCTCCAAAAATCTTCTTGTGTCTCTTTAGAATAGGTTGCATGTCGACGTGAATAGCTGGCTCATGAGAGGGTGACTTATCTAACACCATGCATTGAGCTATCCACTCCCCTTGGTCGTGCCTTACAATGCTCTCCATGATACTACTTTGGGAGATCCATTTGATAGTCCTCTAAGTGTAACTTCTTGTCCATTGTGTTTGAAGCAGATTTCTAAATTTGGATTATCCATGGTGAAGCACCCTAGGGAGTTGATCCAAGGCATCCCTAGAATCACATCATTGTGTAGATTCACTACATAAAAATCCCCTCTTATGGTATGTCCATCCAAGGTGATCTCTAATTGAGGGATGATTTTTGAGCATTGATCCGTAGCTCCATTTGCAAGTGCTACTTTGAACACCTTGAACTTTCGAGCCTCCAATCTTCGTTTTGCCACTAAACTTTTGCTGATAAAATTGTGTGAGGCCCCACTATCCACCAAGGCAATAATTTTCTGCCCCTTTAGTGTTCCTTTGATTCGAAAAGGTCTATGCTCACTCGCTTGAGAAATGACCGCCAAGGTCCCTTGTTCATCTCGGTCCCATTTTTCCCTTTGGTGGGAGCTTCCTTTGATTCTTCATCCCATGCTGCTTCTATCTCATGTATTTGTCCCTTCTTGCATTTGTGGTCTTGTCCCCAAGGTTCCTTGCATCTGAAACATAAGCCTTGATTCATTAGTTCTCTCCTTTGTTTGTTTGCTTCTTTGTCAAGGCATCGATGACCTACGATCCTGTTGACGTGTGT
Source organism: Sequoiadendron giganteum (assembly GCA_007115665.2). Taxonomy (NCBI): domain Eukaryota; kingdom Viridiplantae; phylum Streptophyta; class Pinopsida; order Cupressales; family Cupressaceae; genus Sequoiadendron; species Sequoiadendron giganteum. Next base: position 386,236,309 of record CM021101.1, on the reverse strand, counting down.
TTTATGACAACGCCAGCACAGAATAAAATGTCCAATGGCCACTCTATTCTCTCTTGATCAAAGTGTTCCGCATGCTAAAATTGCATGAAAGTTCATGCGTTCAACTCCAAGGTTCCTTTAATGCGAATAGACTCAGTTGGTTGATGTGAATATGCTGGGTATTCCAAGGGGACTTACGTAATTGTTCGATTTTATATGCTCAAGCAAATGAAGGGTTTTGACTATGATGCTCTGGTATTTGAGCGGGCCGGGAAATGCTGAATTTAAAGGAGTTAGGGATACGAATTCTACAATCTATTTCTACGGGTGGAATGCAAGGATTAGCTTCAACAGTCTTCAAACCAAACTTCGTTTCGTCTCCCCTTCGGACAACTCTGACAAAGCTGGTGCAATCTTCAAAGGATAGATGAGATGTTCAAATTGAGATTCACCATGCACACCCCTTCACAATGAAGCAAGTGGGCACATTGAACACAATCGAAGTTAAGTGCTAAGATTCCAGTTGACCACGCAGGAGCAGACTTACCGTTAGCAAATCCGCCAGTGGTATGGATACGGGAAGATATGCCCAAACTAATGTCACATTCCACAATTAACTCTACTTGCATGAAAACAAATCTACTTTACTTTACTCTATTCGAATCGGAAAGACGAAAAGATCTCGTCAACTACCCACAACACAAAATGAAGTCACCAATCAATGAAATCTTTATATCATGAGAGTCTTACACAACAATCTTTTGCAAAAACTTTCAAAGGGAAAGTCTTTCTTTCCTTTCCAACTAAGCTAACTCCTAGCTCTACTTTAACTTCTATCAAACTCTATCTCTGTCTAGCTCTGATCTATCTCTGATTCTAATTCCAACTGTTTACTAATGAGGGGGGATGCCCCTTTTATAATGAGTCCAATTAGTGGACGGTTCAGATCTGATTACAATAAAGCGCTCAGATTGAGCCACCCATGCCCTAATTAGGGCTTCTGCCCTAAAAACCGCCACCGAGAGGAGTGGGGCAATGAATGCGCCCTCCACTCCTCATCAATGCACCACTAACCACCATCAATGCACGTCGTCTCCTTCCAGAAGGTCATCGTATAGAAGGGCGTTTCCTTTCTCCTTCTCGCTGGCTGCAAATCTAATGAATCTAGCCAAAACTGCCTCAACTTCTTGATCAGAGATGGGAGGAATGTGATCCAACTAAAACTCCAAAACTGCAATTGTTTGCCCATGCCGGGCACATGATTTCTTCCAGGCAACAAGGGCGTCCTGGGTGTTCTGTATGATACTGGAGAACGTGGCTGTGTTCTCGAAATCATCCTACGTGAAGGTTTTCACCTCAGAGAAGAATGGCGTCAATCTGTCTTTCAATCCATCTGCAGTTACCTCTTCAGAAGTCAACCTCCTGGCAGAGATTGCCTCCAATGTGTTGAGAATTCCATCTAAAATGTTTGTCATGGCTTTTCTAACCCTGACTGAATCTGCCTGTAATGCATCATAGAATCCCCGGCCTGTGACTACTAAAGAATACCATCTGGCGAAGTCGTATCTATCTCCCTGCTAGATAACACCTCCCTCAACCAAAGTCTGTTCAGGTATGCTCATCAAAACCCCTAAACGGAGAACAACTCTCGTCTGATAGATGTGAGCCTCACCCCAAGCATGGTTAACTACCTCCACTCTAGTCATAATGTAACGACCCCATCCTTGGGTAATTAAAAATTTTCTAACATTTCATTCCAAACATATAAAAGTAATAAGTAACAAAGACATTGCAATAAAATTCTTCCTTTCTTTATTGATAAATACTTGCAAGTTACAATATATATTTCCACATGAATTCCATTTTCAATGTAAATATAAATCAGAGTACAAAAGTAAAACAAATTACATACATAGCTCGTAAGCTTTTGCACAAATAGTAGTAAGACGGTCCAGGTTCCCTTCCTTTCAAATCTTGGTGTATCCGTTGCCTACGGTGGAGGAGAAACATCACTCAGGCACTTTTCCGCCAACCACGGACTGTTAATGCAGTCCCCCGCACATCTATCATTCGATAGATGGCCCTCCCTTCGAACGAAGAGATTGGTAAAGTAACCGGCTGCGACAACCCAACTGAGCATAGTGTTGTGTCCTATACATCTAGAACTTGCTATTTCACAATCCCGAACTAGCATGATGGATCACAATGAACTGACAGTGTAGTCTCGACTATCTCACATCTAAGTGGATGTCGTACCTTCCACTACTTTGGCCAAAGTATTCTCATTCAGTACTTCGAATGAAGGTCATCTATCATATACACTACTCAGGGCCGATTTGACTTAAGGCTATCTTACACTATGCGTAGGCTAAGTCCTTCACTGGATTGTCAATCATCCCAGACTATCCTACATCAATCTAATTCAAGACAACAATTATAGGTTCAAGTCCTTCACTGGATTATCTTTCATCCCAGACCAACCTGCAACATTCTAACTTACTAGAAATAATCCAACTTGACAAGTAATTCATTCCTTCTCTCCTGTTTCGGAAATCTTTATCCTAGGAGTTCCTTAGCCTATCTCAGTTAATCCAAAACTCTAAGCTGCTTGATTAGACTTGACCACTGTCCTCATTCCAATCCTAGCATATATTAACTAGTGCAGACATAGTCTCCTTATATGGAGTTCATTCAATAATGCAATCACGCAATATGCAAATTTCTAGATTCTAGAATGCTTTATTTACCATTTTTACAATCCTTTATACATTTACCCTTAAAATGCATTGCTTATGAGAGTTTTAACAAGCAGAGCTATTTATCTTTATCTATTTGCAAACAACAATCACAAGACCAAGAGAATGCATCATATCAAACAAAGAGACAATAAAATAGATTCATGCCTGGTATTTGGAAGCTTCTTTTCCCAGCACTGCTCTTCTTGACACTCCTTTAGCAAACTTTAAGAATCTTAAAAAAAAAGGCTTCAATGCAAGTTTTTCAAACTGTGGTGATCTCTCAAGTCACTTCTCACAAATTGGCTCTTCTAATAAAGCTTTTTCAACTATGGCTTCTCTTCACTCAAATTCCAAAAGGATTTAACACAATAATTTGATAAATGTTGGTATAAGTTTACTGTATTTCTCACACTCAGCATTTAGGAAATTGCAGCAAATAAGGAGAACACAGCTACTCAAAGGATTGGATATGGGAGCTCTTAAAATTGCAAGACTTAGATTGCATAATGATGATCTTAACAAAGAAAGGCTGGCAATCTATTTATAGACCCGAAATTGCAACAAACTCCACCATTGAGGGTTTGTAAAATGACAGGACTACATCTTTGAATGTTTCAAAACGAAATGTGGCAACTATTTGATACTTACTCAGCAAAACAGAGATGATTCGACCTATTTTAAGAACTTTTCAAACTTCACATGGCAAATTCGTGAAGTATCCACGTACAGGCGTATCACTAAAAATGCCCTCAAAAATGGCGGACTGTATGAACAAATGGCGTTTGAAGTTCCCTATTGAAAACGTCAAGGTTAATACGCAGACATTTATGGCCTCCTTCCGCCCACGCGTCCAGAATAATGGCGTTTCAACATGTGCGACCAGGTCTAAGTCATGCGAGCTGGGCGCGGGATTCATCCTTGCCATCTTCCATGGTTTTTTGGTTCTCACATTCGCACGATTTCTTCCCGTGAAGAAATCCGCGATTTTCAGCTTATTCAAACATTTACTTTAAATCTTTTAAAAGTCTATAGTTTCAAACATTCATATTTCCTTTAATATTTTCCAATATATTTCCAAATGGCTTTAAATTTCAAAATTCCTTTATTCCATATGGTAAATGCAATTAACTACCAAATGACTATAAAAGTCCATTTCAAATATTTCCAAGGCAAACTCATTTTAATTTATAATTTAAAATGTTATAAATACATTTAACACTATATTTAATATAAACCATTATAGTTTTTATTTCACCTTTATTAAAATATATGAATATATCTATATAATATCCAAATATTAATATAGATATACCAATATATTTCATTATCAATTTAAACTATAATAACGTCTATATTAAATATATAATTTAAATATATTTATAAATATATCCACATTTAAATTTAAATATATCTATACATGTTTATTTCCAATTATCCAATTACGTGTATTATAGGCTAGTCAGAGCACCTTTAATATACGTAATTGCACAAACATGTATATATACATTTAACTGTAAATTCCAAGCATCAATACAACTTATCAGTTCACATTTCACATTCAAGGTTTACAGAACAATAAGTCAGTCAATCAAGTAACACCACTCATAAAGCATAAAGAAGTAATCCAAAACCCCTAAGCGTAAGGATGACTTATTACGACCATTCAAACTGACTCAATTCCCAAAACTCTCAGTGAAGTGTGTGTATGCTCAACTTGATCAACTTTACCGGTTACTCGACCAAGCCCCTCTCCCGAGTGATGTCTCCCCTCCGCCTGGAGGAATAGTTCCTGTTCCTGCATCCACAGACATACAATCTCGGCAGTTACTTGTTCATAACTTCAACAGTATACAAAACATCTAAGTTAGAATATTCTCAATTCAATACTATGCATGCAACATTTATCAAGGATAACATCGATAGAAGTATCAATCAGACGAAACAATCATTTAAATAGAACTCATTCATTTTGATAAAAAAACATGTTTTATTCATCACAACGATTCAAACATTACACTCAATTGCCCTATGCAATAGTAGCTATACAATCGGGGTGTAACACATAATATCGGAAGCTTGCCCATAGGCATGTGCAAGATCTTCCATGAACTTTCTTGTTTCTGTACGCACACTGGCAACCCACTTGTTTGCCTGTTGTGTCATTCTCTTGAAATCTTCTAACCCACTGATTGACTCCCTGGAAAACTCAGCTGAAAGCTCAATTGCCGGATTTTCTTGCCCACAAGGATGGGACAAGTGCTGCACGTAGCCAATCAGTGTCTTGTGCTCTACCTTCAACCTTTTGTATTTGCCCTCAACATGGGACAATCTATCCTTGAGTGCCCGATAGGAATTATCGCACTCCTCTACCACTTGTGCTCTAGTAGGGCGGCCTAGCTCCATGGTTGTCACAACATAGTTCTCAGGAACGGCCTCGTCCCTATCACATTCTACCCGAGGAACTGCCATATGCAAGGTTCGGGATCCATCCTCATCTGTGGATATTTTGGAGAACTTCCTAGCCTTTTTCTTTGCTGGAGGTGCGCTGATCCTCTGTAATAATTCCTCCATCCCGGCTGTGGGATCGATCTCATCTACAGGATCACGTCTCATCCTATCCCTTAGCTATTCTGGCACCTCCTGCCGCATGTCTAATATAATAAAAGGATGTTCTACCTCAGCCTCTACCTCGTGAACCTCTCCTCTACCATCGTTCTGATGAGGCTCACCGTCATCAATAGGCTCAGTGTCTCTCGAGCTCTGGGCATCCTGATCTGAAGTAGCATCACCCTCGAGAGCCGCCTCAATTTCCTACTGAAATTGAGTATCAGTAGCCGTCCCCTCATCTGTCTCTTGCTGATTTTCCTGCTGATGATCTTCTTGGGGCATGTTGATGCTCTGACCCACTGATTCTCTACGAGGTGGCTGGTTCTCTACTCGCATCGTCTGCTCTACATCCAATCTCTCCCTCTGATCAACAAACAACGACACCTCCTGTAAGCTTGGTGAATGTGTCCGAGATGGCGTATGCATGGACTCCTCAACTACCACAGGCTCAGGTCGAACTGGCTCCTTTCCTCTAGGTTCTGGAGTTGGATTACTCCGTCTCCTCTGATTAGTTGCCAGTAATCTGCTGTCTCCCATCAAATTGTAGGTAAGGGGAATTGACCTTCCCTTGAGTCAGCTGACGTGCCTCTCTACCCAACTCCGTGTAAATGTCAAGACTGGGATACAAAGTGTATCCAAGTCAATGATCTCTGGCTCAGACCAATCTGGGAGTGGCAGAGGTGCATCTCTTACTGTCTCATAGTCAGCCTGTACTACGTTTATATCTTCCTCAATCTGATCTGGTATTGGGATGATCTCACACTCCCTGACCATCACCAACGATATCCGAGAGAACATTCTCTTTCTGACTTCAATCTCATCCACTGCACTTGCCCAAAAGTCCTCGATCTGCACCTTGTTCCTGAACTCTTCTGTCAATATCCACCTGATGTTTCTGTGGGGATCGTAGTAATGCCTGCTGGTGTGATAGGAAAGGTGGAAGAATTGGAGCTCCGCTTTTGCCTCTCTTGCTGCTTGCAGTGATGGGCAGATTTTATCTGAATTCCCCATGGTAATTGGGAATCCGAGTCCACCTTTCTTCTTCTTCTTCTGAATCTTATCATAGGCAATCAGTTGCCTAGATACTTCCAACATCACTATCTTGTTTGTGGGATACCGAGGCAATCTGTACGGATAGGAGGAAAATCCTTGCAGCCTTATGTAGGTGAATTTTGGAAATTAAAAAAACCAACATCTGAATTTCTCAATCATTTCCTGTGCCTCCCTTGATATTCTGTGATGGGTTCTCTGTTGCATGGTCCTCGTTATGTGCATAGTAAAGGCATTGTTGACCCTCTTGTAATTAGTCGTGCTTGTCAAATGCAACTATGGACAAGCTTCATATATTTTAAACTGATGGAAACAGCAATCCATTGGTTCCTTGTAAGAGATCCCTCTGTATCTCGTCATGTGAGCCAGCATATAGACAAGGTAGGAGCCCATGTAAAATGTCTTCGTTCTCCTCACGCCACGAAGCTGCTCATGTATGTTATCACTGATCATCAGTGCCCAATCCATGTAATCTTTTCCCTCCAACATCAAGTTGACAAAATAGAACATCCAAGGTTCAAAGATGAACGCTTGGGGGCAACCTCCAACTCTGCTTAGCATCATAATGAGATCACCAAACTCTTGTCTCAAATCCTCTGAGACTATTTGCTTGGGCAATTTTGTGCGAGTTGGCTTGGGTTTAATCATCCACCTAGTATTTATCAAATCAGCACAACGGTCTGTGGTGGATGAGTACATCTTTCCAGCTCTCTCTTTTGTCTTGTAGATCATCTTCTCATGGACTGGAATCCCGAATGCCTCTCCGATTGCTTCAGGTGTCAGGTTAGCCAGCACCTTGCCATCTGGCGAAGTGACCATCCTCTGTTCTGCGTTGTAATGGTAGGCGCACTCCATGATGAGTTCTGAACACCGGATAGCTGGCGGAAAGTTGGCAGCTGCATACAGCCCACTTTTGACAATACTATGCGAAGTAACTGACGGGTGATGGCCTCCAGTCCCCAATATCCTTCTTCTGAATGCTTCCATGTTGAATGAGCCTAAGTTCGTGTCAGCTAGCCTGACAAGCTTTGATGAAAATTTGGATTCTGGCAAGAACGACTTGCCCAATTTCTTGATCACAGCCTGTCTGGACTCAGTGTGGTTGTTTCTGCCTGCAGCTCATCTGCTTGATTCAGCCATTCTGCAAAAAGAAGGCAAGGTAGTTAGACGACAAGATTTTAATAAAATAAAATAATCACCGTTGAGGGTGCCAGCAGATTTTTTAAATAAAAAGGCTGCAACACTTTGTCACTTTCAGCTGCAAACCTCAACTACACCTGTTTACTTCAACGTTTTTAGAAGTTTCTTCTCTGGTTGCAGCAACACAATGCCAAATACTTGGAAATGTTTGCTTGCAGCAATTTACTTTCAGCAAATTTGAAACCTCTCCCTTGAAGTTCGTACTTCTCTTTCTAACTTTGCACTTTCAGCAACTTCAAACTTTCTTCTCAAGTACGAACTTTCGGCAAATGTAGCAACTGGCAACTTGGGAATTCGTGCCTCTCAGCAACTACAGCCTCAGCAAGTCAAGTCGCACTTCCTTCAGCAACTTCAAACTTTCTTCTCAAGTACGAACTTTCAGCAAATGTAGCAACTGGCAACTTGGGAATTCGTGCCTCTCAGCAACTGCAGCCTCAGCAAGTCAAGTTGCACTTCCTTCAACAACTTCAATTTTTGCAAATTTGCACTTAGCAATCTCCAGCTCTCTCACAATTTCGAACTCTTCAGAAAATCATACTTTCACTCAGCCAATATTTTGCATTCAGCAACTGGTGAGAGGAATGAAGAGGATTTTAAAATCTTATAGCCTGGTCGAATTCCTGCAGAGGCTATACTTAGCAAATTTTCGAATTCATTTTCCCTCTCTTTTCCCAGTTGTAACACTTGTCATCTGAGGCATCTTCTAGAATTATGAATTCATCATCTCTGCACAGGCCTGCCTCGTCGCATTTGATTTCTTAAAATATTAAACCGTTCACTTCCTTGAACAATTTCGAAATGTTTGGCTACGTCATTTGATCTTGTCTTCGCTTTGGCAAAATTATCTAGCTCAAAACTTCTAGCGAAGTATCTCTCATTCATTTTGTTCGTTTGCCTTAGAGAAATCTCTCAATTTTGCCTTAGGAATTTTATTGAAAATAGGCACTAGGCAAAATATCCATCGAAACGATGTGGACATGGCGTGGAGAACATTTGAATCACCTCTAAATTGCGAATGTTTAATACCCAGAAGAGAAATTCTTCCAGAATCCATCGTTTTCATTTGTATCCGGACGAAGGGGTTCTTTTAATTTTTATTATTTAAAAATAATAAAAATAGCTAATGTTTATTTCTTCCCTTTCGGATGTATTCCATTCCTGCAATTTCAAGCTTCTTGGCCTTAGCAAATTTTCTTGATTTTCTCTGAAGAATTTTCTTTCTGAAGATTTTCATAACTCTGGAAATTAGCATCATCCTCATTCGTACTCTCCATTTTTCCCTCTAGAAAATACCTTAGGAATTTAAAAAAAAAAACAATTTCATCTCTAAAGGGCGCATATAGCATGTCATTCTTCCATTTCCTCCCTTAGGCAATTCCACGCCTAAGCCTTTTCATACTTAGCAATTTTTATTTTTAAGTCCCCACTCACCAGGCACACTTCATATAGTGAAGAGGAAAAATAAATAATCCTTGGTCTTTTAAAAATCACACCCCCTTAACATTATTCCCCTTTGGCGTATGGTGACTCCTCACCTTCCTTGAGCGCATATGACATAGGTAGCTTCCACCTTCAAGCGCATTTCATCATCTATGTTTTTAGCTTTCACCTTCTTACCTTTCACCTTCTACGTTTTACCTTGGGCGCATATGCCATGGAGAGGAGGAATTCCCACGCCTTAGCTTGACCTTTCATCTCCCTCTAGCGCACTTCACACACTAGACTTTCACTTGAGCGCATTTCACCTTCATCACCCTACGTTTTGCCTTGACTCTTCACCTCCCTCTAGCGCATATGGGCTAGGCTACTTCCATGTTGGGCGCATTTGCTAGTGTGAGGTAATTTCGCTTACTTCAAGTGACTGTTCAGCTTCCTTAGGCGCATTTCACCCATGTAACTTACTTTCTCAAGCGCATTTTGCATGTGGTCAAGGAAAACCCATGCCCAGAGTGACTTTTCACCTCCTTCTAGCGCATTTAGCATGTGCAACCTCCTTTCTTGGGCGCATTTGAGGATGCCTTGGGAAATTTTCGAATGTCTCTTGAATATTTTCATGTTTTGGGTGACCTTCCACCTTCCCTAGGCGCATTTGTCCTTGGCAACTTCCTTTCTCAAGCGCATTTCACTATGTGAGATGGAAAATCCACGCCCAAGCTTGACCTTTCACCTCCCTCAAGCGCATTTTGACCTTGTGAGGAGGAATTCTATGCCTTAGGGGGATTTCCATGCCTTAGGAGAATTTTCATGCCTTAGAATAATTTTTATGCCTCTTGAAGGCGCATTTCATCTTGACTCAAGGAAATTTTACACTTAGAGATTTTTGTATTTTCAATTCCTCCTGGGCGCATATGAAGGTGTTTTCATGCCAGTTACCTCTTATAAGCTTCCAACGCCCTAGGCATTCTCAGCTTTCTATTTTTAGTAAATCTAGGGTTTCATTGATTTTCACCCTGTTCTGAACTAGAACTGGCGTGGTTGTGCCTCCATCTGGTGTTGCCATCCTGTTCACACCTTAGCTGGTACCGGATAGTTATTTTAGCCATTTGCTATTTTTAGCAAACCCTAAAATTGATCAATTTCCGTATCTCTGTTTGCTTTGAAATTTGCTCCAGTTGCTTTTGATGTTGTAAGAGACCTATTCATATTTGCTTCTAGCGATGACGTGCTATTTTTAGCCACCTGCTATTTATAGTAAGTTTCAAAGTTGCCTGTCTTCAGCAGCTCCATCCAACCTGAAACTTGCTATGTCTGATCCTGATAACCTGAGTGCTCTGTTTATACCAACTTCCGACGCAGACCTACTATCTATAGTCGTGTCCTAACTTACTAAAAATAGTAAGTCCTCCGATTTTGCTCAAAATTTGCCAGTAGGTAGCCTGAAGGATGCTGATCATGGTGGCGTGCTTCGTTTCGATATCTCTACATTCTGCTTCATCTATTTTTAGACATGGCAGGGAAACCCTAATATGACTTGCATGTGCTCTCGACTGCTCCTGATTGCCTTGATTTATATTGTTTGTCGTTCTACTCGTTGGAAGGAAGTGTTGGGTAGCTGCCGAGATGATACTGCTATTTATAGTAAGTGTCTGGAAAGTGGTCCATCGGATGTCGAACGAGTTTGCATGTCACAATGCCCGTGGGATCTCAAAAAACCCAGAAAACTGGTCAACATTTCGGCACTGGCTAAAAATAGTAAGTCCCTGAAAACTGACTCGTTCCGCTTGCATGTCATATCACTGCGAAGCTCTCGCGAAACCCAGATGGAATATCCGGACATGCATTGAAAATTCCTGCATGCAAACCCTAAAAATAGCCTCAGAAGGCTGACTCTGAAAGTCACCTTCTCGGTCTGCTTGTTACACCACCGCGAAGGTCTTAAAAAACCCAGATCAATTCTCCTGTCATCCATCGGAGAATCGTACGTTTAACTCCTGAAAATAGCCTCTAAAGGCTGAACTGCTAAAAATAGCCAGTTGCCTGAATCTGCTCAAATTTCATGCGTAGGCACTTTGAAGTTGCTTGAACGTGCTGAAGTGGTTAGAATCCCGAAATCCTCAGGAACAAGCCTCAAATTAGGTACTTACTAAAACTAGTAAGTTGTCGGATTTCAGTGAGATTTCAGGGGGATTCTGCTTTGAGCTTTCTGAATGTGTTGATGCACTTAGATTTTACCTGAGTAACTCGATCTTGATCTCAGACGGGCCTAAAGGATAGAAACCTTAAATTTGTCAATTACTTCAACTGAGGTCAAACGGGACATCCCTGGGATGACAAAAGATTAGAGACAGAGAGAACCAAAGCCAAAAGACCAAAATGGAGCAAAAATTAGGGGGTCCCCATCTTGGATGGGGTGATGTGTGAAAAGGTCACAATAGATCCAAGGTTCATTGCAAAAGTGGCAAGTTCTTCTTCTATCATCTTTCCTTTGGTGGTCTTGTCTAGGTTGTGACTTGAGGGAAGGATTCTTAGCTTTTTCCTTTGGAGAACTTGATTCTACCTTTATGGCTCTTTGAATTGCTTCTCCCATGGTTTGGGATTCCAACGGGTTTATTATGTTCTTGATTGGCTCCTTGAGTCCTTCAATAAATAGATAGGTGAGTCTTCTTTGAGATAGGTCGGGGACCATGACAGCTATCCTTTGGAAGTCATTTGCATTTTCCTCCACCGTTCCTTGTTGCTGAAGTTGGGTGAGTTCCTCGAAATACCACTCGGGATGCCTTTGGTTGAATCTGTCAATGATTTTTTGAGTGAACTCACTATAGGTGGTTATATTTCAGTGTCCTTGTGTGATGAGTCCATGGTGCCACCAATCGTGAGCTATCCCTAATAGATGTAGGACAGAAAATTTGATGGCTTCTTCTTCAATCATGGGGCTGAGGGAAAGATCAAGTATCAAACTTTTGAACCCATGACTGTGCGGTGGTCTTCCCAGAGCCATCAAAAAAAGGCAATGTCATCTTATTAACTCGAGATTTAAGGTCTTTTCTGGTTTGATTCTTCCTTTTGCTTGAGTTGACTTGGGTTTTGACTTCATAATATTCCTTGAAGGGTATGAGTTTTTGAACAGCTGGGTCTTAACTCAGTGTACATAAGTGCAATATCTTCTACACTATATGCATTTTGCTCTTCCATTTCTTCTATGACATTTTTGCTTGGAAGGAAAGAAGGCATGGTTGGTCTTAGTGCGGAACTTTGGGTTGAATGCTCATTCTCGAAGTGGTTTGATTGCATTTCTTTCCTTGGATTGGTTCTTTCTTAAATGTGATGACTATTTATGTTTTGAAGAGCTTGTAGAATTAGCTGATTAGTTCTCTAAAACCTTTCATTTGTTTGCTCCATGAATGTTTTGAGTTCTTGGGCCAATCTATCAGTCATAGTTCCTTTCTTTTCGTATGTTCGCATTCACTTCTCCCCCTATAGGTTGGCACGATTATGCTCTGATACCACTATAATAGACCTTTCTTAAATTGATTAGAAAGACAAATATGAGTTTGTAACAACTCGATGACTTGAAGCAGTTGCAATCTCAATTCATGCCCAATTATTTTATATCTCTGAAAATATATATGATTTGAAAGAAGTTATGATAAATCTTGATAACTCTGTCTTTGTCTTAAATAATAGACAATGAAGCCGATCTTCAGACAAAATGCTGGAAGTTATAAAATGTATAAGTAGATGATGATCTCCTCCCAATTCGATAAAGTATAGATTTATGATAATCTGGTTCATTGTTTTATCTGGAAGCCTCCCATGCACAACTGCTCTACTAGTGTATGCAAATGTAAGTGTGTGATCGGCTCTTTCCTTGCGGCACACAATGGGGGTTAATCTGAGTGTCCCCCAATGGCTCCCGTGATCTGCTGGGACTATGTGCCTCAGCCGTATGATGCTCGAGTCTTTCCTCCTTTAATGTTGGCAGTGGTTGGCTTTTATTTATTTTATTGAGCGGGAAATAAAGCAAGTGATATAAAAGGTGATTTTGGAGCTCATTTGTACTATGCTTGTTTATATTCTCAAATTCAGTTTTGGAGAGCTTCTTTGAGTTCTTAGTCTTGGGGAAGAGAAACCCTAGGGCAATTGGTTTCAGCAGTGAAATGACTCCACCCTAGCTAGTTAGTGGGGAAGATCATTTAGATCTTTCAGTTGTGCGATTAAGGCAATTTTGTGAGTCTCCTGCAAAGACAAAATTGGTGGTGAACAATATACATTTCTATCTATTTGAAGGTTAAGATTGGCATTCATATTTGAAGGGGTTTGCATAGTAACCTGACAGCTACGTTTCTGCATATTCAGGGGTTTGCATTGCTGATTGATATAGTATACTTAGGTCATTGGTTTAAAAGGAAGTTATTAATGCACCTTTCATAGCTGGCAGACTTCATTTAAGGGTCTTGTAGCCATTCAGCTCCAGCGCTGAGCCCATACTGATTCCTTTGCAAGTCTGGACGTGAGAGTTAGGCCATTGAACTTGCTGCTATACCTACGCTAGCAATACTGACCAATGTGGGGAGGTGTGAGCATATACATTGGAGGTGTGAAACCTTGAGAAGAGTCGTGGGAGCTTAGGGAAGGAGGCACATGTTTGTGTATGAAAATATTGCCCATTCGTTTGGGTTGTAGACCATGGACTGAGGTGCCAACCTACTGCTATAGGTGTTTTGAAATGTGTTAGACGTGAATACCAACATGGGTGCGATCCTTGGTGCAACTGGCAGCCATTAGCAGTCGCCATCTTCCATTTCTGGGAGTGTTTTGCTTGCTGGGTGAGTTTCCATACCTGGCAGTGTCACATATGAAGCATTCTAGTTATTCTGGTATTGTAATTGCTATCACATTGTCACAGTTCAAACATACAGTTTGTAGGGGTTTGTTCTTGGTCTGTAATGTATTTAACAGGTTATACCCTATGCAAATGTAATGATTGAATCTCATATTGAAACTCGTTATGATGTTGAGATGACTCTACTGAGTCTATCATGGAGTTTACCATTTTAATGTCATTTGAAAGTTGCAGTTCAGTCATTGTGTTAACTATTTGACAAAATTACCAATGTGTCAAATTGAAATATCGTGAAAACTATCATTCAAAATCAGTAGTGGTTTTTACATTCACAATCACTTGCACTCATAAGATTTCAAACATGTCTATCCAGTTGGGCAATTATGAAGTCAAAGATGACTTCTACATTGTGAGGACTAGTGATACGGATGTTGTTCTAGGCATTTAGTGGCTTTGATCTCTTGGAGAGATCACTCTTAACCTTCAAACCATGGAGTTGAAGTTCACATTAGAGGGAAAGAAGGTGGTTTTGAGAGGGATGTCAAATGAAGGCCCTCGCCTAGTTTCATTCAAAAGGATGGAAAGATTGATTCGGCATGATATGGTAGAGTGGGCAACAGAGTGTGTGATTACACCTTCCAATCCTCCAAAGGAGAAAAGAAGCTATCATCCTGATGTGGAAGCTTTTCTCTCCAAGAAAAGCAAGGTGTTTGGCAGCATTCCACCTAGGAGACCTCCTGAAAGGGGGATTGAGCATGTGATTGAACTTGAAGAGGGTGCCAAGCCAATCATCACTACTTCATATTGGCGTCCAAAAAGGCACAAAGATGAAATAGAGAAGTCCATCAAGGAACTCTTGGACATGGGTCACATTCACCCAAGCAAGACTCCTTTTACTTCATCAGTGGTTTTGGTGAAGAAGAAGGATGACACTATGCGCATATGCATAGATTACTGAGACCTCAACAAGAAAACTATCAAGAACCAGCATCCTATTTCGAGGATTGATGAGTTACATGGAGCAATATATTTCTCCAAGATAGACCTCAGATCGAGCTATCATCATATCAAAATGTGAGAGGAGGACATTGAGAAGACTGCCTTCAAATGCTATTTTGGGCATTATGAGTTCTTAGTCATGCCATTTGGGTTGACTAACACACTTGCGACCTTTTAGTCTTGCATGAATAGGGTGTTCAATAAGGAGTTGAGGAAATTTGTGCTAATCTTCTTTGATGATATCTTGAGTTACAGTAAGTTGTGTGAAGAGCATCTGAAACATTTGGAGGAGGTTCTTAGCATTCTGGAGGCTAAATCTTTGTTTGTCAAAGAATCCAAAAGTGAGTTTGGAATGACTAAGCTCCTCTATCTTGTTCATGTGATCAATTCTAAGGGAGTCACTGTGGATCAGGAGAAGATCAAGGCCATCTTGGATTGGCCAACACTAGAAAACTTGACTCAACTAAAGGGGTTTTTGGGTCTTTGTGGATTCTATAGAAGGTTCATGAAGGGCTACTCTCAGATGGTTGCTCCTCTCACGGATCTTACCAAAAAGGGGTCACTTGGTCAAAAAAAGCACAGAAGGCCTTTGATCAATTCAAGCACCTTATGAGTTCATGTCCTATTTTGGCTATACTAGACTTGTCCAAGCCATTTGAGCTGCAATGTGATGCTTCGAGAGAAGGTATTGGTGTTGTTCTAGTGCAAGACAAGCATCCAATTGGATTTGAGAGCCAAAAGTTGATGGGTGTAGAGAGGACATACTCCATTTATGACAAAGAGATGCTTGCAATCATGCACACCTTGGCCAAATTCCGACAATATTTGGTTGGAGGCAAGTTCATTGTGAAGACTAATCATAACAATCTTAAGCACTCTTTGCATCAGAAAGATCTTAATGACAGAGAACAAAAGTGATTGAGTAAGCTTCAAGCTTACGATTTTGACATATAGTATGTCAATAGGAAGAACAACATAGTGCCAATGCCTTGTCAAGAAGGCCACATTTGAGTTCATTGATGGAGATTATAGCTGATTGGAAGGAGCAGATTATTGCAAAGTATGCTAAGAACTCCTTTTCCACCAACATAGTTGAGGTCCTTTGCTATGTTCGAGAATGTAAAATCTGCCAACAAAACAAAAATGAGCACACCTTTCCCGCTGGGTTGTTGCAGCCCTTGCCCATTCCCAATCAAAAATGGGAAAGTATCTCCATGGACTTCATTACAGGCTTTCCTAAGGTGCAAGGGAGAGATTGCATAAAGGTGACTGTTGATAAATTGGCAAAGCTTGCACACTTCTTTGCCATTACTACTACATTTACAACAACTCAGGTTGTTAATTTTTTCTTTAGAGAGGTGTTCAAATTGCACTAGTTGCCCAAAAACATTGTGAATAGCATGGACAAGTTCCTAAGCACATTCTGGTGGAAGATTTTCAGATTGAGTGGTACGGTGCTCACCCCAAGCACTAGTTATCACCCACAGACTGATAGGCACACTGAGATTGTGAACAAGTGGCTTGAAGGTTATCTCGAAAATTATGTTTCCGGACAACAAAAAGCTTGGGTGAGATGGCTCCATTTGAGAGAATACTACTATAGTTCTTCATATCACATGTCCATCAAAATGTCTCCATTCATGGCTTTGTATGGGTACGAAGCACCTAGCTTCATTGATATATTTTTTGGTGACAGTAGAGCTCCTCAAGCATGGGATTTGTTGCAGCAAAGCCAAGACATTTTGAAATCTTTGAAGGAAAATCTCCAACATGCCCAAAATCAGCAGAAGTTGTATGCTAATCAGCAATGTATTGAGCGTGTATTTGAAGTTGGAGATATGGTCTATCTGAGACTTCAGCCATACAAACAGTTCACTCTCAAGAAGAGTGGAGCAGAGAAGCTTAAGCCATGTTTCTATGGGCCTTTTAGGATCTCTAGGAGGGTTGGAGAAGTGGCTTACGAGTTGGAGCTACTAAAGAGTAGCAGAGTTCATAGTGTCTTTCATGTGTCATGCCTCAAAAAGGCGTTTGGACACAATGTTGCTGCTTCTATTAAGTTACCTCTATTGGATGAGAAGGGACAATAGATTTTGGTTCTAGAGGCAATAATTGATTTCAAAGAGTGTTCGTTGAAGAGAAGGTCCATCAAAGAATATCTAGTGAAGCGGAAGAATATGCCAATCGAGGATGCTACTTGGGAGGATGAGCAGATTTTGCAACATCCAGACTTGCAATCGCTTGGGAACAAGCAATCTTGAGGAGGGAGGACTATAATGTCCCCTTCTTAGTCCTAAGTTTTTCAATGACCATTAGCCTATTTTTGAAGTCCCGTAGACTATTTAGAGGCATTTCAGGGGATTCCAAGATTTTTGGAGGATTCTTTTTAGCACTTTCAGGAGACATTTCCAATGATTTTCTAGAGAGTTTTCTAGGTCTTTCTAGGGTTTATGAGATCCTTGGTGGGCAGTATTACTATTTTTAGGACTTACTATTTTAAGTAAGTCACAACTACATCTCAGTTTCAGCTAATTTGGCATTTGGACACACTATTTTTAGTAGTATGCTATTTTTAGTAAGTGTTATTTTTGGAAGTGGTCCTGGCAGTAGTTCACTGTTGGGTTTTCAATTCTGACAATGGTGGTAGTTTTAGTTGTTGAGCTCTATTATTTTTGGCATTTCAGTTATCCACCATCTTTCTAGTTCGAAAAAGGCAAATAATAACTAAAGTTATAAAGTTCACTTTTGGACCCTCCTTGTACCCCACGCCTAGCTTTGATAACTTAACTTGTTTTTAAAAAGGGGACATGAAGTTGGATGCCCAAGATGGAGACTTAAGTAAATATTAAAATAAAATATTATTTCTTGAGATGGGCATCCCATTTGGAGGGAAAAGGGGTTTTAAATGTGAAGCCCTAATTTCTATTTAAACCCCCCCTCTATGCTCTCATTGGTTATGCAATTTTATGATAACGAAGTGCTGACAAATTGGTGTGAGAATCCTTGGGCTTTGAGGACAAAACCCCTCAAGATTGGCTCTAGCTTCGGAGTTGCAAGATACTCCCTCGCAAGACGTGGATGTGGCTTCATTTCAGGAGTCACCATTGGAGATTATCGGTGATGGCTTTCAGTTTGCTTCAAGTTTTGATTTCCTATGATGTCTTCTAGCTATGTTTTGGTGTGTTAATTCTTCTTGCAGAGGTTTTGGAGTGTTTTTCAGGAGTTTGTTGCTTGTTGACTGTACCATTCATACATAGGCCATACCTACGTTTTGATTGTGCTAATCGGAGAAGGGCATATCATTTTGTGGGTATTGGTGCATTAGGTTTTGCTACCTTGGGGCTCCCTTATGCCAAATTGCAGATTTTTTGAAGAATTAGAATTTTCCTAACTGGTCGCCCCTCTAGCTAGGCCGTACCTCTTGGACTAATGATGTTTTGCTGATGGTGTTGTTGTTCACTCACATTTGGTTGCAAACTTGCCTTCATATTGATGGCTAGACTTCACTAGGCCTTTGTTGACGATTCTATGATGCTTCAGGTTGTTTTGGAGTTCTTGGAATGAAGTTGTGATCATCTTTTGCTTGCTGGTCGGAGGTGTTTCAGACCTACCATTTCATATCAGACCTGAACTTATTGCTTTTTGGTCCTTTTTCAGACTTTCGAGGGTCCCTATTGAGGTATACATTGTTCCTTGGTATCAAGAGCTATTGTAATTTGGTGATTGGGTTGTCATTTCAAATATCTAACTCATTGCAGCAGTATTGTATTTGCAAACTTCATAATGTAATGAGCTCTCATTGTAACACCTTTGGTAGTACCATCGGTGATTAGCTCTTGTGCTTATTTGCTACTTACCCCACTGAATAAGTGGCTCTCCTACTAAATAAGTGGTTGAGCTTTCTTTACTTTCATGTTATAACTGTTGAATAAGTGGATGAGTTTTCTTTAATTTCATGTTATGCCCGCTGAATAAGCAAAGGATCTTTCTTTGCTTTGGTCGGCTTGTCGTCAAATACTTTCTTGCTATTTGTAACTCCCACTGAATAAGTGGATGTTTCCTTTCATGCTTTGAAGCTTTCATACTCAGCCAACTGAACAAGTGTTTAATTTAGAAGCACTTAATTGTAAACCTTAGCAACATATGCTCTCACCTTGCCCACATCAGGATTTGGGTGATCAAAAAGTGGAAGGTATTTTCTTTCAGTTGGTTTTGATTATCACTCACCCCACTAAACAAGTGGATGCTTTCAGTTAATGCAATGTACACCTTATCACCGTATGCTCTCACCTTGCCCACATCAGGATTTGAGTGATCAGAAAGTAAAAGGTTGCTTTATTTAATTGATTATTATTGTTATTTTGGCTAATGCTAAAAGGTGCAAAAATTGAAAAAAATTGGGGTGGATATTACAACTACTACTACACAAATCCATTTTTCTTGAATTCCTAATGATTCTTGAGTTCCATTATTGGTCTTATGCACTTTTCCTAATCCTATAGATCATGTGTTAAGATCCTCATATGTGTTGCAAATTGGTCTCCTTAGTGAGGTTGGGCTCAAGGATGATGAATGCTCTTTAGTCGAAGCAAGGATAAAATAGATTCCATTGTGAGGTTCCAACAATGAGGGACTGTTATTCGTCAGCCAAATGTTGGAATCAAGCATATTGCAAAATATTTTGTTAAACATAGTGGCAAACTTGAAGATTAGTTGACCTCGTATACTAACTAAAAGTCCCTCTCCCACTAGCATTTTCTATAACAACCACCCCTGATATTTTTTTTAAACTGTTTGTTGATTAGAATGTTTTGCTGATGTGTTTTTGGTTTGTCTTTGTTTCACATGTTTTCACTGATGCATTGTGGACATAGGAAATATCGCATAAAAAGGAAAATACCAAGAAATAACATAACTTTTCACATCATATGATAACTTATCATAATGGCAAATGATTACAAATAAAATCAGACTTAATGCAAGGTATTTCAAACCTGGAAATAATGGTTATCAGACCTGATAACAGTTTCACATGGGCAGCAAGTTACATAGAACTCCTTGTGAGAGTCACCAAATGATTAACATATCAATCCACAACATTCTCCTTCATTCAAGCCAGCAAATACACATGAAGGAGACCTCGAAATTCGCTGAATCAGACCCCAAAGTTGCTATCCATTTGAGAAAGGTCTGAAAGTGACAACCCAAGAAATACACGGCCCCTAGGAGGGCGACCAGTTCCCAAAAATCACAACCTCAACAATAAATCCAAGCCAATGCATGAAATGAGGCACCCACAAGAGGAATGCAATGAGCCAATACCCAAAATGATTGGCTAAGCATGCACAGAGATGTGAATGATTTTTACTTTCACTCACTGTCAAAATGATAGTTTCCAAAATTCTGGAAATGTGAATTAGACCTCAGAAAAAAACCCAAAAACACCTTCAATCACCACCAAAACAAAGCCAAAGATCCAACGCACCAAAAACTATAAACCCACGTCAAAGACCACAACGATCTTCATCATTCCAACACCAAAAGACTGAAAATCAAAACTATGTTGATACCCAAGGTGATCCCTGAAGTAGAATCACTCTTATCCGGCTAGGGTGGATCTTTCACCACCGAAGCCAGCTCCAAACGGTGAGGGTTTTCGTCATCAACACGCAACAATAGAACCCTAGAAGCATTCCAACAACATCCTGTTATGTTTCCAAATGAAAAATGAACAAATGAGAGCCAAAATGTTGTTTTATAGGAGGGAAATTAGGGCAACTTCTTTGAATTATTTCCATCCAAGACTCCCACACCCCCCCTCATGAGCCTTTTTATTTTATTTAAAAAATCCCTTATATCTCCCTAGGGTGATGTCCACCTTTTGAGGCTTAATATTTGACCTTTTTAAAACAGCTTTAATCAACTAGGCGTGACAAGGTACTTTTTTGATGACCCCAAGACCCTCACTTAAGTTATAAAGTGACTTTATAAAAATAAATTAAGTGATGGAAAAATGCAAACATTATTTTAAACAACCTTAGACTCACCAACGCCAAAACAGGAAATATACATTGTTGGAGTAACATAGGCCTGGACTAGTTGCCAAAAATACACTAGTTGCCAAAAATACACTTCCTATAAATAGCAACTACTAAAAATAGTAAGTACTCCCAAATATCAAGTTGGCACAAAACTGAGATAGCTAAGGCTTACTATAAATAGTAAGTACTGAAATTGGCCATTGCTAAAAATAGAAAGTCCTTCCAGAAAGCATCGAAAACCACCATAGAGCCCAACACTAGCTTTGAGTCCCCTAACCAACAACACTTAACCTACGGGAACCCTGGAATAGGCTAATGGAACTCTCCAACTGATTGGGTGCAAGAAGGGGACATTACATTTTCATACAAGTCAGCATTTCAAACCAAAGACCCAATAATGAAACATTCATACTTAGCATCATTCTTACTAGCTTCATGTTAGGATAGGTGACATTGACCTTGTAATCATATGTCATTTGTATGTCTCCAATGTAATGTCCCATTTTTTTATTACATGAAGAAATATAATATTGTTTTAATTACTTAATATTTTCCTCCAAATGTTAATTCAAAAGGAAATATAAATAATTAAATAATATTATATTGAAGTGACTTATTAAATGCAAAATCAAAATTAAGTCACAACTAGATATTAAAGAGGAAAGTAATTTGATGAGTCACACAAGCAGAAAACGTAGGGTCAAGACAAAGGTTAATAAAAAGATTGTTGGAGCATTGCTGAAAGGAGGCTTGGTTGATTATGGTTTTGGAGAAGCTTGGCATTCTCGTAACTTGAGGACGAAAACCCTCATGTTCTCAGAATTGGACAAAAACCCAACTTTTGTATTTGTAGTTGATTTTAATTGATTGGTTTCTTGTGTTAGGAAGAAATGGTTGAAAGAGGCACAAGAACAATTTATGATTGGTTTTGAAGTACAGGATTAATATTATAATGCGTTGAACAGGAAGCTTGCAGTAGTAAGAGTTATATTATATGAGCTAAATAGATTCCTGTAATATTAGTTGAGGCTAATAGCTATTAAGAAGTATCGTAGCCAACGTTGAAGTTGGTAGAATTCTTTGAAATGACTGTCGCCTCTCCATGAGAAGAATTCCACCCAGCTTCAAAGAATCTTTATTCATGGAGCTATTGCTATTGAATAGGAAGTTGTCGTAAAACTCAGGAACTGAATCGATATAGTTTAAGGCATATCATATTTGAATTTTAAATTAATTGCATCAAGCTATTGAATGAAGCGCTTCCCTATTGAAGGTATCGAGATTAGTAAGGAGGGAGTTTGTAATGTCCCTTACCCGGTTTGCCCTAGAATTCATTTGTCGATTAGGTTTAGGGTTCCTTCTTTCCACATGATTGTTCTTTTTAATTAAGTAATCTTGATTTCAAATCTGCATTCACCATATTAACAACATTCCCACACACAAATATATTTGTTAGCATTAATATCTAGATATCCAAAATATAAGCATAATCATAAATGCAATTTAACAAGCAAGAGGAGTGCCATGGCTGGATCTGCCCTGAAGCCTTCAAATAAATCTCAAAAGGTTGTCCATCCCAATCCTTCTTGCCTAGTGGCTTAGTACCTACATACTCCATTCATGGCAACACCTCGAAGACACTCATCCTATCAGGGGGAGAGGAATCATGGAATCCTTAAGTAGCCTAAGGTCTACCACCTCCTATTCGCCCAATCCCTAGTCAAGGACCTAAGGGGCTGCAAGGCCCAATCCCTTGTCTAGGGCCTAAGGGGCACAAGCCTAGGTGGGACCCCAAACCTTCTATAATCCAATCCCTAGTCAAGGGCCTAAGGGGCTGCAAGGCCCAATCCCTTGTCTAGGGCCTAAGGGGCTGAAAGTGGGGATTTTAGACAATCTACTTAAACCATGGTTCACCCTTCCTGATAGGGTTACAAGCACAAAGAAGACAATCTTTACACAATCAACTATATTTGCATTCATCCAAAATTTATTTCATGCCTATAATCAAATATATCTTCATTTATCAATGGTTCTTTAAGCTCATCATTTCCTAAAATAATTCTCATTATGATAAGATTAAAGAAAGCATTATATCAATAATCAAATTAGCAATATCAATTTCTTATATTCAAAATATGCTAAATATTATTGCTAAGTGAGTACATCACCTGAGTTGTTGTACCTCTCCACGTTTTTTGATTCCTTAGTCCTCCAACTTTATACTGGATTGATATAGGATGAGGACAATCCATAAATATACGTAATCTACTTATGTTTATATTAAGAGTCATCATTACTTATAAGACTTAATAATTGCTGCAAGTATCATTATTGTCCAATTGTAAATAATATCTATATATATATTTTATATAAATATATATATACCATGATTTCTAATTGATTTCAATTTACAATAATTTATTTGCATGAATATGTATTATTATTATATTATATTTAAATTATTTAAACTTACAGCGCAAATATATTCTTGACAATATATTTATTCTTCTCTCTTATCTGTTGCTTTCCCAATTTTATAGCTGAATATTATATTGATTCCCTCAATGGTTATTTAATTCATAAAATACCACCTTATTGTTATCTACAAAAGCCTTTCTCAAATTTCCCATCCATTAGAATATGTTTAGATATTCTTTCTTTAGTCATCCCGTCCTTTCTTATTCTCCTCATCGATGCCCTTTTATTCCTTAAATCTGCTTGTTTTTATACTTTCAAAGCTGAGTGAAAGGATGCATCCTTTTGTAAAATGATATCATTTTAATATTTGCTAGCCTTTCCACAAGGGACGTAACCCTTAGTCTAACCGCTGCCTTTTGACCAAGCTAACCGACGCCTTTGCTGATTTATTTAGTTTAGCCTTTGTTTGTTTATTTTTGGAGGCACCGATTCTTAAGGTTTAATTTATATCTTTATTAAAAATGGTTTCCAAGGTTTCTAAACATTTTTGATGACATTATAATATATATTTATTATTTAAGAATGTTTATGTAGATATTATAATTTCATACTTAGCATGAACATTATAATATTTAATATATTTGTTTATGATATTTTATATTTTATGTTTGTATATTTAGTATGATTTTATATCTTATTATTGTATTACGTCATAGTTATGATATGTATTATCATATGTTATTCTATAGTATTTATATCACAATTATAATACTTATCTATGATAATCATGATTACGAGGATAATGGTTAAATGGTAATTATATTTATAATTATAGTATTGAAGTTTAAATGGCAATTACTTATATTTATATTTTGGTATTTATTCGATTTTGGTTAATTGTTTTTCCATATCTCAAATTCAACTTTACGGGGACATGACAGAGTTTGTTGCCTGAAGACCAACGCATAGCATATTGAGGAGTCTGTTTGAAGGATTCGGGTGTGGAAATAAACAGGAGATTATTATTCGGGTGTATTATGAAGGAATGCGAACAGTCAGGTGTGAAGAATGACGCAAATAACCTGAGACTTATGTGCTATGGATAACTTAAGAGGAGAAGTTTATATACCAATAACCGCTTCAGTATGATGAGTATTGCATGGTCCAAGATTTGATACTTTTGAGAAGGTAACGGGCATAGTAGAAACGCGTGAACTTCCTTAACTCTTCAAAGGATTGCTACTCATATGATAGGTGTTAGAATTATATTATAATTGTGTGCCTGCCGGACGTGCAAATCTTTGAAGCCGTTGTCACT
The DNA here is from genome assembly GCA_007115665.2 of Sequoiadendron giganteum. Taxonomy (NCBI): domain Eukaryota; kingdom Viridiplantae; phylum Streptophyta; class Pinopsida; order Cupressales; family Cupressaceae; genus Sequoiadendron; species Sequoiadendron giganteum. Next base: position 386,211,679 of record CM021101.1, on the reverse strand, counting down.
CTGAAAGAAGCCGAAAAATCTAAATCAAGGAGTTAAGACTATGAATTTGTCGGTTGGAGACTCTAACCATGGGAATTCATTCTAAGGCAGATGCCACATATTTCCTAGCACCAGGTATGGTCAAAATACATACTACTCTATTGAGGTGCAGAGAAGTCCAAAAGACGGGATGAAAATAAATCGAAGCATTTGAATTTAAATGAAGAGTCCAATTGTTATTAAATAACTCTTTGCCTCTTGAAAAGGTTCTGGCGCTATTCATATGAAGAGTAGTGGAACTTTATGTCGCCTGAAATAGCAGACCAAAGGAAGAATAAAGAAAGGTAATGTATTTCTTGTGAACCGATGTATTTATTGGAGCTTCTGGGTTTAGAGTCGCCACATAAGTCGTGATTCTGAAGCTTGCATGTGAAGGAGTGGGACTCAAATTTAAATATCATTGTTGAAAAATATCGGTGCCTATTCATATCAAAAGGACCTATAAAAAGGAAAATCAACACAGAAATATTGGGGTATTGTTAATTGAACAAGTGTTGTATGACGACTTTACGGGTTGGTTAGGAGGGAAATGTAAGTTTCTTAAATTCCTCAAGAAGTTGCCACACATGATCATCGCATGTCAGATATAGGAGACATGGAGAGTAATGTTGATAATATCAATTGAATACAATTTACAAGTTGGTGCCAACGAAAAAAAGTGTGAATCGTGGGTATATTAAATTGATAGACGATTTTGTCTTATGCACTAAGCATCCATTTGGAGCTTCTACGGGACTGAGCTGGGCTACTTAATTTCACCACTAAAATCGATTAAGGAAATAAGGGCCTCAAGTGTCACCTATAGGCATTCAGTTGGAAGTTCGGGTGTATTATGTAATGTCCCCTTCCCAGCTGTGACCGTTTCAGTTGACCGTTGGCCTATTCCGGAGACCCGTAGGCTACGCGGATGGTGAAATTAGGGGTTCCTGGTTTTGAGGAGGTTGTTGCTTGAGGTTCGGGATTCTGTTTGCGGGTTCTTTCTGGGTTTTCAGAGAGCTTCGCAGTGATGTGTTCAGTTTGGCATTCCGAGCAACTTCGCGAATTTACTATTTTTAGTAAATTCTATTTTTGGCAGTGGACAGTTTGGGTTCAGTTCAGTTGGTCCTCTTCTTCAGTTGGTTCAGCTGGCACTTCAATTCTTGGCCTTGGGCGCATAATTCTTGGAGAGATAAGTATTTTCATTATAATATTATATTTTAATATTATACCCCTTGCCTAACAGTACAACTTTAAGTTGTTTTAAAGGGGGAACCTTGAGGGTCTAAGCGTCATGGAGAGATAAGTTATATCTTTAAATGTTGAATATTGAGATGAAGAAAGGGACGGCTATTGAGAGAATTGATTTTATTTTAAAAAGAAAATACAAAGTGAAATATTTCATGGGTGAAAAAGGACGCCATTCTTTGGAGGGAAAAGGTGAATTTGAAATTAGGGTTTGGGCGCCTTCTGGAAGCTTCTAGATGTTTCTCTCTTGTCTATTTAATCAGGCCTCAGCTCTTCATTTGGTATCTTTTGTCTACTACACCGTTATGCTGCTGAATTGTCTTCAGGCACTCGCTTCGAGGAAAGCATCCCTCCTAGCATGGGCTCATCTTCTTGCTTGAAAGATAGCAACTAGTTGAGAGGTTAGCTTGTAATAGGTTTGAATTGCATTTCCAATTGAGTCATTGCATTTTGGGAGTTCTAGTTTACATTTTCTGTCATACTTTGATGTTGCTGGATGTCATTGAGGAATGTAAGATTTGCTCACAGCTCATGAAATAAAAATGCTATCATTCTGGGTATTGAATCTATCAATCTGTTTATGTGGGGCGACCATTCTTGCCAATTTCCAGATTTTATTAGGGTCTTTTTGATTTTATAGAGGAAATTCGCCCTTGCAGCTGGGCCGTACCATCTTGAAGTGCATCGAAGTTTGTGCAAATTAAATAAGGCTTGTTTTGGGTGGTTTAGGAATTGCATCTTGGGCGCCTATATCAGTATAGTAATCTGCATTTGATTTCTCGTCAATAGGATGTGTTTAGAGTGAGTTATGTGCAATTTCGTGAGTTATTATGTTGCTGTTCTACATTAAATCTGTCAAATCAGTCATACCAGATTTAAGGAAGTTCATTAGTTGTGCGAGGGGTTGATATTCAATGAGTTTGTGATTGTAGAAGAGGGATCTTATCTTGCTATAGCTTTGGAAGTTCTTACTCTTATGATATTTGGCAAGCTCTCTAATTTGCTGTAAGCTGAACAGTAGTACTGTCAGCAATTCATTCCCTTCATTTTGAATTTACTTGTAATCCCCACTGAATAAGTGGAAGAGGCTGGCTTGCCGCCTATTTGCTTTCAGTTGAGTAGTTTAGGGACCCTCTGACCATATGCTCGCCATCCATCGGCGCCATTCTTGGTTAGGGTTACATTCTGTCATCATGCATTGATCCTCTGACCATATGCTCGCCATCACTCGGCGCCATTCTTGGTTAGAGTTCCTTCAGTTTGCATTGCATTGATCCTCTGACCATATGCTCGCCATCACTCGGCGCCATTCTTGGTTAGAGTTCCTTCAGTTTGCATTTCATAGATCCTCTGACCAATGCTCACACCTTGCCCACATCGGGATCCTGGTGTACATTCTGGTTAGAGTTACTTCCGCAACGTTTTGGTTTGTGCTAACCTTAACGGGTGCATGTTGCATTGAAATCAATTGTGAAAAATCAAAAAAAAAAAAAATTGGTCCAATTCATTACATATTATCTAAAATGGCATGGCATCTTTAAAAGAATATTTACTGTGCTTAGCAGCAAGTCTTCTAGAGCACCACACAGGTCAGAATGTTTTATATTTTTGTTCTTGGCTGTCTGTGAGAGTCTACTTTATGAGGAAAAGTTCAAATTCAATGTTAACGGGATAAATCATATTTGATTGTATAGTACTAGTTATATGAAATGATGAATGAGTATCTGAATGATGTTATTTGTTAAATGTGTGGGAAGCCATATTGTAGTTATTCACTCAAGTTAATCATTCATCTGTAGCATACAAATTGGATATACTCTCAAAACAGCAAACTAGTAAACTGTTTGACGAAATGTCCAATTAGTAGAATCAGTATCAATCAGAAAAAATTTATATGCAAGTTGGGGTAGATCACTACATCCACGTGCTTTTTACCTCCTACATGCGGTAATTATATTTTTTAAATAGACTATCATTAAGCATGCACCTTAGTACTTGTGTGTGCCTAGGGTTTAGTACACGGCATTTTGCCCTACATGCACCTATAAGACCACATTTTTTGTAAACACTTTGCTTATTTCCATACCCTTTGCTTGTGTGTTGTCATGTCCCCAAAATCGTGACAACACAATAATAAAATATGTATTTAAAATATTAAGCATTTGATATCGTTATAATTATGATTGTCAAAGACAATATCATAATTATAATTATTACTATATTATCAAAATCAAATATGATTATACAATCCCCAAAATACTAGCTATTGCTGTAATAATGTCATACCACCAAGACTGGTTAAAATATTATGATAACGGATAAGTAATAAAATAATAACTGATATCTTGAGCTGACTAAATAAACATCAACCACCTAAATACATCTAATAGATATAAAAGAAAGAATTAATAAATAAATGATATAAGAATCAATTTATAATATATAAAAAACACCAACATAAAATAATATAATTATAAGTATCGTCCATATTAATCAAACCGCCTCAGGGATACACGATCTGTCTAGAATTAGTGACGGGTTAAGTCTCAGGGTATATCCTTTTGCTACTAAGTGAATACCACATAAAATATCCAACAAAAACTAAGACATTATCGCTGCCTCTCATTAGGGGAAATATTATCGGGCCCTCTATTCGAATGTCAAGTATAATCGGCATTCTCATGAGAATATGGACAACAGGTGATGATGCGTTGTATAAGGGGGTTATATTATTTCAATCGCCGTAAATGTCAATTCAAGGAGTATTACTACCGTGGCTTACACGAAAGAGTATTTCTGAAGGTATCGAATTCCATTTGTACATCAACCGTCATTGGAGACAAAGATAGCCGACAAAAAACTAATCAAATCAGCGGCGATCTATTCATAGAAGAAAGCAAGCCATCTAAGGGTCATCATCGATAATCTATTGAACATCTTAGTGATTAACTTCAGGAAACAATACATTAAAGAGGCATTGATTGACTTCACGAGACATGAGCTGAGGATGCAACCCTTAAACGCAGGGGGCATGAGGGTGTTTAAGAAGAGTATGGATTGTGAGGGAAGAGAGCCGACTATAGCCTACGTGTTGGCCTGACTAATGTCTTTGCTACAACGACGTATGTAGATTTCATGACAATGATTGGGAAGAGGAACACTTACTGCTGGTGAAGACCCCTTAACTAATGGCCATGTCTATTCAAGAGGACATCTCTATTCAAGAGAGATACGTCCCTTCCTATTAAGACATAAAGATATAAAAAAGGTAACAAACAGGGAGGAGGGGAGATCACCGAATAAATAGAGGTATATATACAAATTTAAAGAGTCATGGGGAGATATATACATAGACATGCTTAAAACAGACAAAGTTACATTTATATTCACCAGGCGTAGTAGCAAAGAGCTATTCCTCTTCATCAATTTTTGCAAGAACCAATAATGTTGGATAAAGCAATCTTAGAGGTCACCACGAGAACCACTACTGAAACTATCTGCTCTAAATGCCTTTTGTTGGGAGAACCGACAAATCGACCCAGGTGAAGCAATTCACTTAGTAATTAATGTCTAGAACTCCACGTCTTAGAACTTATAAATCATGTAGTAATAGAGGACTAACCATACTGATTCTTATAAGAATTATTGTCTGCATACCATGATCTATTTAGCAAATACAAATGACTATCTTTGATCATCCTATCTTAAATGTAAAGGACTTAGGAATGAGGCTTGCTTTGATTGTCTACCATGCTATGACTAAATGACTCCATTTGTGAGATTCATCACTTGGCTTTTAATGTTTAGTCTTTATATCCTGATGTAAAATAAAAGGTATGCAATGTCCATCATTTGCATAATGTAAATAATCCCTATTCTACAAACGTGTATTTCCCAGGCTAAAACCGCAACTGGGCACATGCCTAGTGCTGCTAGGTGAAACTAATTGGAACCACTGGACCGTGTAACCCGGGGCTTATGACTGATCAACCTGGTCATCAGCATACTTGGGAACAGTAACTATAAAAAAAACTCTGAATATATATATATATATATAATTCCGCCAGGAGAGCTGAGTCACAACCTAAGTGGTTTGTCTATAAACCCCGTCTAGGCTTCTGCCCCGTTGGCCTAAAGCAAGGGATGGGCATACTACCCCGCTGGCCCTATGCAAAGGTTGGGTCCTGGAGGGATGGGGGATTCCACATATGACCATTGCCCCGTGGGCCTAAGATAAGGGTTGGGCAATAGAAGGTGGTAGACCGCTGGCCCTTAGGGATTCTCCTCTCCTGATGGGCTGAGTGACTTTCTATATGTTTGTAATCTGCAAGTATTGTTGTGTTTGATTCTGGATATCTAGACATTAATGCTAATGGCTATGTTGTTAATATGATGAATACATATTCCAATCCAAGGATATTGTACTGAAAGGACATTCATTGAGAAAAAAAGAAAACCTAAACTTAGCGAACAAGCGGATTCTAGGGCAAGGCCAGGTAAGGGCCATTACATGTGCACACTTGTTCATACTAGCCACAATTTTGATGAGCGAAATGTTTTCTGCCCTACTCTCCTACATTTCTTCCTACACAATTTCAAATTTGTATTGTTACTTACCTTTAGCTATCAATGTGTAGCTAGTATAGTTGCGATTAGAACTAAAAATATATATATTTTTTTAGTTTTGCTTCTTCTTTTTTTAATCCCCTTGATAGGTTCAATGACTATTGTAGGCACGATTTTACTTTGAAACTGAGCTCTTGCTATTGAGTGATTTATTTATGCTAATTGTCCTTTGTTGGCCAGTATGTTCATTTACAACTTCAAAATGGTTAGAAGCTTATTCATTTGAGTCTCAGAACATAGGAAAGCATGACCAATCTGCAAAAAAGTCATTACTAGAAATAATAGACTTCAATACAATGACCTTGCCACACAATTAGAAACGATTATGAAGGATCTCTACTCAACACAAAAAATGATGACAAATCAACATTATAGTGGTATCGAGTTGTACAAAATGAGTTTTCAATTGGGTATATCAATTTTCTCTAGCTGGGGACCATCTTCCTACTACAATGCTTGGTCCTCCTCAGATGTTGGAGAATAAGGACATTTAAGTTTTGTGGAGTGGGTACCCCTTTTAATCATTTTCCTTCCATATATCTGCCTAGCTGCCTAGTCCACTTTTGGTTGTTCTCTAGATAGTTGTCACAGTGACTTTCTATAAATGTCATTAGACTTTAATAGAGTATAATATTAAAATAACAGAGTCTCAATATGTCGTGATGATGTAATTAGATATATGAGTTCCTTAGAATTTGTCTCGAGTCTTGACATGTGACAAATAAGTAATGTTCTATATCATCTGCATTTCAAAGAGAAATAAAACCATATCTTTTCTCTTCTACTTCTTTTGCATAACTCTACCAAAATAAACAAGAAACATGCATCACCACTGCTAGCATGTTCAGTCTTACTAATTTGTGTTTTCAAATTCTCCATGCTTTCTATCACTATTAATCAATGTGAGTGTCTTTAAAAGATTTTTGATCAACCTGTGTACATATTGGCATATCAACATCATAACTATATACTTTCCTTGCTTCCATTCATTGCATATGTCTTACTAGTTCCCTTGTAGACTAGAAACTAAGACTTTAAACCCCAGTTAATCTTTAAACAGATACACAAGTTTATATTGATTGTTACAACTAATTTTCCAACTATTGCTTCCAATCACTAAAATCAGCCAATAATATTGCCATGAAAACATCTTATTGGCCAATAGGACAATGAAGCCTGTAAATTCAACATGAAGTTTTTTGTCAATGAGATGGCAATAGAGCAGTTAAGCTCTAGATTTGCATGTGGCCCTAAAATATTCAGTAGAGGGAAGAGTGGAAGAAAACACTTATAAGTTGTTGCCATTACTCCATCATAAACACTAGAAGACTCTCTATGTTTATCGTGGTTGTAGAACGGTAGCTTCATTCCAATGGAGAGAAGCAACTGAGATAAGAATGGATGGGACTAGAATCCTTCATAAGACACCGACATTTAAAACTTTACTTGAAGGAGACATAATGACAGAAATTCCTCTCTTGGTGTTGTTATTTGTCTCTATATACTTGTGTGTGGTCTTTTACTCCATTATTGAGCCTTTTCTTAAAAATTTATATTTTTGGATTATGATAGAAGTAAGTTTTGGATCATGGCAGGAACTACATTTTTGGAGTACAAGTTAGGGCATGACACCATGTAATCCAAATTTGGCAGGTTTTATTATGTAATACTTCTAGAGCAATCGGTAAATCTCTTAACACAAAATAGTTCACCACTCATATTTTGTAACAAAAGGTCCATAAAACACTTAACATTTTCGTTCTCTTATGCAATTCATTCACTTTACCATGAATCAGGATACAAAATGTCATTCAGTTATGGTGTACCTCTTCTGCATTCAAGAACAAATAAATTTCCAAATTGAACATCAAGGATACTATTGATCATAACTTTTTATATACATGTTTCAAGAATCAAGAATTGAACCAAAAACTCAGCATGCAAATAACACAAGGAAAAGAAAGAATTGATAGACCTGTGAATTTGTGATGACATCCATCAATGATGACAATCTGACACCCTCACAATTTGTCACTGAAAGATGCACAAAACTGTTGGAAAGGCATTCTAACCAATACACTTTGGACAATAACATCAACCAAGCTAACACTAATGTAAAAAGACAAGCATCATAAATATTCAAGAAATCATTTTAGTACTAATCATAATACTTATTTAATACTAATCAAGCTGATGAGGAATATAAAAACTTGCAGAAGGAAAAAACTTTTGTCATCTAAGAAGGTAATTTATAGAAGCAAATACAAATACATTGCATTCACTTGACCAAATTCAGCAGTTGTATGATTTATGCATGTAACGTAGATAATATTGTAAATGCAAGGAAGCAAGATGATTCCAAATCTGTCTTGCTCATTCTACCAAATTCATTTGTGGATAAACTCAAAAGGAGTGAAATATAAATGCATCTAAGCTCATTGCAGATGAAAATGAAACATGAAAAATTATTACAAGTAGATAGTTGTTGATTGTCTCACTATAATTGACAATTAAATTGCATAAGTGAGAAGTTCAGAGGTTGCAATCCAGAAGAACCATTGAAAACAGCATGCTCCTCTGTTTTATTTTCTAATACTTGCAAGAAAAAGAGAAGAAATAGTGTAAGTAAAAAAGGAGGAAATGTGCACAAATAGTATAGCTTTGACCCTATCAAAGGAGTGAATAACACAAAAAATCACTAATCTTAATTTGATATCAAAAAGCACATTCAATGAAACAGGAGTTAAGAGATTCAATATTGCAAATAAGCATTACAGATTAAATCATCCATATTAAATTTCAGTACAAGAGTAGAAGAATAACTACAACATGATTATTAAATGCTTCAAAGATTCACAATGGCATCTAATCTCAAAGGCTAGACAATATCAAATTTTAGAAAGTAAATGCTAAAGCTCTCAACTTCAAAATAAAAGCTCTCAAACAATCAAAAACTAAGGGGACTGTAGACCATTCCTAAAGAGCTCTCTACTCTATATATACCATTTACAAACTAAAATAGTAGAATTACGTAAGCTACATACACAAATCCAGGCGATACAAAACTACAGCATTAAAATAAACAGCAGCAGTAGTTTGATCCTCAACACAACATTCTAGATCATCCTCAACTATCCTCAATCAATGATTGACCATTCATCTCTTGTCACCGCTTCCTTCCCTGTGCTTCAAGTCAATCTGTTAAAATATTTTTGTTACGATCTGCATTAAATATATTTCTTTAGGAAAAATATGCACTTATTTCCTTGCAGCCTGAAAGCCCATTAATTTCAATCAGTCCACAGTACATGGCTCAACAGATCCAACGAGGGCAAGCGCCTTGAAAAATGAACAACGATCTCATTGTTTGAGAAAAACAATGCTTCCTTTCCTTCCCATTCTACAATCAGCTTCCATGTAGCACTAACTTTCTATTGCAGTTATCGCTTCTTTTCTGTCGCCTGGCCTTCCAGCTGTAGTATCAAATATTTAGAATGATCAAAGGTAAGAATATATCCTAGAACCTAACAAACTTACATCTTTCTTGAAGGAACAATTGGCCACTGCATGCACAATCCAAACATTTCCTTTGGGCACCTTTAGTTTTGCTTTAAGGGCTCAAGCCCCACAAACTTACTTTTTTAAGAACTCGCCTTATTATCTTAAGAAGTATTACTCTTCACACTTGCACCATTTGATCAAAACAAAACAACAATGCAAGGGACTCTCAGAGGCATCAGAGCTTATTCTTTCTCAAATCACTTATCATCATATACATGGTAGAGGCTGCTCATTCCATCATTTATTTGAACAAGGAAGAGTTTGCCAATGCATGCCTATATAAGGCATTGTTTGAACCATAGTTCACAAATTCGGACTGAGAGTACTTGGCAATCCAAAACAATCAGACTTGGAAAGTACTCAGGAAAAACTCAGCAACACTCAATACCTTAAAAAACAGTCAAATTTTTGAAAAAAACATATTTTTCTGAAAAATAAAAATAAAAATAGTATGCAAAATATAGCTACAAAATGTATCAAATGAGTTTGGTGGGGTCTAGGGTTAATGCCCCCCAATGGGGTTGAGGGGTAGCGCCCCTTGTGGGGGTTTGGGGGCAACACCTGTAGTGGGGTTGAGGGGTGGTGCCCCTCCTGGGGTCTGAAGGCACCGCCCGAGTACATTCCTAGTCGCAATACAAGACGGGGTCAAGGGGCAAGGTCCCCACCACCAAGCCCAATTAAGACCTTCAAAACCACACAAACCTTCATGGCACATTGTTACACCCTACCTTTGAATTACAAATTACTTTTTACCTTATGTTAAATGCAATGATGATTTATGTGATTATGAAACTTTAAAAGATAAATGCTATGATGAATTTTACGCAATAGAAAGGTTTTCTACATTTAATTGAAATATTGATGAATATGAAATGATATGAATGTGATGTAAATGTTACGGCTAACTACTTGATTGTTTTCCTAAGTGGAAATGCAGGTAAGATTTCACGCCCTCTAGAGAGAGAGAGAGTATCACTCGGGAGAAGGCTATGGACTAAGGACTTGTAAGTAATGCCATCTAAGTTCAATTTCACCACATAGGTAGGGTTATTGGATACCTTCGAAACTGAGTAAGTCTTGGGTCATTAGTTGTGTCTTTGGGGTAAGTTAACCTAGTCGAATCAAGCTCAATTTTTCCTTAAAGAAAACGATAGGATTTTGTCGTATTTATTTATCAACATTTTACTCATTATTTATTATTATTATCAAATTGATTGGGTAATCAATCTCATCATTACTATATATGTATATAGACGTATATGTGTAGTAACCCTTACAATGCAAGGATTTATTCCTATTGGCTTGACAATGCAAGGATTTCTCAACCAATATCCTGTCACTGAGCGTATACTTGATTCCAAAATTTCAATAGCATGAATGAATTAGAAAAATTTCAAACTGTTCCAGAATTACGCATATCTTGAATATCCACCTCAAAATATAATATTATTTATTTGCATACACAATATGGATTGTTAACAGAATTACAATTCTGGTATTTATATTTCAGATCTTTCATTAGAGATGGCTGACCACACATTCAGAATTACAAAGCTATTGTATAAATTTCAAAACATTCAAATTACATTGCCTAACCTAGCCTGAGTCGAAATATGAAATGTCTTCAATCTTATGAGGATGTATTGGCTCTTCTAAATGTTTACGATTTATTCCCTGTTATCCACAACTTGTGATTTCTGTGAAGTGGCAGCTTAGCCTTTTAGAAGATAAATGCAACTTGTTTTCAATATGTGCGCATTTGCTAATTCTTAGTCTTATCTGAAACTCATGTTGAGGTCGACTGTCAAACAGATGCCTTGACCTGATGCTTACAATGTATGGCAATCAATTATATAAAACAATTAGCACCTTCAAAGAATATCATTGACCAAAATCAAATAAAAAACCATAACTTACACCAATTGGGTGGCAATTATTTTATATTTGCGATGACTTGTTATGACACTCCTGTAGTCGGCCGAGAGTGTACTTGGTCGGCCGTGAGTCGATGTAGTCGGCTGAGAGTCTACTTGGTCGGCTACAAGTCATAAGTAAATAAGACTTTAGTTAATATTAATAATACATGTACTTATGTTATGTACGTGTCATGTTAGTTAGTTGTTCCTGACGATGTAATTAGTTATAATGAAGGGACGCGACAGTTGGTACCTCAACCCTCGCAAGGGGCGCTGCCCCCAAACCCCCGCAAAGGGTAGTGCCCCTTGACCCCGTTGGGGGCATTGCCCCCAGACCCCCATCAGATTTATTGGAATTGCCAAATTGCAATACAACCAGCCATCATAGTACAATCACAGAAGCAGTTGGCTACCGAGCAGATGAGAGTTGTAGCTCTCGAGGAGAAATTGGCAGAGAGAGACAGAGTATTGGGTGAGAGTGACAATCAGTTGGCAAAGAAGGATTAGCTATTGGTAGAAAAAGATACACAGGTATCTGATGTGTAGCGACTGTCAACCGAGAGGGAGAGTCAACCACAGGGAAAAGACAAGGAATTGGCTAGCACCAAGTAGGAACTTGAGTTGGCATTTTTGGTTTTCAGTCGTCTGGAAGACGACTACTTTGTGGGGGGGCTGATGTAGTCGGTCAAGAGTGTATTTGGTCGGCCGTGAGTCGATGTAGTCGACCGAGAGTGTACTTGGTCGGTTGTGAGTCATAAGTAAATAAGACTTTAGTTAATATTAATAATACATGTACTTATGTTATGTACGTGTCATGTTAGTTAGTTGTTCCTGACGAAGTAATTAGTTATAATGAAGGGACATGACGGTTGGTACCTCAACCACTGCCAGCGTACTATATGTACTTGAGTCATGTAGTCGGGAAACATTACGGTTCTACTATGATATGCTATGTTCTGTCTGGAGACATTATGATGTAATTGTCGAATACTAAATAAAGCAATACATCTATGTTCAATGCAATTGCCATGTGACTATTATGCTATCAATGTTATTTTATATTTCCATTTACTCTGTACATCATTGTACCCGTAGCAAGTAAACAACTCGGCTCCACCAACTTGCACTGACTTTGCTCTATCGCCTTTGTCTTATTAGAACCTCGACTTTGCTCCACCAACTTGTGTTGGCTTTGCTCTATCGTCTTTTTCTTATTAGGGGCATGATAGCTGAAGTAGAACCTCAATTGATGACTGGACAAGGCTCACGCAATTCCTTCTTGGCTGTTACTATGTCGTCTTCCTCTAAAGGCTGCAATTCCCTTTGTAGTTTGCCAGCCCTCCTTAATCTGAGCGGATATATACCATTTTTGTCTTTATCTGCAAGTTTCCCAAATTCACACGACTTCCAAATACCAAATGACTTTACCTTGGGAAGATGCGATGGACTGTTAGCTGCAATTAATAATATTTGCCTTTATATATTCCTACGCAACTTTGATCCTAGCATCACCTCTTAAATTATTTCTTGTGGCTCAAATAATGTTTGTATTTGCCTTTTATTATCGACAGATTATATAGAAACTCGCGATGCTAGGAAATACGCAATATTTCAGCTTATATTCTGTATGGGGCTTTCAAATTAAATGGCCAACCCAATATTTGAATGTTGCACAATTAAAACCCGATTTCCTTCAATATGTTGTAATTCGATCATCCCTATAGTAGAAAGAAGCAATCTACTAGTCATACCAATCCTTGGATCCCATAGCCAAATTAAAAATCCATCATACCCAATACTTGCTGACTTTTGTTGTGCCACTCTAATAACCACTGAAGTCGGAAACACATCATACCATAGTGAACTTGATAATCCATTATCCAACCCATATTTATGTGCCATCAAATCATTCGTACATGGGCTGAAAGAAAAATGGTGAGCACACCTCACCACACAATCAAGGTGAAACTCCCCCGCTTGCATCAATGGAATGCCAATATAGTCACATGGATTCCCTACTTCATTGCCACCGTCAAAAGATGACTCGCAACTCAAATCACGATGGACAGACCTTGCGATAGCTCTATAAACCTTTTCTGCAACCCTAATGGAAAGGTCTCTATCTGAAATCAAATGGAGGTAATATGGTTTTATTACCTCTAAAACGTGCTTGATAGTCCGCAAGCTCGAAATAGAAAATCCAACCGATTCTCCTTTCCATCTTTCCTCAAATTCAACTAACCAAAGGAGGCATTCGACGAACTTATGTGTGCTATCAAAGCGAGCTAAGGTTTGATCAATCTTATCACTAGTGACCTTCAACCTTCCATTCATGTGTCTCCTTAGGCCTATGAACACAATCAGCTACATACATCGAATTTTCTGATTTGCTTTTGTTGATGAACGGTAGCTTCGGTCAGATATAAATGATGATTGCTGAAAGCATCATCATCATTTATATATGATCAAGATTATTCTTCAAATAAATATTTCTGGAAATAAGTAATTTGAATTTACAAGCATATATAAAATTTGAAATAATAAATGATGTTAAAATTCTGCATTTAATATAAATCGGAACTCTTATAATATCCGCCACATAATAGAAGGTTATATGTGTGTTAAATGTATTAACCGAATGTTAGTCGGTTTTGATTAAGAACCCGTGCACCCAAAGGGACACGTCCCATGAGCGGACGTGTCTCCACTTGTGGAGACACGTCCTCTCATGAGACGCGTCTCTTAGAGGCGGGTCTCCAAACATACATATGGTGGTTCCCTCATTGATATGCAAAACATTGAAATTATTAATGTTCTGCAATCAGCACATTCAAGCATAAGAGAATTAAATCTGGAAACTTAGAATCTTGACTTAGAATTCTTACACGGAATTTCAAACTTAGAAATTACTTAGATTTCTTAGGATCCTATCTGATAAGATTTGATTACATTTATAGTTTTCAAGAGGGGAAACTTACCATCATGAATACCCTTTTCCCCACTAGATAGTGTCATGCAATCCTCCTATAGAGAAGATGGAACATCGTTGTGATCTAACACACAACTCTCAGCAAAATCCACCTCATCATCACGAAACCTATCAATAGCAGTCTCTACATCAACAATGTAGGGACTTGGGCATATTTCACCCACAGATGATTTTTCTTCAAGGACACCTGCTGCAACATACTATTCCCTGTCATGCTCATCCAATGCACTCATCCCAATGGTGTCATTTGCACCTATAAATGAAATGGATGTTTCCACATCTTCAATATGCACACTCCCACAATCCGTGGATGTATGCTCATCACTGATGGCTGCCATACATAGCTGAATTTCAGCTATGGGTGATGAAGATTGTGCCAAACTCAATACCACAATGAGATCGTCAATCCAAGTCTCTGACTCTTGAAGGACCATTTGAGTGCTCTTCAAAGATTCCATGGTGACCTTAAGCTCATGAGTGAGCTCATCAACCTCTTCTTCTTTCCCCTTTAGTGCATCATAATAAATCCCATCAAGCATGAAAAGATGATCTCTATCTAATAGTAGTTGTAGGTAATTAGTTTCCATTACCCCCAACGCTTCTCGAAGTGCTTGAAACTCTGAAAGGGAAAGTTCACCATCAAAGTGCTTATGTTTTCCCGGAGTCCAACAACAGTTTGCCATCAACTGTTGAGCGACATCAAAATGGTCTATTGCTATAGCAATCATATCTTCAATTGTCTTGCCAAATGATGGGCCCCCTAAAACCTATCATCTTCTTACAAAACATTTGATTTGTAATCAACACTATGATAGGATGTTGAATCACCATCATTAACTAATTGGAAAACATCATCATGTGTGCCATCAACATTGCGCACATCCTCTTCATTTTCACTAATGTTATGAACCTCATAGGATAGCTCTAGTGGAGTATTAGAGGTTG
The DNA here is from genome assembly GCA_007115665.2 of Sequoiadendron giganteum. Taxonomy (NCBI): domain Eukaryota; kingdom Viridiplantae; phylum Streptophyta; class Pinopsida; order Cupressales; family Cupressaceae; genus Sequoiadendron; species Sequoiadendron giganteum. The sequence continues at coordinate 386,196,379 of CM021101.1, read as the reverse complement.
TTGTTTTGACAACCTCATTGCACACTTCCTCTTCTAGAATAGATGCGTGTACATCCAAAGAATCATCTTGGAACTCCACCAAATAGCCATCATGAGGTATGGCATCCTCGTCACCTATAGCCACTGTTTTGCACTCCTCATCTTGTTGAATATTTCTTCGATGTTTGTCTCGGAGATGGACATCAAAGACTTTCTTTCACAGCTCCACCAAGTATGTCTTTCTTTGCCAAAATGGTAAACTTGGTCAATCAAAGTCTTGATCCAAATCAAGATTCCATTGATGAATGGCTAGTTAGAAAACTAGAGAAAAGATATTATTTGGCTAAAGAGCTTGAAGACCGAGTGAGAGCTCTAAGCGATGGATCTCCTCTTATAGATGTGATAGAAAAAAGAATTAAGATTTTCGAGGATAGGAAGTGGATTTAATCTTTCCTCCTTTAGATCCTCTGATGGCGGCTACCTGCTAGACTGATAGATGATCGTGTATTCCATTTGCAAGGAAGTTATATATAATTATTACTTCAAAGTCATATGAAAGATATGTGATAATATTTTCCAGACGCTTTGGAGTGTTCCACTTTTCCAATTAGACACAATAACAGATAGTTTGCAGGTATTTTAACACTTGAAATCTTTATAAATGTAACCTCAAGAAACGAGCTATCTCAACAACAATTAAATGTGTATTTTTCCAAAAATTCAAATGCTCCAAAATACAAGCTCATATATCACCAAAATGTGTAGGTGATTGAACAAAATTAGAAACATATACAAATAAGGATTGTAAAATTGTGGCTGACCTGGAGATATCTACTCCTAAAAATGACTCTTCCAAGCACGTCACCCTTAGTTTGTCCTTATGAATGCTTCCCTGTTCTTTCACCATGATTCAAGGTCAATGCATATCTCAATTTATTTTTGACTACTTTTTGCCAACCTTATGACCTGTCCACTTCACGTAATTACTAGCCCAACTTTATACTTGCACCAATAACCTTTGTAGTGGAAAGTGTTACATTTAACTATATTCGCCCTTTTTAAGATCACGAATGGGCTCTTTTAATTCCCGTCACCACTATATGGCTTTACCAATGCATATGAAATACTTCCTGTGGAGCTAGCAATTAATTTGTTTTATGTGTAGCGGAAGCTCATGTAAAGATTATTCCACAACCTCTTAGAAGTCAAATACAACTTGTTTCCAATCTGTGTGCAAAACTAATTCTTTATCTTATCAGAGAAAGAACTTGAGGTCTAAAGCTCCACGTCACTCTTGGATGTATATAACCCTGGCGAGCTAATGCTCTTCCCCAATTCCCTGAAATGCTAGTGGCCCATACAAATACTAGCCGCTACTGAATAAAGTGCAATTATTTTATGGGAAGGATCAATTAACATTCATATAAAATAGACTCTCAAAATCACCTCACAAACATATTATCGGGCCCTTCAAAGTTCAAACTGTTTGACTTCTACAGCTGGCCTTATAATTAAAATATGAGCCACTGCATTATATTTGTCTTACCTGCCTTTAGTTTCTACCGTGAATACATTGATTTGAACCCATGATTTGTCTTCTAGCACTCCCTATAATATTTGTGGCAAGCTTCTCTATTATTATTAGTTCAAATGGTTGACCGTTGGACTTTCACTTAAAGCACATTCATCTTGTTTGATTACTAGCAGCTTGGTAATAAACTTCAAACTTTACCTTTTAATATTCCTTTAATATTTAAAGTTTAAACCATTTAGTTCCACCATCAATTACACAAGGCTTGTCATAATGTATAATTTCCTCTCCATACTGCAATTATTTCTTTGAAACCTAAACTCTGCAAATTTAATAACCTGAAAACCTCATAAATACCTAAAAAAATCTTTGAAAAGATTTACAAATTTCCACAAAATCAATCAACTATCATTTGATTCCTTGCGCAAATCAAGATGAATCCACCTGCATTCAGAGTGGATTTCCGTCTAATCCATGATTCCAAGGATTTTTCTCCTCGCGTTTCTTGAAAGCTGAGCTCTCAAATCTTCTCACAATAATAGTTTTCCCAAAAAGATCTTTCAATTCATTTACGCCACCTTTTTATAATCCACCACCTTCTGAATATTTTATTATTAAATATTCACTTTATTAAAGTAACTTATTAATATTTCTCTTCAATAAAGGTACTTTTATAAACAATTAAATAATTAAATATTAATGTCCAAAATATTCTTTAAGGACAATTTAATATTTAATTAACTAAATTACTCCCCAAGTGGCTACTCGAGAATTGGGGACATTACATATGGTTGGGTTCCCAAGCTTATTTGCAGACAAAGCATAGTTTCTTTTTCCGGAGCTCATATTTACTGCTCCCTTTTTGTAAGTCTTCCTCCTTGCATGCTGTATGATTCTTATCTTCCCCATGATCACCTGTTGGCTGCAAGTCACTTTGAAGCAAATTCATTTTCCTTTTCCATTTGTTTAGGTTTTCAACCCTCTTTAAATATCCCTTTTTCGTTTCAGGGTCTTTCATCAGCATATACAAATCTTGTATCAGCTCAAACATAGATTTATCTGTAGCCATCTGTTCTTTGCTTTTAACAACTGCAGGTGCTGATGCAAATAGTTATGAACCTAAATGAGTGTTGATCACTCACCAAGCAATATCTTCCCACTATTACCCTTAGGCTGGCAAGATGCATAGCTCTAATACCACTGTAGGAACTCTTACCCCTGCTGATCGATATTTTCGATTTATTCCTATTGGCTTGACAATGCAAGCATTTGTCAACCAATATCCTATCACTAAGCTTATACTTGATTCCAAACTTTCAATAGCATGAATGAATTAGCAAAATTTCAGACTGTTCCAAAATTACGCATATCTTGAATATCCACTCAGAACATAAAATTATTTATTCACATAAACAATATGGATTGTTAATAGAATTAAAATTCTAGTATTTATATTTCAGATCTTTCATCAAAGATTGCTGATCATACATTCAAAATTATAGAGCTATTGTATAAATTTTAGAATATTCAAATCATAGTTGGAAAACTCGCAAGTTTTTTTTTTAAACAAGTTTCTCAAGAAAGTACTCGCTTGGAAAAACTTGCGCGATCAGAGACTTAAGCTCGTCGATGTGAAAAAGTGCATTTCACTTTGATTTTTCATCTGTTCTTCACTCTTGCTTGAGCAAAAACCCCCTCCAAACCATTTTGCACCATTTTTCAGTTATTTTGCATGGAGGAGATGAGACTTGAAGGAAATTTTCATTGGATTTAATAGGCAAATTGGATTTCCAGGTAGGTATTTTATTTTTCTTGTTCTTTCTTTTTTGAAAAAAAAATCTTCATTTTTGTTGATTGTATGTTTAAAAAACATCATGAATGAACTGTAAAAAAGATTTAAATACATTTATATTGTGGAAAAGAAGATTTAGATTCATCAAAACATGAATTTTTGACACATTTTTTTGATTTTTTTACATATTTTGCTGATTTTTTCATTTTTTTGAAATTTTCTTCAAACCCTAGTTATTTTTTTATTTTGAATCCTCTTTTTTGTTGAAAACATGTTTACAATCTTAGATTAGCTTAATTTTTTACTAATTTAAAGTAATTTCTAACTTTTACATTTTTTCACATTTTTTTGAAAACCTAGTTTATTATTTTCTTTTATTAATCCTTTTTTTTTAATGAAAATGTTTAGAAACTTAGATTAGTTTAAGTTTTTACTAATTTAAAGTAATCTATTTTGATTTAATCTAATTTAGCTTGTTTTTAAATTTTCTATCAAAAAACTAACAAGTTGTGCTTTCACTTTGTCATTGTGTGTGTAGGTTAATTGATAATGGCTTTTGAATTTGCTTCTGCCTTAGGCTCAACCCCATCCATGCCTGGGGGATTTGTAGGCACTCGTCCAGCAGGAGCTAGAGATCCTGCTTGAAAATATGCATATAAAGGATGATAACAGTCTATTGCATTAGATGTAAAAATGTATACCATGGAAGCATCAATCGCCTCAAATACCACCTTGCTGGCATCCCTCAACGTGATAGTAGGCTTGCATAAACACCACCGAGGAAATAAAAAGACAAATGCATGCCATACTTTCAACTACAGAAGAAAAAAAGGTGCAAAGAGTGAAAGCAAAAGCGACAATACAAGTAGGCATAGCTTCTTCTCAAGGTGTTCCAGTCAACCTTGAGTCAGATAATGATATAACAGTGGACTCTCTTCATGGTCCATGTGTGCGAAGGCAACAACCGCAACCCACCACCACCTCAATCCCTTCATCTACCTCTAGTAGAGCACCAGGATCAGCACCTATGGGTTCATGCATGCATGATTTTTTTGTGCCTAGAAACACACCTAGTGCACAACCTTCCTTAGAGGCAACTGGGTGGAATAGGGAGGTGCATGAGCAAGAAATGTTGCTTGTGCAGATTTTTGGTACTTCAACAACATCCCTTTCAATGTGGCAAGTTCACCTTACTAGCACAATTTCGTGACCGCATTGACAATTGTAGGAAAAGGCTACAAGGCGCCTTCTCGCAAAGACTTCAGTGGAAGATTAGTTTATGTTCTTTAATTTATGATTAATTTAAGCTATTTTTTTGTTTGCATATTAAAATTGTGTACTTCATTTCACTTTGTACTTGTAGGTTGCTTACTAGTGCAACTGAAAGGGCAAAGGCAGCGATAGAAGAACAAATAGAAGAATGGCAAAAATATGGCTGCACTATTCTTTCTGATGGGTGGACAGATGGTAAAAAACCGTACCATCATTAATTTTTTGGTTTCTTGCAAGATGAGGTGTTTTTGAAATCCGTGGATGCCTCCAACATAGTAAAAAACGCAAAAAATTTGGCTAAAATGTTGGAGCAAGTGCGCATGGAAGTTGGGCTTGAAAATGCGGTGCAAATCATAACTGACAATGTAGCGACATATGTCACGGCAAGAAGAATCCTTCAAAATAAACACCACACAATTTTTTGGACACCATGTGTTGCCCATGTCCTTGACCTTCTTTTGGAGGACATAGGCAAATTAGATTGGGTCACACCGATTGTAGAGGACGGAAGGAGGATCACTAAATTTATCTACAATCACCCTTGGGTTCTTCAATTGATGAGGGAGCACACCCATGGGAGAGAATTGGTGAGATCTAGTGTGACGAGGTTTGCAACGGTTTTCTTAACGTTGCAAAGCATTCTTGGTGCATTGACAACTTTGAAACAAATGTTTGTGAGTCAAGCATGGATAGATTCAACTTATTTGAAGGAGAAAGAATTGCAAACATTGTCTTTGATCTCCTCTTTGCACAAAGGGCTACGGAGATTTTGAAGGTAACTTCAAAACATTGAATCTAAATTCAAATTGAATATTTTTTTAATGTCTTTCATTGTAAATTTGTAAATTGTAACTCTAATCTTTTTTGTATTTTTAAATTTATATTGTAGGTGTCGAAGCCCTTGGTTAGAGTTCTATGCTTGGTGGATGGGGATAAAACCCCAATGGGGTATCTTTATGAGGCCATGGATAGGGCCAAGGAGGCTATTAGAAATTATTATAAGGGAGACCGCCTCAAGTTTGATCCTATTTGGGAGATTATTGACAAGAGGTGGAACCATCAACTCCACCAACCCATCCATGCAACAGGGTACTTCTTGAACCCTCGTTTCTTCCATTCAGGTAGCTATGCAAATCCTATTAGAGAGGTTATGGAGGGCCTCACTACTTGCATTCAGAGGATGACATCCACAGCTAAGGAGGTAAACCTCATTGTTAATTAATTGCAAAGTTATAAGGAAAAAAGGGGTGCACTCTTCTCTTCAGACCTGGCAAAGAGAACAATAATGAATTAGCCACCAAGTATAAAATTTGAAATTTACAAGTTACAAGTTACAAAAATTAATAATTACAAGTTACAAGGTTCTAAATCTTTTATTTTTTTTGTAGATGTTTGTTGGACAAATTGGGGTGGAACAACCCCAAATCTTCAAAAAATTTCCCTTCGTGTCTTATGCCAACCTTATAGTTCGTCCAATTGTGAGTGTAATTGGAGCTTGTTTGAGGCCATCCACACAAAGAAGAGGAACAAACTAGCTCAAAAACGCCTCAATGACCATATCTATGTGCAATATAATCTTCAATTGCACACAAGAAAGGTAGAGGAAGAGCTTGTTTGAGGCCATCCACACAAAGAAGAGGAACAAACTAGCTCAAAAACGCCTCAATGACCATGTCTATGTGCAATATAATCTTCAATTGCACACAAGAAAGGTAGAGGAAATATCAATGATCCAATTGATTTGGATGAAATGGATTCATACAGTGATTGGACAGGGCGAGGGGAGCAACCTCCATTGTTTTCCGAGGATGACATTTATGATTTAGAGCGACAGGTAATGGAGGAGTGGGGTGGATTTGCATTCTCATTGGACGACCTTGAGGAGGAGTCATTGCCAATGCCACCACCAACAATTGTAGCAGTATCTACATCAAGAATGGAGGTTGAGGAGCCACAGGCATAGCAGGAGTAGAGTTCTACAACTAGACCCTCTCCCAGTCCCTTATTGAGATCTAGACATGGGAAGAGGAAGATGTTTTAGACTATCATATCAACGCATTGAGCATTCCACATGAGGATGCCATTTTGTATCTAATTTTCTTTCAAATCAATCAAACACAGCTTGTTTCTTCTATGTACTCATTTATTGACTCATTGGATGCATCTTATCTTTGAATTTTGCAAAAAAAAATGTGTTTTTAGTGAAGTTTAAGCAATTTTTTAAGTTGTCGAGTTTTTTCCGAACTAGGTTTTTTGAGCTTGCCGAGTACTTGCAAATGGCGAGTTTTCCAACTATGATTCAAATTACATTGCCTAACCTTTATAGAGCTATTGTATAAATTTCAGAATATTCAAATTGCATTCCCTAACCTGGCCTGAGTCGAAATATACAATGTCTTCAATCTTATGAGGATGTATCGGCTCTTCTCAATGCTCACGATTTATTCCCTATTATCCACGACTTCTTCTTTATGTGAAGTGGCAGCTCAGCCTTTCAGAAGATAAATGCAACTTGTTTTCAATCTATGCGAATTTACTAATTATTTGTCTTATCTAAAACTCATGCCAAGGTCAATAGTCAAATAGATGCCTTGGCCTAATGCTTACAATGTATGGCAATTAGTTATATAAAATAATTGGCACCTCCAAAGAATATCATTGGTCAATATCAAATAAAAAGCCATAACTTACACTAGTTGGGTGGCAATTATGTTATATCTGCGATGACTTGTTATGACACTCGGCTCCACCAACTTGCGTTGACTTCGCTCTACCGTCTTTGTCTTATAAGAACCTCAACTTTGCTCCACCAGCTTGCATTGACTTTTCTCTACCGTCTTTGTCTTGTTAGGGACACGATAGTTGAAGAAGAACCTCGATTGATGATTGGACAGGGCCCACACAATTCCTTCTTGGTTGTTGCTATGTTGTCTTCCTCTAAAGGTCATGATTCCCTTTGTAGTTTGTCAATCCTCCTCAATTTGAGTGCATTAATACCATTTTTGTCTTTATCTGCAGGTTTCCCAAATCCACACAATTTTCAAATACTAAACGGCTTTACCTTGGGAAGATGTGATGGATTGTTAGCTGCAATTAATAATATTTGCCTTTATTTATTCTTGTGCAACTCTAATCCTAGCATCACCTCTAAAATTATTCCTTAAGGCTCAAATATTGTTTGTTTTTTCCTTCTATTATCAGTTGATTAAATGGAAACCCACAATGCTAGAAAATACGCAATATTTCAACTTATATTTTGCATGGGGCTTTTGAATTAAATGGCCAACCCAATATTTGAATGTTGCACAATCAAAACCTAATTTCCTTCAATATTGGTGGCTAAGGAAATATAGTAGAATGCATACAGAAAGGTCCCGATTACCTTAAAATATCATCGGCACCTACTAGGACAATAAGACTCCACAATTTTGTCTTATTTGGCAGTGATTATAATATTGCCTTTGATGTCGTTAGAACTTGTATTGACCTGGACTGGCTATGCAACCTTATTATAATCTTCTAATATTAATTTTCCTATTATAATCTCATTTCAAGTGGAAGTAATATTATTCTATTCAATTTTAAACTAGACAACGTTCCATACATAACTCAAATACATGTTAAGCACTCACATGCTACAAATATTCAAATAAAGCTTCAACTATGATTAACCTGAAAGTCCTCAAACCCTAGATAGTTTGAAACTTCGGTTTTGAAAAAGACCCACCAAATTTCAATTAATCAATCCTTGAAGCACATATGCAAACTCTAATTTGATCTACCCACAGGAAGATTTGGGTTTTTGTCAAAATCCCTAAACCTAAACTTGAGGGTTTCAGTCCTCTCATTCTTGAAAGTTGAGCTCTCCTCAATTTCACAATCTCCAAATAAAATAATAATCTTCGCATAAATGAATGAATGAACTCTCATGTCCTTTTATAATGATTTTTTTTAGGTTTCCTTCCAAAACCAATTATCACTTTATAATCTTATTAATATAATTATTTAATATTTACCTTAATAGTTGCACTTTTTGCTAGGCAACATTAAACAATTAAAGCAGCCCATGAGGTCAAAGATTTTCTGAGATCAATTACAGAAGGACAATAAATCCTAAAAAAGCGAAACTTTGCTATTGATAGTATTGATGCTCCTAATAGAGATACAGTTTCTAGTTTTTTGGCGGATGTGGTTGAGATTTAAAGTAACAACTTTCTTCTAGCTTTCTTCACGCTTTCTTTCTATTATTGTCTCAATTCTTATCCATTATTTGTGAAGGGCAAATATCAAGTTGTAATAGTTGGCACTTTGCTTGTTTTTAGGCTTTTATAAGTTGTTAGATGCTTATCTTGTTTGTGTTAGAAATAAAGCTTGCATGTTGGCAAGTCTTGTTGTAAAAGCAAGGAGATTTTAGGGTTCCCTACTCCTTTGCTTGTGTATAAATAAAGGCAGCCTTGCCCATTATTTTTTTAACCATGCTTGTGATAACAAAACACTGAGCCTACTAGTGCCTTCTAATTAATATTCAGTATTGTTCACTAAGTGTAAAAGCAAACTTGCAAGTCTCTTTTAGCTGCAAGTTATTGTTTAGTTCATATGTTACTTGTGTCAATGTGTTATGGTTGATCCCAAAACTGTAAGCCTATTTTGCTACAATCCTACTATCCCAAAAGTGTAATCTTTGTTATTTGAGATTTGAGAAAATAAAGTCTTGTGCCTGCTTTGCTGCCCATATATAATGTCTCAAATTTCCGTTTTATATGTTATGCTTACATGATCTCTATTTCAGCTTGCATTTAAAGTATAGTAAATGTACGTTGGAAGAAGTTTTATTTAAGTATTTATGTCAAAGAATCATTCCTTGTTCATTTCTAATTCTCAAGCTTTGCGTTTACTCGAGTAGCTAGAAACGTCATTAGAATAGGCTTAGTCGTAGTTGAACTTCTAAAAGAGAAAATCTCAACAACGACGCTTGAGTTTTACAACCTTGTGCTCTTATTTAAACAAAAAGATTGGCAAATTAGTTTAGTTTACTTTCTTTAAGCAACATCAGCAAAGAGGGAGCTTCCCCTTCTAATTCGAAGAGCAGTTTATCTGTGCATAGCTGTCCGTTTCTAATTTACATACCAAAGGTGTGAATTGAAACACCAACAAAGTACATTATAAAAATAAAAACCTTTTACATGTGAATTTAATGCACACAAACTCCACATCACTATTATTTTTACCTTGTAAAATTAAATTAGAAATTGTTTACATTAACTATTGAAATGGCATGTGAATGCTGACTAATAGTTCTAAATCTTCTAGTCATATTTATATATAAGAATAACCTTCTACAGCAATTCAGTGATCAGCCTACATTTGATTGCACACAAATTGCAAATGAATGCATATTGATTTAACTTCAGTAAAACGATCAATTGATTGATCATCTACATAGTATTGAAATGATATATGAATGCTAAATTAGTCTATAATCAACTCTATGATAGAAGTTAAATATAAATTTACTATGCAAGAGTGTTGCAGATAAAAGTTCTGAATTGTGTCTCCAGTTCACTCACTCCTTACAATTATAATACCGAAGAATATATGGCTTTAGTATACATGTTCAAGTCCAAAAGAGTCCAAGAAAAGTCAGTTCGAAAATACCTGTTATGCCATCCAGGATCTTGGGACACCACTGAGGCAAGTGTGAATTTGTCTCAAGGCGTTCTGCAGAATCTCTGACACTCAACAAGAATCTCAAAACAATTCAATATTTACCAAAGGAAAACCAGTAAATGAAGTCCAACTTTGTATAGGGAAACAAAAAAAAACTTACCTTACATATCTTTTCTCTGATTCAGCACTAATAATACAAACCTTACTTTTGTCAGTCATAACTCCTTCCCAAAGCCCTGAATTTCTACGACAATTCATGTTACGTAGTTTCACCCAACGTCCAATTTCTAGCAATCGTGATCGAAGTTCATTGATAGGCATCTCTACATATACTGGAATAACAGAGCCCACAGAAGGAAAATTACATAAATCTTTTCTTTGTAGATGAATTATAGAAGATTCCCCAAAAGGATCAGCACCAACATCCATTTCTTCTTGCCTGTTTAAGAAACACTCCTAATAAATTAAAGGGAATAAAAGTAGACATCTAAGTAATTGTTTGCAGTATACAATATCCAAATGGAAAACAGTAGTCTTTCATGCTTTTTCTTGAAAGGCACATCAAAAGTTGACCCTTCAGATATGCAAACTAGTTTCTAGGGATAAGAAACCAACTGAAGATACAAAAGTCCCTTAATAAATTACAACCATTTATGGCAACATATTCATAGTCAATACAATGCTCTTAAACTAAATTTTCACCCATTGTGGTTCCAGATTTCTTAGAAATAATTCCCCATTGTGGCTGCAGAATTCTTAGAGATAAAATATGAATAAATGTCCATTAAGAGTGACCAAATATGCCTAGATTTCCTAGAAATAAAATTCATTAATATTTATTACCGACTGATGGTTATGTAATAGCAGTGTAGAGCTTTATAATTGAGGATGTGCGTAAATTGGTTGTTAATAATGGAAGTGTAGTACTGGTGTCTCGCTTTTAGTCTGTAATAATAAAATAGTTTGAACTGTTCTGTGTAGGGCAAGCTGAAGAGTTGAATCTTTCGAAAAATTACATATTATAATGCGCTGGGTTATATTTTTATTGTTTTAGTATAAATGACTGACAAAATGTCACACTACTGGTTCTTGCTTTTTGGGTCAAAGTTTAAGTGTTTGATAAATATGTAAATGGAATAACCTAAGTAATAACAAGGATATAATTTACTCATTTAGCAAACATAAATCTACGTCTATAGCATAAAGAAAATTTCATTACATTGCTAGACAGCAAACAGATTTTTGACCTGTAGCTGATCAATAAGTACATAGACTCCATACAAGCAGCTGTTACCTTCATCTAAACAGGTTTTGTCACTTTCTGAGACCTATTTTCTCACTGGTAAGTTGTTGCACACCTCCAAAATACTGATTTATGCCCCACAGTTCACTATTCCACAGCAGCGATCTCCTTATAGCTGTTGTTTAATCCCACAACCAAGCCTGGGCCCCTCAAACAATGCTGCAATATCTTCAAATTGTGCAGGCTTCTTTAAAATGGGCAGCTGGGGAAAAATCGGCTTGTTTCCTTTGAATTCTTGTGATCCCGACTATTCAAAATAATTTCAACATTTCAATTGTCAACAATAATACCAAGGTAGTTGTTTAGATTATCAAGGTTAGGTTGGGACAAATTTCCTTTTCAGATGCTAACAAATTGTCAATTTGGAACTTCAATTTGACATAGGCCATCAAGTTTTAATGACAAGTAGGTAGGGTAGTGACAATTGTATAATCAAGTGGGAAGCACAAGTATATAGTAATATACATAGTAGTATATAGACATTGTGGAATTGGAAATAGAATGGTTCCTATCAAAAGATAAAAATCAGCTTATAGTGATGAAAAAAATGAACTGTAGCAATATTTTATATCAAAATGAAGGATTGTTTTGGTTATCTAAATATTTAAATTTCCTATATATTCTATAGGCTTAATGCTTTGTTAATTGGTGAAACTCACTGCTTAAATGCATGCCCTGCACTTGTTCGGGAACTACTTTCCATTTAGAATCGTCATATAGATGAGGTTCAGAAGGATTGCAAGGAGTACAATAGCAGTACATGAATGCTTTAGACATACATAGTGTAGCATTCCATGCATGTTAAATATGTATCAAGAAAACTAATATATGCCTTGAGAGAAGTCATGCCCTAGTCTTGTTGGCTTATTTTAATCCCTCCAGAAGCAAGCCTCGTATATTTTCTCTTTAAAAATCCAAATACATTTCAGCAACAACTGTCCCATTGAAAGGGAATGTGCCTCGTGCTTTGATTTTCTATAGAAACTTGTAACTTTAATCTCTCAAATTCTCAACTCAAAGTCCATCAATGTTTTTCACTCCATCATCCACTTATACACAAAATCAAGGAAAATTTACTCAAATAATAATAGCTAAAATTGTGGCTCAAATAGTTGCTCTCTTCTTTTGTACTAACAAGTCTTTATTATCTAATGGAAAAATATTTAGCACTCCCTTCGCTCTTTTACAGATATGCTAAAATAGTTATAAATGAGAACATTTCAATATTATTTATGGTCTTTTGAGATTAAAGATTTTATTTCAAAAGCATTTTCTATTACTCTATCTTGAACTATTTGATTCAAAACCTATTAAATTGACCTTTGCAATTGCTTCCTTTATCATATAATTTCCCTTTCACACTCTTTATATAGTTCTCTTTGACATTGTTCTAACTTCTAGAAATTGTAAGTACTATTAAACCACAAATATGAACCAATTGATTCCTGTTTTGTAATTTATAATGTCTGCTCAGCAAAGGAAAACTGTTTTCTTTTCTTGAGTTTGAGGATTTTCAGGTCCTAGAGGCCAACTTAGATAGTCATGAGGTTGAATGACTTAGGAGAGGCTCTAAACTAGAAGCTTCATCATCAGCCCCTGTAACCCTCTAGTATAGCTCTATTTGTAGTAGCAAGAGTCATTGGCTATGATTGATTTTTGGAACTTTATATTTACTTTATAGGTTGACTATGTACAAACTATATTATAATTGAAATTATATCAATTGTAACCATCTTGTTATTATTTATGCACTATAAAGTATGCTTTGTGCAATGCTATGCAATCAGCAATATGAATATAAACAACAAAATCCTACTTTCTACAATTAATGGGTTAAACTCTTTATTTTATTTGCTCTCTATATCTCTATGCTATGTAAATGCCCTTAAATTTTTTATTTTTTTTAAATTGCCTCTTTTTCTAATTTTTTTACAATTTTTTTTTTTCAAATCCGATTTTTTTCCCAATTTTTTCAAAAAATCTTTTACTTTTGGTTTGCCAATTTTTTTCCCCAAACGATTTTTGCTCCTATGATTTTTATATTCCACCTAGGACTACCAGCACAAATTAAGTAAATCATTTTAAAGCCATATAGAAGATCTAAATCATAACATACAATCTTAACAATGCAGCCTTATTCAGAATAGCCACAGATAGTAAATATTATTGACAGAATCTTGTCAGTTTTTAATGAAAATTTCAAAGAATTCAATGCCACAACTAACTTGAAATGAAGAATTAAATTACTATCCTTTTGTAATGGCACGCTGGCACATGCACATGCAATTGTTAGTTTGAAATGTGCAAGAAACCAACAAATATAAGAAATAAAGAGTCGGACGGACTTCATTTCAAACTCTTGTGGTGGAGCATCAGTTCCATCCCATACATAAATGACTGATGATTTCTCAGATGTTTCGTGCAAAAGAAGAATCTGCACAACCAAGTTATAATATTACAAGATAGATATGAACAGCTAAAACATGAAATGAACCCAACAATTTGTGCAAGGAGATTGGTTCTAATCTACAACACTAAAATGCTTATGAACAAGAATATCTACTCAAACAAATTTCTTACCTTACAACACAAATCAAAAAAGACACCCTCCTTAATATCTTTTATTTGAGCTGTGTAAACACTTTTACCTGAGTTATGAGGAAAACATCAGTTATAAATGTTTTGACAACCATGATCAAAGATAATTTGTCTTGTACTATAATGATGGTCTGCAAACAACTTTAGACCATGAAGAAATCAATAGTAGTAATGTCATGCCATTAAGCATAATTATCTGACGAATAGCTCTAGAGAAAGTATGTGATATCCTCTGAAATTTGATATAAAACATGAAAGTTCATATGTTCTTTTGCCAAAAATTCCTTACAAATATTACAATGTAATTTCCCCATTTTAGGGTTCTCTTGCTTTGCAATTGGGGATGGTTTTCGGGGTTTGCATCTGCTTGATCAGAAGGGCAATTTGATGTTATCAGTGAGCTCAGATGGTTTAGAGGAGTTAATTGATGCTTTCGGATGTTATTTTCAACTTCCAACTTTGGTTCCAAGATTCTTGGAGGGAGTTTCTATTTATAGTAAGTCACCCGGTCGGCTCCGTTCAACTTTATTCTTCATTGGCATCACTCTGGTACAGTTAGTTTCCAATTCCGATACATTCCGGCAATTCCACAAAAATGAGTGTATTAATGGTTATATTTCAATTAAATTACTAAGGTTGCCAAATATTAATTAAAATATTTAAAATGAGCCTTAGTATTATAGCTCATTAAAACCGGGATGAGATGCTTTAAATCATGGATGCATAAAACAAGAATCTTGCATGTCAAAATATGGTTATTTTAATGAGGTCATTTTTGGAGTTAAAAGGGTGTTTTAATTAAAAAGTGCATTTTAACAAAAAAGCTTCTAGAGAGTTTATGGAAAAAGGTATAAAAGGAGGTTTTTGGAGCTCATTTGGAGTTATTGGATTGTTATATTTCTCTTTTCAAGACCCTTGTGGTTGAGGAGATCGAACTCGTTTCATCTCAGCCTTTGGAAGGATGGAAACCCTTTCAAAGTAAATCGGTTTTGGTGCTTATTGGAGAAGATCACTCACGTCTTCTATTTGGGCTTTCAGTGCAATTTGGTGAGCCTCCTTCGAAGACCAAATTGAGATTAAACGATTAGTATTTTGCTATAGTTGACGATAGTAGTATATATCAAGGTTTGAAGGTCTACACTTTAATACTGGATGCCAATCTGAGCTATTCTTCAAGTTTCAGTGAAGGACAAGTTTATGAAGCTTGATATTTGTGTTAGAAAACCCTAGGCGTCATTGTCTGAACCTGGCCGAAGGGTTTTCTGTGGAGAGCGAATGCATAACTGTCCTAATCATCTTCATTCAACACATTCAAAGCTATTTATGTCTTGCATGGAGATTCTGGACATATTTGAGGCTTGCCATGAGAAAATTGGGAGGAGCTAGAGCTTGTCGTTGCCATTAACCAAGGGAAAACTTTGTCATTAAGCCTCTATCAGCTAGTCATAACCCTAGCGTCACAAATCAGGTTGGGAGTTTCATATTTTATCTTTTGTTCATTGTCTAATCAAGTCTGAAACTTGTTTAGGGTGTCTCAGTAGTTGTTATAGGCATAGTTTACATACTCAGAATCGAAGAGTACTTGGCAAGCCCAAAAATTTTGACTCAGGAAAAACTCGGCAAATACTCAACAAATGTGTGTGGATATTTATGTATGTGTATACTCAGGACTGCAATGTGCACACATACATATCTATAAACATACACATCATAGTTGCCGGGAGACGCGTCTCCCCTCCTTTGAGACGCGTCTCGGAGACGGAGACGCGTCTCTGACACGCACCGGTACCCAAAGACTTCATTTGGAGCTCGGAAACTTTTCAAACGTCTCCCGCCGTCTCCTACGTCTCCGGGTCAAAAAAATCGCGTCTCCCGCAAAGTCTCCCGCATCTCCCTTGAAGTCTCCCGCATGTAAAGGCAAAAACATAAAAGAAAACAACTCAAACGCATTTTTAAAACTGTCTCCCGTCATTTAGCACACAATTGAGAGGCGACTGAGAGGCAACTGGAGGCGACTGGAAAGGGCGACGACACTGGTAAGTATTATTTAAAATTTATTATTTGGTTTTCCATTTTCCGTTTTTGAAATTTTCACTCCCGTGCTTATCCCGGCAATCTCCGCAAGGGCATTGCCCCTGTTTAAAATCGCGGAATCTGCATCATCGATTCACAACAATCTCCGCAAGGGCATTGCCCCTATTTAAAATCGCGGAATAAATATTATGCGATTTTAAACAGGGGCAATGCCCTTGCGGAGATTGTTGTGAATCGATGATGCAGCGATGCTAAATAAAACAATCTGAAAAATAGGCTTGCACTATGATATTCCGTGATTTTCAAACAATCTAAAAAATAGGCTTGCACTATAAAAGTATAAACTATAAATTAATAATTTAATACTGGATTGAAAATAATTAATAAAGATTTCAAAACCATAAAAAAATTTAACACATTTACAGTTTGAAGAGAGTGTGCTACTGCTCATGCTATGTGCATACTGCATTGTGCAATTATGATTCATTTAAATAATTTCCTCAAAGACATGTTTTTTAGAAAAAATTGTTTCCTTTTTCTAATTTTCATAACTTTAGCTACAACCTCCAGCCATTTCAATTTTTCATTGTTTTTTAAATTTATTATTTTATGTTTCCTTTTAGTTTTTAATTTTTCATACCTTTAGCTACAGCCATTTCTAATCATGTCTTTTTGTTTTTTTTTTGTGTGTAGAATTTGATTATTTGAATCATCGAATCAAGAATGTCGAGTGGGGGAAACAAACAAGCCGGCTTGTATCCGTTGTGGAAGTATGTTGATCGTGTTAAGGGGCCAAAGGGTACAGGTGGAACATCCACGATCTCATGTAAATTCTGCCCAATGTCATGGCAAGGTACTTACACGAGGGTGAGGACTCATTTCCTTCACATACCTGGAAAAGGTGTTGATCCTTGTATAAATGAGGTGGACCGATACGAGGCTGTGAGGGAGCAAGAAAGGGTTGATGGTAAAGTTTCTAATATGAGCTCTCACGCTTCAACAATAGGGGTAACAGGGGCAATTGCTGTAAATCAAACTCAAATTACAGAGGCAGAGGTGGATGTGTCTTCAAAAGATGTAGCAGGAGAAAGTTCTCAGTCTCACAAGAGGCCACACATTGGTAGCTCAAACCCCATTGGCAGATTATTTGATGTGCAAGGTCGAGAAGCAGCTGATGCAGCAGTTGCACGCTTTTTTTATGTCAATGGAATACCGTTTAATGTTGCTCGATCACCTTTCTATACAGAGATGGTCCAAGCAATCAGCAATGCACCAGTTGGATATAGACCACCTATGTATGAAAAGCTTCGCACTACTCTAGTTGATAAAGAAAAAATTCGATTAGAGCAACAAACTGCACCATTGAAAAGAGTGTGGGCTTCAGAAGAATGCAGCATTGTGATGGATGGGTGGACGGATACTAGAAACCATCCACTACTTAATATCATGGTAACATGCAGCAAAAGGCCTTATTTTTTTAAGGCATTAGATTGTTCGGGGCAAGAAAAAAATGCAGAGTATCTTTTTAACCAGCTATGTGACGGCATTGAGGAGGTAGGGGCATCACATGTAGTCCAAATTGTTACAGATGCTACCCCTGTTTGTAAAGTAGCAGGCATGTTGGTGCAAAAGAAATACAAGCATATATTTTGGACACCATGGTGTGTGCATTCGTTGAATAATGCACTCAAAGATATTGGCAAGTTTGAGTGGATTTCAGCTCTCATAGAAAAGGGCAGAAAATTTCAAATGTTTATATGCAACCATCACAAAACACAAGCTATTTATCGAAAATTTGCCGAGGTGAAGCTTCTCAAACCAGCTAATACAAGGTTTGCTTTTTATTTTTTTCTTCTTCACCGTCTTTGTGAAGTGAAAGGTGCTTTGTGTTCCACGGTTGTTAGTGATGCATGGGCAGCTTGGAGGCAATCTACATCAAATGATGCAGTTCAGGTGAGAGGTATGATACTTGATGACCGTTTTTGGGTTGATGTTAGATTTGTTGTGGACTTTATTCAGCCCATATGTGAGATGATCAAATTTGCAGATTCAGACAAGCCATGTTTGGGGGAAATTTATGAAAAAATAGATTCCATGTGTGAAAGAATTAAGAACATAACAGATGCAAAAGATCCTTCACTATATCCTTTGATAGAAGAAAAGTTACATGGAAGATGGAACAAACTTAACACACCCCTTCATTGTGCTGCCTATGCCTTAAATCCTAAATGGCATAATACACAAGAGACCAATAAGAGGGCTCCATATGAGGATAGAGAGGTAATGAAGGGGTTTTGGGCTGCAATAAAAAAGATATATGGCCAAGGTGAGGAAGCATCAGTTATGAGGAGTCAATGGAATAAGTTTTCACGTGGGCATGGTGACTTTTCTTCCGTGGAAGCTTTATATGATATGCGAGCACAAAAAGACCCTATAGAGTGGTGGTGGAACCATGGAGGTGAAACACTTGAATTGCAATCATTTGCTATAAGATTACTCTCACAAGTAGCTAGCTCTTCATCTTGTGAGAGAAATTGGAGTACTTATGGTTTTATTCATTCACTAAAGAGGAACCAATTGGGGTCAAAGAAAGCAGAGAACCTGGTGTACATTCATAGCTCACTTCACCTTCTCTCTCATGTAGATCCTACATACAATGAGGGTCCTTCAGCAAAATGGGACCAAATTTCACCTGATGAAGATGTTGCAGCCATAGTGGATGAAGTGGTTGAACCAGATGGCCTTATTGATTTACCCCCAGTTCTACTACCAGCAGAGGAACCTGAGTTAGAGAGTGATGAGTATTTGGAGAGCCTCATAACTGAGGACCTTGACATGGATGATAATGATGTGGTGTAGATGATATGAGATATCAGATAGATTTCTGATTTTTGTTTTTTGTTTGCATATCAGCCAATCGAACTATCAATATTTCTGATTTCAATATCAATTTGTAATCGAATATGTAATGTCACATGTGAACTTAGAAGTTGAAAACTTAAAACTATGATTATATTAATGGAATTTGAAGTATGAACTCTTTGGCAACTTGGCTCTTTGACACAATGTGACAATGACATTTAGATTTGAATTTTGACATTTTGTGTATTTAAATTTTAAAGTTAATGTTCATTCTTAAACTTTACTACTACTATTGTTTTGAAAGTTCAATGTCATTATATTTTCAGATTTTCTACATATTATAAATTTTTTATTTTTTATATTAAAAAAAAAATGGCATCTCCAAGTACCCCTGTCTCCTATTTTCAAAAAAATGTCGTACCGGTACCGATACCAGTCTCCCGTACCAGTACCAGTACCAATCTCACGGCAACTATGATACACAGGATGCCAAGTTTGCATGCATATACACACACAGACATATTTATACAAACACAAACTTGCCAAGTTTGAGGGTTTTTTGCGAGCTACTGCCGATTACTCAATAATTTGACAAGAGAAAATCCATTTGCATACTGCTTGAGAGTAAAAGCAGAAATTACTCAAAATGCAAATTTTTTGGAGATTACTCGACTACTCAGAGAGTAATCGGAGAGTATGTAATCTATGGTTATATGTGTTATGAGAGTATCAAGGTGACATAAAATGTCTTGTAAAATCACTCAGAATGTATGCATGAGTAAACTACAGTTTGATTATGTGTAAAGCGTTATATTCCAGTTCCGCTGTAGCTTTCTCAATCATATCATAGTGTATGGGTGTAATCAGAATTTTGTATCATTTTGGCAACTATTGTTATATATATTTCTGAGCAGATATAGCATCTTATAGTTACATTTCATTGCTCAAATTGTTGCTGCCAAGTTTGATATGCATTTATGTTAGTTTTAGGATCAGAAATGTAATAAGCAGAAAACTCAACACATAGAACAAAGAACATAGCATTTTACCCTAGGAAAACCCTCCTACTCAAGGGAGGAAAACCCAACAAGAAATTATCTTTATAAATCAGAATAATATGTGCAAAAATAGCACACAAGATCAAGCCCTTGAAAAGGCGAATTTCATACAATAGATTTGCACTTAAATATAGTGTGAATTCCTTAGATACAATATATCTGCTCCTCTTGACTACGAATCTGCTACTGAAGGAATTCGAACTAGAATTGAGATGAATTGATTGCTTGAATGAGAGGACTCTATCTTGTTTATATACCTAACTAGGTGCCCACCTTTCTAGAGCCGACCTAGAAAATACAAGTTTTATTTATTAAAAAAATAAAGGCCGACCTGCCTTGATCAAAATATAATTGGGAGAAAATATCTCCCGCCGCTACAACACTAACACTCCCACTTATAGCTAGGGAGGTATTTTCCAGATATCCTCGTCATGGAGTCTCTCAACATGACGCCCACAATGGCTACACCCATTTGTGGAAAACCACATCTCAGTCTTAGAGATGTACAAGAGTTCATCATGGAGTCTCTCAACATGATGTCCACAATGGCTACACCCATTTGTGGAAAACACATCTCAGTCTCAGAGATGGGTTCATCTCGGAGTCTCTCAACGTGATGTCATCATTGAGTCTCTCACTATGACGTCCACAATAGCTACTCCCATGTGTGGAAAGAAACACATCTCAATCTCAGAGATGTACAAGGGTTCATCACAGAGTTTCTCAACGTGATGCATCATGGAGTCGGTCAACATGACGTCCACAATGGCTACTCCCATGTGTGGAAAGAAACACATTTCAGTCTCAGAGATGTACAACGGTTCATCACGGAGTCTCTCAACATGATGTCGTCATGGAGTCTCTCAACATGACGTCCACAATGGCTACTCCCATGTGTGGAAAGAAACACATCTCAGTCTCAGAGATGTACAAGGGTTCATCACGGAGTCTCTCAATTTGATGTTGTCATGGAATCTCTCAATATGACATCTCATCTCAGTCTCAAAGATGAACAAGGGCTTGCACCTCATATTTACATTACAAGAAATCTTCATGATGATGTGACTCCCTCTGATGATCCAAGTACTTGCATCAACCTCCTGACCTCCTCGTCCAAGATTTCCTACAATGCTTGCCTTAGAGGAACAGTTTCCAACGCACACCTCCGGCACTACTGACTTGCGAGAGTTCAAGACTGTCCTTCTTGACCTCATCCCAGGTCACCCTATTCTGAATAGGTTTGCGGAGCTACCAATGTCAAATCCAGATTGACTGTCTTGTGCAATTTTGTTCTCTACAGCTGAAGAGGTCTTCCAAGGACTTTAGCACCTAGCCTTGCAACACTGCAACCCACTTAGCTGACACCTTCACTCCTTCTCAGTGAGTCATAGAACTACCTCTTGATCCCTACCTCAGAGATTGCAAATAAATCCTCTGAAAGTGAACTCCCCTCCATTGACTGATCTCAAAACCCTAATCCTTTTCTCAGACATGCTCTCAACTCATGCCTTGAATTCTCGGAATTTAACTCCCTCTAAATGTCACTTCCTCCTCTTCGAAGTAGCTAATCGCAATGACAATCGGTATAGGTTCTCTGTTGTTTAGTGTCTTCATCTTTCTCAATCTTCTTTGTTGATACAAATTATCCATCCAAGGCTGACCCAACCTTGTGCCCTCGAGAGATGTCTCCAGTGAAGAATCATGAGAGTTATGCGCCACCAACTCAGTCCCAAAGCTACAAGCTATGTCTCCATGTTTGTTCATTTCTCCGGCCAGCATGACTTCCTCACAGGATGCCTCAAGCTCTTCCTCCCTTTGAATTCCTTATGCAACCTCGGATAATTAATCCATCATTCTTTTGCTCCTCAATCCATCTTGCATTTTAAAGAAATTAATAATAGTTCATGAAATCAAACTACCCCAAAGAGGAATATACAGACCCATGCTAGTAGCATACATGATTCATTATTCCCAATGTTATTGCATGAATTATTATTGACTACATGATTTTTTAAATTCATGATCATTATTCAAAGGTACAAACATAAAATACTTATCTCTTTATTGTTGATCAATTCAACGATGCCTTTTCAGATTTTGATCTCCATAGCTTTCCCTGCTATCAGCACCACGGTCTCTTTCACCATATTGACCACCACTATAACGATCCCCTCCAAGACGATCTCCACGACCCATACCAGCATGCAAGGATAGGGTGAAGGAAAACGAAAAAGTTGGGAGTTGGACGCTATGTCTTGGTTGGTGATCATTGAGCATGCATCACAGCCTTACTGCCAACACCCAAGCCACCGTCACCCAGGCAACTTGAAGCCAAACCAACAGTACCACCCAACTCACCACCAACGTGATCCACCATTGAGTTGCGTTAACTGAAGTGTTGCCTCCATCCAACTTCTTCAAAATACTGAACAAGCTTCAATTCTCCACCTGTATTTTATACCGCTTCTTCCCTTGATTGAATAATCGCCCACACTTCCAAATGCTCGATGGCTATCAAGAGTATTCCGGCTACAACCAATTGGAGCAGCATTCTATATAGATTCGTTCACAAACATCATTTGACTTTGTCGCTCAAATAAACTTAACTAGTTGTTTTCCCATCCACACGGTGGATGAATGTTTGACTCTCTTCTCCAATCAGATATGAAACTCTCTACAATTCTGCTCAAGAATTTTTGCTCATAGGTCTACAGGTATTTTCCCTTTAAGGTCTGCATAAAATGTCTTTCAATTTTGCAATAGATAGTCTTTGAATCTGCAACAACTTGCCCTTGAAGATCTGCACTTAAGTCTACCACAATTCACCTTTTAGGTCTGCAAAAATTCACCTCAAGGTCTGCTCTTAAATCTGCTTGAAATCGCCCTTTAGGTCTTCAAAACTTTCACCTTCAAGACTGCTCTTAAAAACACCTTATATCTATTTCTAAGGTATGCTCCAATCTGCTATCGATGGAATGATATTTAATCAAGAATGCTTAGACAAATCAGATCAGATCTTTTCTAAACCCGATCTGATACCATTTTAGTTTTAGGATCAGAAATGTAATAAGCAGAAAACTCAGCACATAGAACAAAGAACATAGTATTTTACCTTGGGAAACCCTCCTACTCGAGGGAGAAAAACCCAGCAAGAAATTCTCTTTATAAATCAAAATAACATATGCAGAAATAGCACACAAGATCAGGCCCTAGAAGAGGCAAATTTCATACAATAGATCTGCACTTAAATATAGTGCGAATTCCTTAGATACAATATATTTACTCTTCTCCTCGAAGCGAATCTGCTCCTCTTGACTGTGAATCTAGTGCTGAAGGAATTGGAACTGAGATGAATCGATTGCTTGAATGAGAGGACTCTATCCTCTTTATATACCCAACTAGGCGCCCACCTTTCTAGGGCCGACCTAGAAAATACAAGTTTTATTTTAAAAAATAAATAAAGGTCGACCTGCCTTAATCAAAATATAATTGGGAGAAAATATCTCCCACCGCTACAACACTAACAATTTCTAAGTGTTTGTCCTTTCACATCAGCATTAAACAAGCACTGTCAATCTGAAAATCAGAACTTACTCTATCTGTTGTTAATTTCTGAGTTGCATTACCTTTATCAGTTGTATATAGTATTCAGAAAATAATCTTTGAAGGCCTGAATGAGCATTCCTGAATGTGCCTAATCCTCTCAATTCAGTTTGAGTAATCAGATTTATGTATTCTTTGTTCTTGAAATTGGCTTCTATGATATGTGCAATGCTATGATATAAGTTTGATAAAATAGAAAATCTATCAAACTAGGGAAAAACAATCGCAAATATTTTACACCTCCCAAAAAAGGACACTACAATCGTATCAGAGCCATTGATTCTGCTAGCCAATAGGGTTTAATGCCAAATTTCCACAGCAGAAATTTTTGATCTGAAAAGTGGTTTCGAATTATTTGCTTTGGTGAGTGGCCGGCACTTAGTCTTTTCAGTTGCAGTAGGGTGTTGATTATTTTATTGGGAAAAATGAAGTCTTCGCAAGAGCTTTTAATAGAATTAATGCAATCTTTTCAAGACTATGATAGGAATTTCACGAAGTTGTTAGAGCATCCAAAAATTCTTGATTCCCTAGTTGCTGAAGAAAAGAAAGCAAATACTAAGGTAAAGTATACCGACACTAGAAAAAGTGAAAATAGTAATAATGAGCTTAGAAGACAAAATCTTTGCTTCTTATGCAAAGGAACTCGGGAGCCTAATCATAGATGCACAGGTAAAAAGGTGGAGAGGCTAGAGGAGGAACAAATAGTTACAAAAATAGGAGTTGTTCTTGGTGGCTATGATGCATTCAAAAAAGAGGATGAAGCTAATTCTTTAGGTGCTCCTATCAGTGAAGTGAAGTACACTAATTTTCATAATAGTGTTGAGATGGGGAAATTTGCTGATTTGGAGTTCACTAAATCAGCTACTAAGGAGGTATAGTCGAACAATAAAAATGATGAACCACATACAGTTTGATTCTAGCAGAATGATATAATGGGCTTGAGGGAAAAAGAACCACTTATTGCATCTACAAGTGAAATGTGCACAAGACTCTATGTAAGTGATTTAGAGATTGTTATTGATAAGCCTAGTGAGGAGAAAAAAAATTCCTTTGAGGATAATGTGTTTGACCATATCGCTGTCCCAACATTTTTACAAGAGGATCACAAGGCATCAACTAGTGGAAAAATTGACTTTGATTATGATATGACTCTTACACAAGAAAGCAAAACAGAAAATTTAGTTTATAACAGCTCAAGTCACGTTGAGGAGTTTGATCAAAGGTCTTTAGTGTTGCAAGATTTGAAGGACCAACTTGTGGTTACAGATGAGAAAGTGGTGCAAGTGTTAACAAGGGTAGATGATACTCACAAATACGTTGAACTCATTTGGGAAGCTCAAATTGAGTAGAGGCAAAAAGGAGTTGCAAGTGGAGTCACTCATACCCACTTGTACTCTATCAAAAAAGCTTTGGAAATGATGAAATCAGATTACTTGCAATTGCTTATGGATAGGGATTTGGCTTTTAAGTATGCTGAAGGCAAAGAAAAAGAAGTTGATGATCTTTGCTTACAATTGAGTATGGCTCACTTTTCTTTATACCAAGGAGAAAATTTTATTCCTATTGTAGTCATACCCATGGTTCAAGAACATGATGCAAGGACTTTAGAGATTAAACAAATTGTTGGAGGGATTGATGAACTCCATAAAGATGGAATGTTGCATAATGATTTCAGCACTTCCCCTATTGGAGAGATCCAGTATGTTGATAGTGTTTGCAACTCACGTCCTGAATATGAACTTTTGACTTTTGAGTATCAATCTTTACATGAAGGGTTAGCTTGCAGCCATGATATAGCGGATATGACAAGTATTAAAGGCAGTTTTCAGCGTGCTACACTTTGTGAATCAGCACGTACTGATGAGTATTTGGAATTGGAGGAAGGTGTGTATGAAACTAATGAAGCTATCATTGAAAGGAATGAAGAAAGTGTGGATTCTATGAGTGTTAACAGCAGCCTATTGCCTTGGTATGGGTGTGATGTACTTAAAAATGTGAATAATAATGACCATCTTGAAGTGGGAGAAGGTATGCATGAGATCCATGAATATTATTGAAGACACTAATGGAAGGTATGAGTTAGATGCTGATTTTATGATTGTGAACAGCAGCCCATTATCTCTATATGATTTTGTTTATCATGAGATGGTGGATAAGAATCTTAGGTATAACATTGGTAATGGTGTTTGAGGACCCAAGTCATTCACACGGTATGATGTTTCATAGTGGTTTTACTTTACCTTACTTCATGAAAATGCAAAAAAAACAATGGGCATCGAATTGAGGAAGGGTGTTCAAACTTGGTTCTTTGGACTCCAACTTACACATTTTTGTTTAAGGGCTGTTTTATGATGTTGATCATAAAATTCTTAGACTTTGCATTGATGTTAGCAACGGGTTGCTTGGATTGGTGTGTGCATATTTGTCACTATGGCACTTGGGAATTGAATGTTGATGATATCTTATCAATTCATGATAGTAGGGGCAATTCCAAGTTGATTATAACTTTGATTTTCAGACTTCCTAAGACTCTCATCATTTATTGCAGCAGCCATCAAGTTGTGTGTGTGAGTACGACTGGAGATAATCGCATAATTTGGGATCCAAGTACAGTTTTCAGGGGTGAGATGTTGATTCAAACTTGGTTTGGTGAGCAAATTTTCAGAGTTGATACCACTATCCACTTTCCAATCAGCTTGCAGAGGACAATGGATGATAACATGCAGATGTGGATTGGTCAATACCTCCAGTCCAACAATGGAGTGGTACTCAGTTGGTGTTGATTAGTAGATTTTATAGGCAAAGTGACTTTGAATACCTACAAGCATCCCGACAACAAGTTGTGGGAGGATTCACAGAGTTAGAGCAGTTATTGCTAGATTCCACCAGAACGAGGGATGATTGTTCACGACGTTATTTCATTACCTGCAGATATTAGTGTGATGATTGTTGTCGATTGGATGAGTTTGGGTGCTCGATATGAGCTTGTTGACACATGGAGATTAGATGTTGGTGAGGAGTTATCAGTCTATGATCAAGATGGCATTGTCAAGATATATGATTTCAAAGAAGACACTTGTTGTTATCGACCTCTGACTAGGTGTTGATTCATATCACCTTTGCGGCATTGTGAGGAGTTTTAATGAGAGTTACTCCTTGGAGTTGGTCAGAGTATATTTCCTGTTACCCAGGATCAAGTATGATAGGGGGATTTCATATATGGATCTCACTGAGACGCATTGGCAAGAGATTTTTGAGGATACAGACTTCAGCCCTTGCAGGTATTTCAGTATGGATGTTGGTGATGTTCACTTTTTCGGGTCACGGGAGTTGAGAGTGCAACTAGAGCACGATCAGTTTATAGTTTTTATCAGAGTAGTACAACAAAAGCATGGTGGACATTTGCAAAGATTGACTTGGGACCCCGCGATTAAACTCGGGGTTAGTTGTTTTCAATTGGTTGCTATTGTGGATACCTTGGCATTGCTTGAGGACAAGCAATCTTTGGGAAGGGCAGCCTATAATGTCTCCATTTTAGGGTTCTCTTGTTTTGCAATTGGACATGGTTTTTTAGGTTTACATCTACTCGATCAGAAGAGCGATTTGATGTTACTAGTGAGCTCAAATGGTTTAGAGGAGTTAATTGATGCTTTCGGATGTTATTTTTGACTTCCAACTTTGGTTCCAAGATTCTTGGAGGAAGTTTCTATTTATAGTAAGTCACCCGATCGGCTCCATTCATCTTTATTCTTCATCGGGATCACTCTAGTGCAGTTAGTTTTTTATTTTGATGCATTCCGATAGTTCTGCAAAAATGAGTGTATTAATGGTTATATTTTAATTGTTGCCAAATATTAATTAAAATATTTAAAATGAGCCTTAGTATTATAGCTCATTGGAACCGAGACGAGATGCTTTAAA
The DNA here is from genome assembly GCA_007115665.2 of Sequoiadendron giganteum. Lineage (NCBI taxonomy): Eukaryota > Viridiplantae > Streptophyta > Pinopsida > Cupressales > Cupressaceae > Sequoiadendron > Sequoiadendron giganteum. Next base: position 386,168,759 of record CM021101.1, on the reverse strand, counting down.
TCATGGATGCATAAAACAAGGACCTTGCATGTCACAATATGATTATTTTAATGAAAAGGTCATTTTTGCAGCTAAAAGGGTGTTTTAATTAAAAAATGCATTTTAAAAAAGAAGCTTTTGGAGAGTTTAGGGAAAAAGGTGTAAAAGGAGATTTCTAGAGCTCATTTGGAGGTATTGGATTATTATATTTCTCTTTTTGAGACCCTTGTGGTTGAGGAGATTGAACTTGGTTCATCTCAGCATTTGGAAGAACGGAAACCCTTTCAAAGTAAATCGGTTTCGGTGGTGAAACAAATCCATCCTAGCTAGTTATTGGAAAAAGATCACTCAGGTCTTTTATCTGGGCTTTCAATGCAATTTGGTGAGTCTCCTTCGCAGACCAAATTGAGAGTAAACGATTAGTATTTTGCTATAGTTGAAGATAGCAGTATATATCAGGGTTTGAAGGTCTGCACTTTAATACTGGACGCCAATATGAGCTATTCTTCAAGTTTCAGTGAAGGACGAGTTTATGAAGCTGGATATTTGTGTTGGCAAACCCTAGGTGTCATTGTCTGAAGTTGGCTGAAGGGTTTTCTGTGGAGGGCAAATGCATAACTGTCCTGATCATCTTCATTCAACACATTTAGAGCTACTTATGTCTTGCGTGGAGATTCTGGACATATCTGAGGCCTAGCGTGAGATAATTGGGAGGAGTTGGAGCTTGTCACTACCATTCACCAAGGGAAAAGTCATTAAGCCTCTATCAACTAGTCATAAGCCTGGCATCACAAATCAGGTTGGGAGTTTCATATTTTATCTGTTGTTCATTGTCTAATCAAGTCTGAAACTCGTTTAGGGTGTCTCAATCATAGTTCGCGGACTCTTCTGGACTCGCCGCAGACTCGGCGGACTCGGGAGTCCCTGGCTGAGCCAAGTCGACTCACCACGGACACGGGAGTCGAGTCCAAGAGAGTCCTAGGTCGGGACTCCCAAGTCCGACCTCTGGACTCGGCCAAGTCCAGAGGTCGGACTCGGGAGTCCCGACCCAGCACTCTCGTCCACGGCTGGGACGTCAAAATGGGTTAAAACCCATACTTTTTTTTAATTTTCTGTTCATTTTAACTTGAGCATTGGTGTTTTTTAGGTCTGCAAATTGGTTTTAGGTTGAAAGAAACCAGGAGAACAAGCTAAAAAGATCAAAATAGAGCTAGGTAAGTGATCTAACATTTCTTTTTTTTTTGTTTTCTTGCATTCAAAATTTTAAAAAATCAAGAAAAATAAGGGGAAATGCTGCCGAAATTTTTTTCTATTTTCCTTAATAGCCTAATTCCTACTATTTCTAGCTTGGTTTTGCATTCTTTTTTTTTTTTACAAATAAATGAAACTTTGAATCACATTTTTGTGCTGATTTTTTTGCGAACCCTTGCTAATTGTTTTTTTTCCATGTTGAACTTGAAACAACAATGTCGTCTTCAAATCCAAAGGGAATGAGAAAAGACCTTGCATGGAAGTATGGAATACCAGGAACCAAAAAAGGTGAAGTGACATGTACTGAATGTTAGAAATGGATGATAGGAGGAATTAACAGGTTAAAATACCACCTTGCAAGGATACTTGGGCAAAATGTGGAGGGATGCCCTAAAACTACTCCTGAGATTATTAGAGAGATAAAGGCCCTTCTTGCTGACTATGAGCTAAAAAAAGATGAAAGACAGAAAACAAAGGATGCCCTAGCATCAGTGATGAGTGGATCCCCTTCTACACCAACTATACCCCATGGTGCTACTGCTGCAAGTCCAAACATCCGTGCTCCACATTCATCTTTTGGTGAGAGTCCTGAGGGTTCCTATTCTACTGCTAGTGTTGGCCACGGTCCTTCATCAAGACCAAATTTTTTTATTCCACGTAATGTTCCAGGAGCACAACCTTCACTTGAGGGTACTGGTTGGAATAAGGAAAAGCATCATGAAACTAGGATGGCTGCTGCAAACTTTTGGTACTACAATAATCTACCTTTCAATGTTGCAAACAGCCCATATTGGGAAGGTTTAGTGAATGCTCTTACAATTGCAGGAAAGGGGTTTAAGACCCCATCAGCTAGAGATTTGAGTGGGCCATTGCTAGAGGAATCTATAAAGAATACGGCTAGTAGTTGATGAGCAAAAGAAATTTTGGCGAAGAAAAGGTTGCAGCATTTTATCTAATGGGTGGACAGATGGACGGAATAGAACTCTCCTAAACTTTTTAGTGGCCTCAAATGGTGGATTGGTGTTCCTAAAATCAATAGATGCCTCCCATGAAGTTAAAAATGTTGAGAATTTATGCAATCTATTGGATGAGGTGGTCCAGGAGGTTGGAGTTGATAATGTTGTCCAGATTATCACAGACAACACAGCTGCATATGTAGTTGCAGGTAGGCTACTTATGGAGAGGTATCCCACAATTGCATGGTCTCCATGTGCTGCACATTGACCTATTGCTAGAGGACATTGGGAAGATTTCATGGGTCAAAAGAGTGGTTGAAGATGCAAAAAGTGTTACAAAATTTATCTACAACCATACTTGGGTGCTTTTTTTGATGAGGAAATTCACAAATGGCAAGGACCTTGTGCGACCTGGAGTGACACGATTTGCTAGCCACTTCCTCACATTGCAAAGCATTCTTGGTGCCATTGGTCATCTCAAGCAAATGTTTGTGTGTGATGCTTGGAAGGAGTCCTCATTTTCCAATAGAGCTGAAGGGGAGAGGATTGTTACCATAGTTTTTGATGAGACATTCATCAAAACTGGAGAGGAGCTGATGGGGGTAAGTAGCAATCACACAAAAAAAATTATACATGATAATCTATATGCTGTTTTTTATTTTTTGAGGGGTTAATTTTGTTATAATTTAACATTTGTTTTCATTTTTTTAGGTGACAGAACCTTTGGTGAGGGTTCTTCGTATGGTGGATGGAGATGGCATGCCAATGGGTTTCATCTATGAGGCCATGGATAGGGCCAAAGAGGCCATATTACGTTACTATGGTGACAACAAAAAGAAATATGAAATCATATGGCGCATCATTGATCGGAGATGGACAAACCAACTCCACTAGCCGATTCATGCCTTTGCTTACTTCTTGAATCCAAAGTTCTACTTCTTGGACTCATTTAAGGTGGATGAGGAGGTCATGGAAGGTGTTGTCACTTGCATCGATAGGATGGTGCCTGATAGTGAGTTAAGAGATAAGGTGCTTGATGAGTTGGAGGTGAGATTTGTTACATCTTATTTATGAATTTGCAATGTTGAGCCTTGACTATCTATGAATTTTCTATATTTGATTTACTTTTTCTTTTATCTATTCAAGGTCTACAAGGGTGCAGAGGGGAGACTCTTTTCCTCCCAACAAGCAATTGAAAGGAGAGGAAAACAACAACCAGGTAAAAATTGAAATTAGAAATCTGAAACTTGATTCTTAATTTCTTACATATAGATTTTTTACTTTATTCTTATTTCTTAATACTTATAGTCTTATATTTTTGAAACATGTTTTTGTAGATCTATGGTGGGAGAACTATAGTGCTAGCACACCAAATCTTCAAAAGCTAGCCATGCGTGTCTTGTCGCAGCCATGCAGTGCTTCTAGGTGTGAACGCAATTGGAGTTTATTTGAAAACATTCACACAAAGAAAAGAAACAGATTGACTCAGCAGCGCCTAAATGATTTAGTTTTTGTTCGATACAACCTTCGGCTTCGAACTAGAAAGGTGGAGGGTGTTTCACACGAGTCCATCGACTTGGATGCAATTGATCCATATGGTGAATGGACTATTGATGAACAAAATGATGAGGCTGATGTCTTACTTACTGATGAGGATCTTGCTGAATTAGAGAGAGCAGCAGCAGAAGAAGAAGCAGCAGCAAGATTGGATGCCATGGGCATGGAGGACAACGAAGACACATTTGAATATCATTTTTCCCCTGCTCGATCTCCTACTCCTCATTTGGATACTACAACACGGGCACCTTCTAGTTCTAGGCCTCCAAAATTGAGTACCATTGGGAGGGGAAAGAGGAAGATGTAGATTACTTGTGGTTGTTAATGTTTTCCTCTTTTTGACATGATTATATGTAAACATTTATAAACTTATGATGCTGTTATATATTGAAACTATGAGTATTTGATGACTATGAATGATTAAATTTCAATTATTGAGTGTTTGATGATCATATGCCATGTGTAATCTTTGAATTATGAGTGTTTGATAATCAAATTAAGCTTTTATGTTCTCTAAATGCATTAATTTGTTCTTGTTTTTTTGTAAAACTATGGTTTTTTTTTTTGCCGAGTCTTTTCCTGAGTCTGTCCCGAGTCTGAGTCATATTTTTGGGCTGCCGAGTCTGCGACGAGTCCGAGTTCGCAAACTATGGTCTCAATAGTTGCTATAGGCATTATGAGAGTATCAAGGTGACATAAAATGTCTTGTAAAATCACTCAGAACGTATGCATGAGTAAACTCCAGTCTGATTATGTGTAAAGTGTTATATTTCAGTCCTGTTGTAGCTTTCTTAGTCATATCATAGTGTCTGGGTGTAATTAGAATCTTGTATCAATTTGGCAACTGCAGTTATATGTATTTCTGAACAGATATAGCATCTTAATAGTTACATTTCATTGCTCAAATTGTTTCTGCTGAGTCTGTTATGCATTTTTTAGTGTTAGTCCTTTCACATCAGCATTAAACAAGCACTGTCAATCTGAAAACCAGAACTTACTCTATCTGCTGTTAATTTCCGACTTGCATTACCTTTATCAGCTGTAAACAATATTTAGAAAATAATCTTTGAAGGCCTGAATGTGCATTCCTGAATATGCCTAATCCTCTCAGTTCAGTTTGAATGTAATGTTCAGTTTGAGTAATCAGATTTATGTATTCTTTGTTCTTGAAATTGGTTCCTATCATATGTGCAATGCTATGATGTAAATTTGATAAAATAGAATACCTATCAAACTGGGGAAAAACAATCGCAAAAATTTTACACCTCCTAGAAAGGGACACTACATACAAAGAAATAATATTAACATCTACAACCAAGATAAGATGAACAGGACTACTTAGTGTTTTATTTTGTCCTTTTCAGGACAACAAAAAACAGAACACTGTGGAACAATAAATCTTTCCTCAGATTTGATGGGGAAGCTCTTTTGTAACTTAAAATTAAAACACTAGAACTTTCGGAAAAAAGCTTTATTTTTTACAATATGCAGAAAATATCTTGGGATTTTCAGCATGCAATGCAAAAAAACTAAAGAAATTACCTATCTTTTCATTCCTCAGCAAATGCTCAACAAAGGTCTTCTCACCTGAGTTCTTCTGATCTTGAATGTATCTATCATGCTTGTCAAATATATTCTCCAAGGATACCAGGCCCTCGGGAATCTTATTACACTTCAACTAGATGATACTTGAATCTGTTTCTTCTGAATTTTCTGCATCTTCTACAGCTTCTATCACATCAGAAACCTTTGTTACTAATTCTCTGAAAGGAGATGAACTGCCCTCAAAGAATAATCCTTTAAAATTATCTCCCATGACAAGAAAATCCTTAATATGTGTAGTTGGTCGTGAGTCGATGTAGTCGTCCGAGAGTGTACTTGGTTGGTTGTGAGTCATAAGTGAATAAAACTTTAGTTAATATTAATAATCTATGTACTTATGTTATGTACGTGTCATGTTAGTTAGTTGTCTCGGAAATTAAGTTCGTGATGAATTAATTAGTTATAATGAAGGAATGCAACGGTTGGTACCTCAACCACCGCCAACATACTATATGTACTTGATTCATGTAGTCGGAAAATATTACAGTTCTACTATAATATGCTATGTTTTGTCTGGAGACATTATGATGTAAGTGTCGAATACTGAATAAAGCAATACATCTATGTTTTGTGCAATTGCCATATTATTATATGTTGTCAATGTTATTTTATATCTTCGTTTACTCTGTGCATCATTGTACCCGTAGTGAGTCAACATTTGGTGTTGTTGCCTAAGCGAATCTGGTAAACACCCAGACAGGAGAATGGTGTTGTGATGGGGTATCCGACCGAAGGGCCGGTACAAGCAAACAAGGAACGTGAAGATGCTCTAACGAAAGACCTCTGCAGTCTATGGGATATCTCGTTAAAGGACCACGTACGGAGGGAGGCTCTCAGGCGAGAGATCCCTCAGGCGGTCATTTGGGATAGACTGCGCGTCAACGAAGAAGTCGACCAACTTCTTACCAGACTAATAGCACACCACTACATTATCTTACAGGATCTTCGGGCTGAGAGGGACCAGGAACGCCGAAGGCAACAAATACTGCAATAGTACGAGGAGAGAACCAAGCGGGAAAAGGAAGAAAGGGATACCAACCGGAGACATACTCCCGATAACCAACAATGATCGCGTGAACAACCTGTAATGCCCGTACGGCCAAACAAAGACAAGAACCGAATACCAATCGGGCACAAAACTGAGGAGGAGAGGGTTCGGCAATCACTCAAACTACAGGAACAAGAAAACCGGCGACGAAGACTAACGCAAGTTGATAAAGAATTGAATGAAGATCTAATTGAAATAAACCAAAGTATAAGAAGAGCAAATTATAATCTTGAGGAAATAGAGCAATCCATCAGTAGAGCACATCAAAATTTTGTGGAGGGGAGGGACGAAGGACCCTTCATCACTCTGTACGTAAAAAAATACAAAAGCAGTGAAAATGAAAATGAATTAACTAAAGAACTTGATAGCAGCATCCAACGCATTCGAGAGTTGTCCATAACGGACGACAACGAAGGGCTAAGGACTGGAAGATTTGAGCCCAAGATCCCAAGGCCGAGGGAGTACCGAAGTGAACCCCAGGAGACTCAAGGTGTCGAGGACGTTGATGAAGAATGAGGGAGAGACTCGTACGTGGCCGAGAGTGCAAGTGATGCATTGGAACGTAGCGAGAAAACTAGTCCAGTCAAGTCCAATACACAAGGAGGGTATCGGGGCAAGATGGTGACTGCCAGGTGAGCTGCAGAAGCTGCCGAAATTTACAAGGAATGTGTCAAAAGATCCAGTACGCCACTGTAAAACATGTGAAACAATTTGGATAGCCAACAAACAAGACGATCTGGATCACTGGCTAAAAGCATTTCCAACAACACTAAGAGACAGTGCCATTGATTGGTACTCAGAATTGGACCAAGTATAGAGGGCATCATGGAGATTACTCAAGAAGGCCTTTCAGGACGAATTCAAACTCCTGAGGGATGACAGTGCGATTGTAGCAGAAATCTATAGTACGAAGCAGGGAAAGCACGAGAATGTGTGCAGATTCAATCAGCAACTCAAAGACTTGTTGGGAAAATTGGACATTCAGCCGACCGATGGGCTAAAGAAGCAATGGTTCATCGAAGGCTTACTTTCGTCGTTGAGGAAAAAGATGTAAGTCGTACCTCCATCATCATACGTTGAAGCGTACAATCGAGCGATGGATATAGAAAGTCAAAACAAAACATCCTCCTGAGGGAAAAAGAAGATGGACAAAGAGGAGAGTACAGACGACAACGAAGGTGAATCCAAGACTGTACAAGCACTCAGGAAAGATATGATGCGAATGATGAAAGAATTGAAGGCCAACAAAGAGAGTACGAGGGAAGCACAAGAACTATGGTGTACGAAGTGCAATGGGGAATGTAATGTCCCCACTTGGGAACGCCCTAAATTTCCCTGAAATCTTTAAGTTCCAATTGATAAATGAGTTGGCGAGTACTTTTCAACTATATTGAAACCTTGATTGAAGTCCTTCATTCCCAATCAATCTAGACTTCACACTTAGAAGATACTGTTCGTGTAAATCAATCATTAAGAAATCTATCATCTGAACCAATTTTAAATTATCATAGTTACTCATAATGCTTAGTAATTGTTGCAAGCATCATTATTGTATATATCTAATTCACACATCTACCCATACATACATATACATATACATATACACATACATATATATATACATATACATATCTATTACTACAATTAAATATCCATGAATGGTAACACTAAAATGTTACCTATATAAACCCTGTTAATAAGAAACTTACTATCAACAACTATACATCATAAATAACATTAAAGATATTGTAATAGCATTTTATATAACCCATTATTTAACTATCTATGGATCCTATTATTACTTTATCCATAACAATAAAAGATATTATAATCATACTATCTATGGCCTCACCTTACATTTACTCACCATAAATAATAACATACTCTCTATATTTACATATTCATTACTTATTGTGCTTCTATTTTAATATCATTTGTAACTATATAATTATTGCTTATTATATTTACTTATTGCATGTTCTCTTCATAAAATGGAATTTATATACTATCTATATTAATATACTCATCTACACATTATTTATACTTATTACGTATTTACTATTGAAGGCAAGAATGACAAATATGCCAACCATGATAGATACTTCTCTTTATTTTATTTATCTTCATTTTCAGATTTATATCTGCAACATATATACTCTGCTGGTGAATTCTTTTCCTAAAAAGCTTCCCCTTGTAATTCCAATACTTCTTCATCCCCCCTTCCTTCTTTCCATAGAATCTGATCTTATATTCCCCTCCCCCCCCCCACTTGGAGAGGATTGCGATTTCTTAGGAAAGGTCATATTCTTTTGTTAACTAGCATTTATACCTTTTCATAGGCATCGCTTCACTTTGGATTAGTTATGTTTATTTCCTAATGAATGGCTGCTCCTTACTTAAATTAATCGTTGCTGCTTTTCCTAACATGAATTATCTTATGTTCATATATTTCTATTAATATATTATATATTTGTTATTTACCCATTATATTTATAAATTTAATTTGCGAGGATATTTATTTTTATATTATTTATTTCTATTTTGAAAATGATACTCAACAATTATAGTTAGAATAATAATATTTCAGTTTGTCTTTTAATTATAATTATTTTATTTATTATTATTATTTTTAAGTTATTTGTATTCTAATATTTAGAATATAATAAAAATAATTTACCAATGTATTATTATTATTTGATTAATTGACTTATATATATTATTATAATAATAATAATATTATATTCATATCTAACTATTATAATTGTAATGTTATCAATGATAATTATAATTATAATGATATTTTAAATTGCCCTCTTCTAAATCAGTATTCTATCCAGTGTGCATATTACTAACATGTTATTGTATATCTAAAAATATAAATATATTAAGCATATACTTATCTCAGATGCCCCTTTGTGATGGGGACATCACAGCGAAGGTCACACAAAAGCGAACTGTCCAAAGATGTCTTGCGATATCTGCCAAGTTATGGGACATTCCATCAAGGAATGCCCATACAATTTGAGAGCAAGGGGTACACAAGTACTCTTCACTCAAGGAGAACCATCAACATTGCCGAACACACCACCGAAACTCCAATATAGTAGCAATGCATCCCCTAAAGGTTACCAAAGCAATAGAAGTCCGAGAAACAAGATACAGTATGATGGTAAAGGGAGGCCCATGATACAATGCAGGAAGTGCAACGAATGGGGTCACTTCGCCAGGGACTGCCAAAATGGCCAAGGTTTGGGAAGAAGATTGTGTAAGTGGTGTGGACCAGGCGACCATGAAGATAATGAATGCCCCAAGCAGAAGGGTATCCATATGCTGGAAGTAGAAGAACAAGAGGTACTGGCAATCACCAGAGCGCAAGCAAAGAAGGCAACCTACCCAGATCCGCGTACGGAAAAACAAAGGATGAAGGAAGCAAAATCCAAAGTGGAACTGGCAATGGCGAAGGAGAACAAAATATCTCTAGAGAAGCCAGGAACCTTCCAACAGTCGGAGGCGGAAACCAACATCGCACGGCAGGTACTGCAGACCACCATACCCATCAAAGTAACTCACCTTCTCCAGACTCTACCGCAGTTGGGACTGGCAATGATAAATGTCCTCGGGGATGTCAAGCAATCGCAAGCGGAGGACCGAAGGCAAGAATTGGTACCTAAACCGCCATCGTATGGTGAACAAACCATTGACCTCGTACTACTCACAACAAACATCGAGAAGATGCTAGCAGTTGTGCAGATGGAGATCGAAGGGAATATCTTGACAAATACTATCGTTGACGAAGGAGCGGGAGTCAACATACTACCCGAAGACACATGGAAGAGCCTCGAAAAGCCAACACTCTGGCCACCGACATTCCAACTCGTTGGTGCCGATCAACATGGTATCAAACCGTTGGGAAAGCTGATGGTGCAAAAGGTGGTGATCGGAACACAACCATTCCTACTAAACTTCATAGTCATTCCATTGCAGAGGAAGACGTACGACGCATTGTTGGGACGAGGATGGTTAGTGGCAGCCAGGGCGAATCATAATTGGAAGAGGAACACAATCTCGATTGAGAACAACGGGCAAAAGTACGTCATTGACTTGAAGAATCGGGTTGTGAGTGAAGAATTGGCTTCCTCCAAATCAAAATCGGACGGAGGTGAGTTGGATGTCGACGAAGGAAGGCAGGTGATGGAACTGAACGCCGATGGTGTACTCAAACTTGAGAGTTATTCAAAGAACGAGACAAGCTCACTGAACAGGTCGTTTCACTAGAAAATGGAGGATTATGAGGTGTTCCATCGAGAGTGTCACATGCTACAGATCGGAGAAACCCAAGAAGAAGAGAATGGCACATCTTGCCAGAAAATTTTAACCGAGTACGACGAGTACAAAAAAGGAGAAGGGGAGGTGGTCACGCCCAACCAAACATTCTCGATCGCTTACAGGAAGCACAAAGAGAGAGTACCAGAATGGGATGATACACCAACCGAGAAGTTGGAACATGACAAAGTACGAGGTAGTGAGAGAAAGTCAAAAGAAAGAAAGAGGAGAGAGAAAATGAAGAGGGAGAGTACAAAAGGCAAAAAATAGATAAGGAGGTGTTGAAAATAGAAAAAATGAAAATGGAAGAATTGGAAAATATAAAAAATGAAAAAATAGTTGAGGAGAAAATAATGAAGTTGAAAAATAGAAAAATAGAAAAAATAAAGGAAAATTTGGAAGTTGGAAAAAATAAAAAATAAAGTAGAAGAATTAAAAATTTCAAAAAATGAAAATATTGTGAAAAAAGAACAAGAAAATAAAATATTGGAGATTGATAAAGGAGAAGAAGAAAAAATTAAAATAAAAGATAAGTATTGTGAAAAAGGAAAATAAAAGGACGAAAAATAAAACTTGAAGAAGGCAATCGAAATAATAGAAAAAGGAGTTTATTAAAGTTCAAGTTGGGAAAAATTAAAATAAAACAAGTGCATAAGTCGTACGCCATACGAAACAAGAAGGAAGGCCAAGAGTTAATGGTACGCCAAGATCATTCGAGCACTAAAAATCCCGTATGAGTCACAAAAATAAAGGTCGTACGAGAGAAGATCATCAGAAGGGAGCAATCCATCGTATGAGTTAAACAAGGGATGAAGTCCGTACGATTGGCAGAAGGCAAGGAATCAGTACGATTGGCAAAAGGCAAGGAATCCGTACGACTAGCAGAAGGCAAGGACTCTGTACGATTGGCAGAAGGGAAGGACTCCGTATGAGCAAGTGATTGGCAAGTCACTCAAGACAAAACGCACAAGTCTGTACGAGAAAGAAAATGTACCAGGGGAGTGCTCACCATACCAAGAAATAGGGAAATAAAGGTCGTACGGGTGCAAGAAGAGAAGGTCATACAACCCTGGGGAGAGAAGGTCGTACGGTTTGAAAAGGAGAATGTCGTATGGTTCCACGTGAAAAGAAAAATAAAGTTGCAAGTGCCAAGTCGCCAGGATAAGATCACATCAGAGATCAAATTCCTCATTGACAAAGTCATACCATTCATTGAAGATAGTAAGCAGAAGAAGACTGGGAGCTGGAGGCAAGAGGTCGTACGTATCAAGGAGAAATTCATATGTACCAAGCAAATAAAGACTGTACCAAGTATCGAAGTTTGTAAAAGGCAGGCCGTACCAAGCATCAACCTGAAGAAAGTAAAGTCTAAGAAAAACAATCCAAACTCTATATTTTTCGGCTTCATCAGCACTATTTGGAACCTGTGGAAAAATCATGAAAATGAGGCATGCAATGCAGTTTCGAGTGGTTTCAGAAGTGTTAAATTGGTCATAAAATAGAGAGGGTCATAAAAATCATTTTTTATGATATATTTGTCAAGATTATGCAAGAGATCATCAAGGTAAGTTTTTTTTATTCAAATTTTCTTTTTTTTAATCTTACAATGTTACAAGTTGTTTTGTAAAAATTTTGACATTTTAATTTGTTGAGTTTCTTATTTTCGATTTTTTTTAATTTTCTAATTTCCTTTTAATCCACTCTCTTGTTTGAGGTGTCAGAAACATTGGTTAGGATTCTACAATTGGTGGATGGAGATAACCCCATGGAGATCTATATGAGGCCATGGATAGGGCCAAAGAAGCAATTTATCATTTATATAGGTCGAATGGAACCATATGGCACATCATTGATGAAAGTTGGAACAAACAACTCCACCAAAATATTCATGCTACCGCCTACTATTAAAACCCCAAGCTTTATTCTTCCATCCATTTAGACCAAATGCAAAGGTTATGCTTGACCTCAACATAAGTATTGAAAAGTTGAATCGCAATGACAACCTCCGATACCTCATACATGATGAATTATAGAGTTATAAGGTGGAGGCGTTATTTTCTTCAATCTTATGACTTCATAGAGAAGACGCTATGCAACCAAGTAACAAAAAGCATATATGTTTGATTTTAGTTTACAATTTAATTTAAGTTTACTCAAATTCCTACAATGTTATAAATGTTGTCCTTGAATATTCGTAGTGGAAAGATTTTGGTGCCATAATTCTTAACCTTCAAAAGTTTATTGTCTACATTCTATCCTAACCTTGTAACACTTTTAGTTGTGAGCACAATTAGAGTGTTTATGAAGCCATTCACATAGAAGAAAAAAATGAATTGACCCAAAATTCTTTGAATGACCTTATCTTTATGCATTACAACTATCGACTGCATGAAAAGAAAGTACAAGAACAAGATACACATCATGTCCTTGACTTCGATGACATTAATCCAAATTCAAATTGGATTGCTAAAGATGCAAATCCATTGTTTACTAGTAATGAGATCATTGATTTAGAGAGGGATAAAGCCAAATGGGGCAACCAAATGTGGCAACATATGAGGATATGAATAGTGACTTTGGTGAGACATCAGGGACAAGTTTACTGCATACACATCTTGTTCATATGCTTGAGGCTCTTGTTCAGGATACAATAACTATACCATTCACTTCCACAACACCCACACAACGGAAACAAAATTCTCTAAGCTTTCGTCCTAGAAGAATCTTACGATTTATATTTTTTGTTGATATTGAAACAAAAAGTTTATATGTATTAAAACTTTGAGCCTTTTTTTTGGCCTATGAAGTGCATTGAATTCTAATTTTGATCTATATATGAAGGAAAACATTAATATGGTTGATAAATTTAGTAATATGCATGCTTTTAAAGCATATTTTTCAAAAATTTATGTATATTTTAATGTTCAATAAATTTTCCAAGTTTTTGTCAAGTCCTAAGTTTTAAAATTGTTGGGTCGGTCGAGTAATTGCTAAGTCTAAGTTTTTAAACAATTGATATCCAATATAAACAAACAAAAAAGAAAACCTATACTTTTTTTCTCAATTTAGTGCACAAAGCGATTTAGCAATTTTACATGAAACGAGATTTTTTATACAAAAGCTATCTATTGCATAAAATGTTTTAATTCGTCTAAATGACACATAATTTTCAATTGAACAAAAAGAATGAAAATTATATGTGAAATAGGATTGAATTGAAAGAACATAAACATAAGAACTATAAACTAAGCATGGAAGGATTGCGCACAAAGTTACAAGGCTTCTTCTAACCATGATTGCATTACAAAGCTTACAAAACTCATACAGCAAAAAATTGTACCAACTAAAAGTAACTACTCAACAATGTTTGTGCAACAACTTCCTAGATCCTTTGAAGAAATTGTTAAAATTTGGATTCATTTGGTACCACCACTAAATCCATCTAAACAATTTGCATTTATGGCACATATCCAACCTATGTCACCAAAGCTTCTAACTCAACCACTTTTTCTTCAGCTCCCTAAATATGTCTAGCAATTTTGGCTAACTCATATATGTTACTCACATGTGCTTTTCCAAAAGTGCACCTTATCAATTACTAAAACTCTCCCTACATTTCATCTAGCTCATTTAAAAACATACATGGAATAGCAATCATAAAACAAGAAATCAGTTCCTCTACTTCATCCAACATATTTTTCTGCTCATTCACATTAGTAATGGTCTCATCAAGCAACCTCATCAAAAACTTATACTACCTTGTTCATGTGAAAACTTGTTTTTCTTTCAACTTGGTCGATCCTAGGGTGTTGGACTGATGTCAAAGGCGTCTTGATGTTTATGGTAACCCTAAATAAAATTAATATTGATTGTCCCCTTTTGGAGTGTTAAAGATAAATAAAGACAAAATTAAATGTCTTATTATTTATGAGGTCCACCCCCTTGGAGCTGCCCATGTTGGAGAAATTAAATTAAAATTAAATTAATTATGGTGTTGCAATTTGGGTCGACCCCCTAGAGAGGTGTGCCCAACTTTGGGCAAAGAAATTAAAATAAATAAATAAATTATTTGTTGCATGGCCAATCCCCCTTGGATGTGTCACCTCCCTTGGGTGAAGGGTTGTTTTGGGCAAGTAAAAAACAAGTTTGAAGGTGAGGCAAAATCAATCAATTCAAGGAATATTTGTTATATGAACAGAAGAAATAAAAATTTATTCAAGCAGATTTATAAGGCATATGTGAGCAGCTTTATAGCAGAGGGAAAAGAAGTGACACAAGCAAGATCATAGCGGTTTATGCACAGATTTCATTAAGACATTATTGTCAAATTTGTGAGAACTTCATTGCCAAATTTTCTAAGAAATTATTGCCAATTTTGTGAAGAGTATATTGCAGATCTACAAAAGGGAGTTTGGCAGATTTGTAAAAAGGTGTTAGAGCAGATCTGGGAAGTTGCAAACAAAAATTATATCATATTGTTCTTGTGGAGGTTGGAGCCTCTTACTTGAGGAGATCTTGAGGTTGGAGCATCTTGTCGAAGAGATTGGAGTCTCTTGCTGAGTTGGTGCTTAGTGGTGGGGATTGGAGTCTCCAGTGGGTTGGTGCCAACGAATTTTGTAAGAAGATTAATACAAGCAAGATTTTGCTGTAGTTTTCTCCCGTAAGGGTTTTCACGTAAAATTGTCTCTTGTGCATGTTCTCAAATTGTACATCTTGCATGAACGGTACTGATATGGATAATTAGGGCTTGAAGTAATATTTCTATGCATGATTAGGAGCAAATTTTTACTCTATACCGATTCACCCTCCCTCTCAGTATAAGTTTGTGTTCCACCATAGGGTGTTGCTGTCATATCTCCAATAGCCTAAAGGATAGAGCAAAGGAAACAAAAAAAATGGAATTTTAAGTGGTCCCAATCACTTTATTTTCAAAAGGGCCACTAAAATATTACTTTTAGTCTTATGTAATATTTAAAAAGTGTTTTTTTTCACATTATTCAAAATGTAATTAAAAAAGGGGCCTTCGGATGTAATTTAAAAGTATTTAAATACTTGGAAGGAAAAGTAAATGAAATTAAAATAATATAAAGGGCCCGAAAAAGGCACCTACTTAAGGAGAGGTCAAGGGTTTTCAATCATCATCTATTTGTCATTTTTCACTTGTTCTTCCAATTTGGAGTTTTGAAGCACTCAAGAACCAAAACCCTTGGTGTTGGAACAAAAACCCTCTTAGTTTTCCCAAACCTGTTACTAGATGTTGGGCCAAAATAAGCAAAGCTCCCTTCCAATCAACCCTAATTTCCAGCAACCTTAGACAGCTCAAATACAGCCATGCAAAGGAAGATAAGACTACAGGTTGATAACAGTCATGTACAGTTCCAATTATCTGAGTGCTAAAGGTAGGGGCGGTTGGGTAAAGCCCTTCAAATCTGCTCCAAACTATGAGGAACCACACCACAAACACCTGCAACTAGTCATTCATGCCTGGGTGTCTCCTTGTGCATTGAAACAACAACCAAACCCAAGCTTTTCAATCTGAATGACCTCACTTTTCCTTGTCCTGGCAATCTACAAAATGGTACAACCTGCCTTGGAAATTGAGCCTCTACAAAGGGGTTAAAAACACCTTTATAACTAGACACCCATCATGAAAGAGCAACTCCAAACAAACTCCCACGAGCTGCAACGGCAAGTACGGCCTATCCACGTTGTCATACGGCCAAGTCTGAAAAAGGCCAAAACAACCCCCATGAAAAAAACTCCAAAGGGCATCAAAAATTCATCACCTAAAAACTCTAGAAATTAACACCTCAAAATACTTCATATAACTTCATATTAGAACCCTAGAACGATCAAACTCATGAAAGCAATGGTGATTCCTACTGTAGAATCACTCCCTCCAGCTAGGGTGGATCTCTCACCACCGAAACCAACACTTAAGATGAGGGTTTCCGTCCTCAACCAGCTGCAAACGAAACCTAGAAGCGATCCAACAGAGTCTAGTTACATTGTCAAATCCTCCATGCCTCCAAATGAGAGCTCCAAATGAATAAATAGAGAAAAGGGAAGAAATTAGGGCAACCTCATTTTCAAATTCTTCTTTCCCTCCAGAAACCAACACCCTTTTTCAAACTCTCAAATAAAACATTAAAACATAACCTTATTTCATTTTTAAGTGATATGAAATTTCCTCAAGGGGGTCATCCACCTCTTGAGGCATAAATTAAGCCTTAACTTTATAAAATAAACATTTATAAAAAATGTCCACTAAAAGTCCAATGGCCCCTCTTTAAAAACAACGTTGTGCAACTAGACCAATGGGTCCTTTTTATAACCTAAGCTTATATCCCTTTTTTTATTTTAAAGCAACTTTAATACTTTAGTGACATATTAACCATTAATAATTCTGACAATGGAGAAAACTCACCCCTTGCCAAGAATGGAAACTCTGCACTGCACTACTGCCAAAACCAAATACTTAAATTAGCACTTGCTAAAAATAGTAAGTGGGTCAAATCACAAACTGGCCAAAATAGAGGATACCGAACAAAGGGGACAGTACACATGCAAACTGTTTGACAAAATGTCAATGTGTCAAATGGAAAAATTGTAAAATATCGCTCAATCCAAGTTGGGGATATTACATTGATGGAAAACCATTCATTGATTCCCCACTAGAATACGGGACTAATTAAAATGTCAGTGGCAGTTACAATATTTTTGGGCAGTGAGCAATATAAGGGTGTTTAAAACTCTGCAGCAGGGGGCTATTTTAAGATATTTCATTTTCTGATTTTAAATAGGGACATTCGGTGTTGTGGAGTGGATATATTTTGGGGATGGTATCTATTTTTAAGGGGAAGGAAATGGCTTAAAAAACTTACGGGAGGAAGTGACTGGGTAGAGTGTTGGCACTTTTCTTTTCCAGTTCAGTTTTTCTTATCAGTCTGGTCCATTTTTTTGACATTCGTTTTGGTTTTGTTTCTCTACCTAGACAATTGTAATATAAGATACCAAATATTTTTTTTTTTAAATTATTTGTTCTAACTGCTGTGTGAGAGTTTTCTGAATTGGTTTGTTTTTTGTTTCTCATGTCATTCATGAATTAAGCATGCCAAATACATATAACATATTTGCAAGATAATAACAGAAAACACTAGCAAGGGAAGATAGATTTCAGCCTTCACAATATTCAGAATTCAACTACTTTAAGTTCAGATTTACAAATATCAAATACCAAAATGAAAGTGAATTTCAGACCTGGGAAAAGTAGCATAACAGCAGAATTTAAATTCCCCAAAAGCCTCGAACTGTAACAATGTTATTTGGTTCTAATCACCTTGCTTTCAAGCACCCAACTCACTGCAATCCATCCTCAATAACCAACAACAGGAGCCTATACATGTGCAGGTCATAACTGAAGTTTTTTGGCACCAACAAAGGGTGTCCCCTGGAGAAGTTCAATCTGCTCTAGAAAATCCAAAACTCATTCATAAAATGCATTTTAATACTTGTTAGGATTGCCATGAGGAGAGTCATTCATTGTGCCAATACCCATTTGGAAACTCTAAACCAGATTAGAGATATGAGAATAAAACTAGATTCAGGTCCAAAACAAAAGTGCCCAAAAATTGATAAAATCACACCAAAACTCCAAGAAAACCACACCAAACTGAAAAGAAGCAAACCACACCAAAAACCAAACTGAAACACCTCAAAAGATCTGAAATATCCTCATTCTCAATGCTTGCAATCTACAAACTAAAGCCCAAATGTGATTTCTGATTGAAACCTCCCTTCTACTAGCTAAGGGAAGTCTTGCACTATCGAAACTAGTCCTAGATATTGAGGGTTTTCGTCCTCAACTCCGATTATCAGACCTTCTGGTTAAAAACCAGCAGCATCTCTGTAAGCAGCCAAATCAACCATAAGAAAATGAGGTTTCAAAAGAGACTTTTAAAAGTCTCACCTTCAAATTAGAGCGACCAAATTTTAAACCCTAAAACCCACGCCACTTTTACCTTTGC
This sequence comes from Sequoiadendron giganteum, assembly GCA_007115665.2. NCBI lineage: Eukaryota > Viridiplantae > Streptophyta > Pinopsida > Cupressales > Cupressaceae > Sequoiadendron > Sequoiadendron giganteum. Next base: position 386,150,016 of record CM021101.1, on the reverse strand, counting down.
TTTTATTTTTTTTAATTTGATTTTCACTCAACCTTAGGAAAAATGGGCGATCCCCTTAACTAGCCTTCAAAATTGCTTTTGTTGTCTTTTGTTGGTGTAGTTAAAAGTGTTGTACCTTGTCCTAGGTCATGATTACGCCTTAGTTAAGTTTACTTAGGGACCACATAGGAGATAGTTGGAACATTTCCACTTTTGGTGGACTTATCATGTTATTAATTTATCACATCCACCTTTCATGGACATATCATGTGATTACCTCTCCACCTTTTGTGGATGATCCACCATTTCTGGTGATTATACATTATCATTTTTCCACTTGAGGTGGAGTGATAGCTTTTCATAGTTGTCTCATATCATAAGATTACAACACTTGTCATAATCTTATGCCCTTATATGTACTCACCTTGGCTATATAACCAAGGGATCTCCTGTGTACTTTTGCTCGATCTATTTTGCATCATTTGGCAGAATATAGTTTATTCTTGTCATATTGTTTATATCTCTCTTATGCTTGTGCTTTCTATTAGGCCTCTAAATCTTGGGTGGCTATCTTCATAGCCAATTCTTACATGGTATCAGAGCAAGTTGAGTGCCTTTGGTTAGTCTTTTGGGAGATCTTGAGTGCAATCTTGTATTTTCTTGATAGAAATACAAGATTTTAGGGGGGTTCCATTTTTGGCCTAGTATTGCAGGTGCGTTTTGGGAGATTGTTGCATCAAATTTGAGCTCACCATTGTGTTTGAAGCATCCAAGAAAGTCAAATTTACCTTTTGTTTCATCCCAATTGGACATTGGAGGCCAAATCAACAAGGGTTTGAAGATTGGAGGTGGTTGTGAGATCTAGGAGCTAGCTACCATTTCGGAATATTTTCAGCCAAAAAGGACACTAACATTGCGTTCAAAAGGGCCAAAAACCCCCAAATCGATTGTCAAATCGTCCAATTTGGACAAAGTTGTCCGCTAAGGCAAAAAAAAATTGTTGGTTGAACCGTACGACCCACCCATCATTACAACGGTACGATTTAATTTTTTGTTAAAAAAAAAATTATATTTTCTGCGAAATTATTTTTCTTTTAAATTTAGAAAAAAATAAAATCATTTTATTTCGCAATTTTTATAGTTGTAAATATTTATTATTAAAAAAAATCAAAAGAAAATGGCCATGATACCAAAATTTGAAGACTGTAAGTCTCCAGACATACCGTAGTCTGTACGCGGGCCCTTCCGCAACCGCTCAAACCGCAACACGTGGCGGTGGTTGGTTTACCCGACGCAGGCCTTCCTCCATTGGCCGGTCAGTCAAATCTTCAGCCCCACAAAACCGGTAGGCTCCGTTCAAAAACCGGCGAGCTCCATTCAAAACCTGGCGACCTCATTTGGAAACCAGCGGTTGCAAATATTCCAAATAGAATTTGGAATATTCCGTCAACCTACCAAATTTCGGCCGACATATTCCAACGAATATTCCGCAAAGGGAGCGACAACGATTGTGACGAGCGAACGACCATCAAATTTTTCTTCGTCCTATAGAGTGACAGCCATATAACCATCAAATTTAAGCGCGTGCTCTGCTGACGTCAACACTACATCAACAACTTTTTGAAAATTGGCAAAATTCTCTTCATTGAGCTTTTCAGTTTTGAAGTCCAACTTTCAAGACTCATAGCTTGGCCATTTTGAGGCCTTTTTCAGTGCAATTTTTTTTTATTCAGGCTAATTTTTTGTGTACTTCACAATGGTGATTTAATTTTTTGATTTTGGTGGACATATTTTTCAGAATTTTCAGTTTTTCCAAACTGTACCTATCCAATTCTTCTTTCTGCAACTTTCAGGGCTCCGTTCAGGCTCATACGAACTCCTTTTCAGGTGCCGTTGTTTTTTAAAGTGCATGATTTTTTCTGAACTTCACATTGGTGCTATCCATTTGTAGTAATTGTGATCAGAAATTGTACTTTCAACATATGGTCTATTTTGGCCCATTTTGGCATTTGTAAAGATAAGATCTCAATTTGGTCTTGTGTATCAATCATTTGAGTCTACTGTAGCGTACTAAAGGCAGTTGTGAAACATTGAAAATCAAAAGTCCACTTTGCTTGGCTTGCAAGTGGCCATTGTACACGCACTTAATATAAAGTGTCAAATCATCTTTTTGGGGGGAGTTCTTTGATTGAGTGAATTTGGGGAGGTGTCTTGTGTGATTGTGCCTCTCTCTCTATCTTGTTCTCTTTCATTTTGCTATGGGTTCTCCTAAATTTCCTTTGTTAACTCCACATAACTATGCTTCTTGGAAAATTGATGCTTGGAGTAAGTTAATGGAAAAAGGATTAACTCATTATATTGATGGAACTGTTGTTGCACCATCTGATCCTAAAGCTGATCCAAATGCTCATATGGATTAGCTCACTAAAAATACTATGGCTCTTGGAACTTTAGGCAAATATGTATCAAAAGATCTAATCTTTCAAATTGAAAAGTGTAAAACAATCAAAGAGGCTTGGGAAAAGTTTGGTCAATTGTATGGCCCAGTTGATGAGATTAGAGGTTATCAGCTTGACAATGATCTCACAATGTTAGATTCCAAGAATTTTGATACAATCCAAGACTGTCACTAAGGCAAATGAGCTAAGAACACAGCTTAAGGATTGTGGGATTGACAAAAAGGATGCACAATTGGTCTACAATTTGTTGGGAAAGCTTCCATCAGAATATGCAACATTTGTTTCTAGCTTCCAAACCCATCGCTTGTCAGTGGGTAGTTCTTTCACTATGCCATCATTTGATGCATTCTCAGAAATGTTGATGTTAGAGCAAGCAAAGTTGATAAGTGTTGTACCCCAAATTAAAATTTTCGCTACACTTAGGTATTTTGAAAAAATAAGTCAAAATACTGTTAAATCTGTCAAAAAAGTCAAAATTGGGGTTTGCATGTCTTGCATGAGGGTCAAAAACTTAGAAATTTCAAAATCTAACAATCTGGGTCGACTCAGAACGATCAAACCAACAATACCCAGATTTCAATTTTTCATCCCTAAATTTTAGGAAAATTTCTATTTTTAGCAGTTTTCTAAAAATAGAAACTTTTTCTGGGTTTTCTGGGTTTCTCAAGAAATGAATACTTGTAAAATTTTCTAAAAAATAGAAAGTTTGGCTTCTAGGGTTAAGATTGATTTTGATTGGCTCAAAATACTTCCTCATCAGGCTGGTGTAGTCAGAATCACAAAAAGATCAGTTTTACCCTACTGGTTCTATTTTGTTTTTTTAAGATGTTTCGAGAGATCCAAGGTCATCAATGGAAGTCAGTCAACTGCCAGGTGTCAGAATCAGACGTTCAAGTGTCAAGCAGAAACTGTCAACGAAGAACGTACACGAAAAACAAAGAACGGAGAAAGGAAGATTGAAAAATGCAAAAATGCAAAAATATTTCTAAGGCTGGTGAATCCAGGCACCCCTCCTCAGTTTAGGTGCCCATACTTCAATGCCTCAAAAAAAAAAAATTGTTCTGACAGCCGAGACAAGGAAGGCACGTCAAACAAGGAAGGATTTTGAAATTTGCATAAAAAATGGCTAAGTCTGCCAGCCATGGGAGCCGCTGAAGGAGAAAGGCGCCCAACTTTTTAAGGGATCAAAAGTCAAAATTAGGGTTTTTGTCTCCAAGCCTTTGTTGCTCAGAATCCTACAAACTTCGTAGCAGATGTCTCTGTCCGCTCATCAAATCACCCAACCACTGGCAAATCCTAGTCAAACAGAGGTCACAGAGAGATGTTTTAGAACTCTAATGACAAAAAACATTTAAAATGGCTATCTCTGGAAGAGATGGGCGCCCCTGAAGGAAAAGGGTGCCCAAGTTTTTAAGAGGTTTAATGATAAAATTTGCTAAAGATGCTTCAAACATAATTTCGTCAGACTGGATCAAACTTTCCAATGCAATCATCAGAATGTCCATCAGAGCAGGCAATCATCAGATGTCGCAAGTCGAACAAAGGAGAAAAAGTGAGTGAAATGACAAATGTCAAAAGCAACAACGGAAAACTCAAAATAAAAACTCTCTGGAGGAGATGGGCGCCCCTGAAGGAGAAGGGCGCCTAGGGTTTTGGGTTGTCAGATGTCAGTTTTTGAAGATGAGGTATCCAGAAGACCCCTTCCAGAATCTTCATAGCTATCCAGTGAATCCATCAGTCAGTCAATCTGATCAATGCAACGCTCGGAATCATGAATTCATCTGAAGGTTAGAAGACAAGCAAAGTTTGAAGATCATTAAAATGGCAAACACTGGAGAAAATGGGTGCCCCTGGTAGAGATAGGCACCCGACAATTTGAAGGGTCAAATGAAGTTTTTGTCAGAAGATGTCTCCAGAACAATGTCGTCAGATTTGATCAGGCTCTATGATTAAACGTTCAGCTCGTCCACCGGATCAATCTGGAAGCCGAGAGACAGGATCAAATTAGGGTGGAAAATTGAAAATAGTTGAAAATGATGAAAAATTGGTTAAGTCTGATGATACTAGGCGCCTCACCTCAAAAAGGGCGCCCATATTCTCATGCCTTAGAGAAATTCTTGAAAATTTCAAAAATTGTGAAAGATGGAAAATACGCCTGAGTTCATTACATGAGCTTAATTTAGAGTTTCAAAAATTAGGGTTTTGAGAGCTATTTCTCGAGGCAAAACTTATTTAAAAAGCATCTCTATGTTTTATTTTTCATATTTTCTTGCAGGTGGCGTCAAGGAGAAACAGTGCAGCAACTTCAAAACCCTTATTTTCAAGATTCAAGAACATAAACTTGTTGGTTTTTCATAAAATTTTCAGATCAGCACTCAAAATAACTTGCTTTTTCATATTTCTACATCCAGAACATCAAATTTGTGAAGAAGAAGGCTATTATTTTCAATTTTCAGCAAGCTGGTTCATATTTGTTCGATCTTCTGGACAAATATTTGAAGGATTTTCTCAAGGTTGCAGCAGTTGCTTTTTATTTTACATGTCAGAGAAAACTTCAAAGTTCTCCATTTCTAATCTTCTAGGTCTATACCAAACCTTCTTCTGGACAAAACCCATATCACAACTTTTTCAGAGAAACTTAAAGTGGTTGCTTTTTCAGTCAGAAGCCAGGGTTTTCAACATCTAATCAACTGGGTTCATCCAAAATATGCTCATGAACAATACCCAGATGCCAATTTTTTCTGCCTTCTTTGCAGAAAATTAGGGTTTGTTGTTTTTTCAGTCTTCGCTCCAAATTTTCAAAAACAGACGATCTGGGTTGGCTTGTAACGAAATTCTAATCGAAACCCATTTCTCAGAAAAATTTCCAAAAATTCATCTGTTTGACGAGGAAAAATCAGCAAGCTAAAATTAGAAAGTTTGTCAAATCTTGTCAAATCCTAGGCGTGTTTACAGTCAATCTTCAAGTTTTGCAGAATGGAGTATGTTCCTACAAAGTTTAAGACCAAATCAGCACTGTACCATGATTTCATAGAAACAGTCAAGACTGACTTACATCATATCAAGCCAGTATTTAATCTATGTCCTTTGGAAGATGCAGGCAACGCCACACCATCAAGCATCTTGGCCATTCAGGTCTTCTCGCAGCAACATCCATACCTTTCTCAGTACAGAGCTTAGAATTCATAATTGCTTGTATCAAGCACTATAATCCTGCCACAAGGGAAATCCAGCCATAGTTGGAAGAATCATATGCAGCTTAAAGCCAAACATGATTGAGAAATGCTTCTCAATTCCACCATGGCCTGGAAGTGTTACCATCAACATAGAAGAATGTGAAAGGATACAGGAAGAGCACCTGAAAAAGTATAGCAAGAAGATTGCACACAGGTGGCTGAAAGAAAAACATAGTACATTTCCAAAGAACATCGAGAGAGGAGAGTTCAAAGATGAATTTGCTATAATAATCACCTTACTCAACTGAATTACCGGTCAAGCGGATGCAACGAAGTTTCAACCTTGGATGTTCTACGTGATACCTCATATCATGAAGAAGACAGAGTTCTATGACTGGCCAACATTCATCAGTGATTGCCTTCATCATCAAATAACTGAATATTTCAATAGACATGCATTCCACATGATCTCCTACCTAGTCTACTCGGTTGCCTTTTAGGGTAAATTCAGAGGGTTAAACACGGAGGGTTCTTTAAATGTTCAACATGTCTACAATTACTAAACTCAGTTCCAATTCACTGTTGCATCACATCATTACAAAAGAGTGAATGAAGCATTCTTGATCTATACAGTGCCTGACCTAGACAACGAACTACATGTTCGCATTTCATCTATTGCCAGGGCAGCAATGTCAGAATGGGCGGATTGGTTTATTCAATTTGCCACTTTCACCTACCTAAAGGTTTACGGCTATTCAGGTGCTCCTCTTATGTTACCATGGTATCCGTCAGATGAATTCCTGTTTATGGAATTTCTCAGACAAGTATCAGATGTCCACACTCACCTGTGCAACAAAAAGAAACCAGCATTCAACTTCCCTTTTGCTCTAGGTATTTACAGGTGCAAATCATCCGCAGATGCTAAAATAATGGGGAATGAGTTAGAAAAACTTGGTCTCAAGCCTTTCAGCGAGAGACGATCTTATGATCCTCATGGTGTCTATGCAGCTCGACTTGGTCAAAACTATGCTCATGTGCCTGCACTTGAAGATTTTTAGGCTAATTGCCGAGATGAGTACGAGGTGCGAAGGTGAAGCAATAGTAGGCTCACCCTTCATCAAATGAAAGATTGTTTATCCGAAGACATTGAAGGGTTATCAGATGATGACGGGGATGTAATTCTCCCAGCCTATACTAGAAATTAGATTCAACAACAACCTCTTTCACAGGTTAACTAGGCTAACAAGGAATCCATTACAGTAGAAGAAAGGACTCGTCAGGTTGTAGATTACAGCAAGACCTTCTTGACACTCAAAAGAATGAAGTCAAATCCAGTAGCAAAGCCGCCAAGGGTTCATCCATTGCCTCTTTCTTCTAAAGCTCCATCAAAGACAAAAGGAAAAATTAAAGTTGTGAAGGGAAGTAGGTCTACAAAGAATGTGAAGAAGAGGTTGGATTTCACAGGAATTGTTATACAAGAGCAGCCTACGGCTGAAACAGAAGTTCCATCACATGAGCTCACGCCGCAAGAAGAAACAGCAAATGTGCCTTTGATACAAGACCCTTTACCATCTCCTAGGTCTTCACCAATTCACATTGATTTGGAAGACGAGGAGATAGAGGAAGATTTTGCAGTTATTCCTCCCATGGATGTTAGTAGAGATACCACATCTTGGCTTGAGAGCTCCTTGGGAAGGACAAGACGGAGGCCTTCGTATCAGGTGAATGTTGATGATCTCAACGTATATCAGGAAGCACCCAAGAAGAAGGCCAAGAAACAAATACACTTTAAGAGGAATCCTGAGGGTGAAATGGTCATGGAGATAGCTACACCTCTTGAAGATAAAATCAGGGATGAGGTGGATGTCGATGATTTCATAATGGTCAAAGAAAATCTTGGTAAAAGTACCCGACATGCTGATATGAGTTGCTGCCCCAAGTTTTAGAGACACTAGCTGATCAGCAACAATTAAGGCAATTGGTTATTTGTGGAAAACAAACTCAGGAATGGATTGAAGAGCTCATCGTCAAAGGAGAAGAGATTCTAGCACAGGTCTTCCAACTGAGATACAAGGCTCACAACTTACATCAAGGTATCCAGGATTTTGAGCAGTTGATAGCCGAGTTCAAGCCTATGCATGAAATCATAATTGCAGATTTAGAGATGGCTTATGGCTCTTCAATGGCAAGAGAACACAAAAGACAGATCCTGGAGTGGAAAGGTCACCTTTTCAAGGTTAATACATATGTTAGAATATCTGACGAGTTTGCAGTGTATAGGCAGAGAGTCATTGATACTCTTAAGTTCATCAGAGAATTTGTTGCAGCAATTCCTTGTCAGTATTGTCTTGAGGATGGTTCATACATTGGGTTTGGCATACTCCAAGCAGAGTTTCAAAGTATCATGTATGGCAGCAATGGCAATGTTGGAAGAGTGAAGATGATTTCCATGATGTCAACGAAGTTTCAGAATGCGGCCAATGAGAGCGAAGATTTCTTGAGATCTATTGCCGATGGTGAAGAAATCTTGGAAAAGCGGCATTTTGCTATTAATAGTATTGGCACTCCCACCAAAGATGAAGTTGCCCGCTTTTTAGCAGATGTAATCGAGATTTAAATCAGCTTTCTTCTAGAAGCTTCTTCCACGCTTTCTTTCTATTCTTGTCTCAATTCTTATCCATTCTTTGAGGATAGAAAGAAAACAGTTGTAACAAGTTGTAACGAGTTGGCACTTTCCATTTTTAGATGCTTTCTAGGTTTTAGATGTTTTATCTTTTTTAGGATTAGAAATAAAACTTGCATGTTGGCAAGCAGTAGTTGTAAAAGCAAGGAGATTTTAGGGTTCCCTACTCCTCTACTTAGTTATAAATAAGAGCAATGTTTGCTCATTTTAGTTTAGCCATGCTTGTGATAACAGAATCGTTGAGCTTATGCCTTCATGTTTGTTATTGATTAGTGTTAGTTCACTTTGTGTCAAGAGCAAGTTTGCATGCCTCCTTAGCTGCAAATCCTTGTTTAGTGCATGTGTTATGTGTCAATTGTAATCTGGTTTTGATCGCATGTTGCAAGTATTTTGCTACAACTTGTTGTCCCGGAATTGTAATCTTTGTGTTCGAAGTGTGGGAAAATGAAGTCTTGAAGCTTGCTTTGTTGCCCTCGATATAAAGTCTCATATTTCGGTTATTGTGTAATACTTATATGATCTCCTTTTTCAGCTTGCATTGAAATTTAGTAGATGTATGTTGAGGAAAGTTTATTTAAGTATCTTTATCACAAAATCAATCTCGTTCATTTCTAAACTCTCTTGCTCTGCATTTACTCGAGAGGATAGAAACTTTTTAGCGTAAGTTAAGTTGTAGTTGTCAAGTTTCATTAAAGGGAAAACCTCAGCTACAACATCTAGAGTTCTATAACCTTGTGTTCTCGCAGCTGAATCAAAAAGATAGGCAAAAACGAGTTTTAGTTTACTTACTTTATGCAACTCAGCAAAAGAGGCAACTTCCCCTCCTAATTCGAAGAGCAGTTTATTGCACATAGCTGTCTATTTCCAAAAGGCATTCCAGAGGTGCGATTTGGAACGCCAAAAATAAGCATGGGGATTCTCAAGTCTTCAAATTCCAAAGCTTTGGTGGCTAATCAAGGGAATCAAGGGACTCAAGGAAAGGGTTCCAACAAGAAGCAGAAGCAGTCTAACCCAAAGACGCAACAAGATAAAGCACAATCATCCTCTCCAAAACAAGGGAATTCTTCATCTTCTCCCAAAAAGGGAAATTCAAGCAAGAAGGAGAGAGCAACTTGTTTATGTTGCAAGAGAGTTGGTCATGATGAGCATCATTGCCACACTAAGCAAATTGATGAGATTGACAAACATCATCAAGAAGAACAACATCAATTTGCCATCCACCTACAAGAAGAAGAATTCATCTCCTTCCACTTCCTCACAATTAAAAGGAAAAGGGCAAGCATTTGTGGCTACTATAGGTTCTTCACAGCAATGGATACTTGACTTCGATGCCACTCATCACATGGGTTCTACAAGGGAGTAGTGTTCTTCTTTGGATCCATCTAAGGTACCTCACATCTTCATAGGTGATAATACTCAAGTGGAAGTTGAAGGCAAAGGTTCAGTTGTCATGGATGATGGAACATTTGAGAATGTTCTCTATGTTCCTAACTTGAGCGCCAATCTTCTTTCAATCTACCAAATCACTCACTTTGGAGATGGCAAGAAAGTTCAGTTTCTACCAGATTCAATTGTGGTCAAAGAACTTAAGGATGATGCCTTGGTTGCAGTGGAACAAGCCAATCACAACACACGGCTTTACTCATTCTCCCACTTTGTGCCTAAGTCTCCTTCTACAACCTTGCTCACTCATTCAAATTCAGAAAGTAAGCTATGGCATGAGTGGTTTGGACATCTCAATTACCACTATCTTCAGCAACTTAGCTCCAAGGATATGGTTACAGGACTCCCTCAAATCAGCTTTTACGAAGGTGTATGTTCAGGTTGTTCCTTGGGTAAGCATCCAGAAGAAAAGTTTGACAAAGGGAAGTCTTGGAAAGCTTTGCAAGTTCTTCAATTGGTTCACAGTGATGTAGCAGGTCCATTTCCAGTACCATCATTTAGCAAGGCCCGTTGTGTCCTCGCCTTCATTGATGACTACTCCCACTTCACATGGGTCTATTTTCTTGTTCACAAGAGTGAAGTGTTTGACAGATTTCTAGCCTTCAAGGCTCATGTTGAGAAGCAATCAGGGAAGCAAGTCAAGATTCTTCGCACAGACAATGGAAGGGAATATGTGAACAATAGACTTGAGGAATTTTGTACTCTTGAGGGGATTGATCTTCAGCATTCAGTTGTCTACACTCCACAGTAGAATGGTGTTGCTAAAAGGAAGAATAGGATCCTTAAGGAGATGGCTAGCTGCATGATTCATGCCCGTTCTCTTGATCCTCAATTTTGGGCAGAAGCTATCAGTTGTGCCACACACATCCAAAATCGGGTTCCCCATAAGGCTTTGAAGGGTATGACTCTCTTTGAGGCTTGGTGTGGTAGAAAACCGGTTGTGGGACACTTCAGAGTTTTTGGTTGTCCAGCCTGGGCACACATACCTCCAAAGAAGCGCAAGGCATTGGAACCTCAGAGTAGGCCTTCCATCTTTGTTGGATATCCTTAAGGTGTTAAGGCATATAGACTTTTGGATACAGAGACACATGAACTATTCATTGAGAGGAGTGTTCACTTTGAGGAAAGCTCTCCTAGCTTGGCCTCTAATCCTCCTCTTCCTTCCTCCATAGTGGAAAGTGATGATAGTGACTCAAATGATGATTCTCCGTCAACTTCGACTCACAGGATCACACCTTCGCAGGGTCCAATGGCAGTTGAGGAGCCTCATCCTTCATCTCCTACTAGACCTCGTTGGGCTCGATAGACTCTTGAGTCAGCAGGTTCTCTTGTTGGGGATCCTTCAGATACTCAAAGGACTCGGTCACAACATCAAGATTTTCCACATGCTTTTATTGTAGTGCTTCCAATCCACAGTCCTTCAAGGAAGCATCAGGAGCTCCAGAGTGGGATTAAGCAATGGAGAAAGAGGATAGTTCCTTGATGAGGAACCACACATGGGATTTAGTTCCACTCCCTAAGGGGAGAAAGATGGTTCGATGTAAGTGGATCTATCGGACCAAGTATGCAACGGATGGAAGTGTGGATAAATACAAGGCTCGGCTTGTGGCAAAAGGTTTCTCATAGGTTCTAGGTGTTGATTATACAGAGACCTTTGCCCTCGTTGCTAAGATGAACTCCATTCGCTTGACACTTGCTATTGTTGCAGCTCATGGTTGGGTTGTACATCAGATGGATGTGAAGAGTGCATTTCTTCACGGGGATCTTCATGAGGAGATTTACATGGAGCAGCCGCAGGGATTCATACAGGATTCTTCTTTGGTTTGCAGATTGAGGAAGTCTATCTATGGCCTCAAACAGGCCCCTAGGGCTTGGTATGCAAAGATGGATTCCTTTCTTCTCTTAGCAGAATTCACCAAGTGTCATTCAAATCTGAATGTCTACATATTGCGACAGGGTGACTCTCATTTGCTACTTGTGCTCTATGTTGATGACTTGATCATTACAGGGAGTACCTCATCCATCATTGGCAGTGTCAAATTTGCTTTGCAAGACAAATTTTCTATGACTGACTTGGGCCTTTTGCACTATTTTCTTGGGATGGAGATCACACAATCAACTTCTGGGATCTCTCTTTCTCAGCCCAAGTATGCTCTTGATCTTCTAGCTCGGTTTCACATGGTTGATTGTAAGCTTGCTCCGACTCCCTTTCTTTCGTGAGTCAAGCTTGAGGCTAAATGTTCTACTCCACTTGTTGATGCCACTTTGTATCGTCAGCTTGTTGGGAGTCTCATCTACTTGACTCACACACGCCCTGATATCTCCTTTGCAGTCGGCATGGTTTCACGCTTTATGTAGGAACCACATGAGCTTCATTGGAAAACAACCAAACGCATCTTGCATTACATACAGGGTACACATCATCATGGGATTAACTATGCAGCAGGTACAGGACTTACCTTGGTGGGATATACATATTTTGATTGGGTTGGCAATCTTAATAATCGTAAGTCCACTTCTAGCTACAGCTTTCATCTTAGTTTTGGCCCCATTTATTGGCAAAGTAAGAAGCAGCATGATATTGCTCTCTCTTCAACTGAGGTTGAGTATCGAGGGGCTGTTAATGCCGCTACTGAGGCTATTTGGCTTCAGAATATTCTCACCGAGTTTGGCTTCACTATTCCACGTCCTACAGTCATTCATTATGGAAATCAGAGTGCCATCTAGATCTCGAAGAATCCGGTTCAACATCAAAGGACCAAACACATCGAAATTCATATGCACTACATTCGAGAGCTGATACAAGAGCAGGTCATTGATTTGTAGTATTGTCCTACAGCACAGCAGGTTGCAGATATCTTCACCAAACCCTTCACTGAGAGTATATATCATCATTTGTGAGCTCTCTTGGGGATGCGGGATGTTTCATCTGAGGAGGTCTCTTGACTTCTTCATTCTCTCTTATGGGGGGGACTTTTTCCTCTTGTAGGGGTTTTGTCCTTCTCATCCATTTCAGAGCTTTTTCTCTTGTTTTTCATCTCTCTTTTGGGGGGGGATTTTTTTCCCATGTGGTTTTCTCCTTTTCTTCGCTTTATGAGAGATTGCATTGCATTTGTACATGGGTACCTAACATGGCCTACTTGTTGGGACCCATCTTGCATCGTTTGCTTTTGTATACATTCTCCCTAAGTTGTACTTAAGGGGGGGTGTTGGTGTAATTAAAAGTGTTGTACCTTGTCCTAGGTCATGATTACACCTTAGTTAAGTTTACTTAGGGACCACATAGGAGGTAGTTGGAGCATTTCCACTTTTGGTGAACTTATCATGTTATTTCTTTATCACATCCACCTTTACTGCTCAGAGGCTAGGAGGGGACATTACAACAATATGAAATGCAGGTGTCTGCAATGAACAATGTTGTTGGCAGTTGATGTACTATGCACTCAAGTTTTGTGTTGTTTTGGATTTTTAGAATAAAGGTATCTTTCTTTGGGTATAACGTGAACATGTTCATATTCAGTTTCTGCATATGCTGTTTTTATTCATGTTCTTGAGTATGATCCATGGGAACAAAGCACTCTTTTATGAGTTGATTTGCATGGCAGATTATTTGTTTTTCCATTGTTAGTGATCACCTTCCAAGGATAAAGGTCAATCTACATCAGTTTGGTATTAGAGCAATCAGCAATGGCCCAAAGGGGCGTACGTGTGAATTGGGGAGGAAGAGGCAGAAGGAATGCAGGCCTTCGTAGAAACGGTGCCAATGTAGTAGACCCTATAGAGAGGCTTATTGAAGACTTAAAAAAACAAAGTTCCAAAGTGAAGGTGAGAGCTCAATTCAGATGTATTTCTAGATTGGTTTCAAGTGTTGGAGAAGTACTTTGACATGGGGGGCATTGATGAGAATGTTTCAAAAAGAGTGAAAATTGCTGCATCCAAGTTGAAGTCACATGCAGCCTTGTGGTGGGAGAACGTGCAGATTTCAAGGAGACGACAAGGAAAAGATAAAATGAGGCTTTGGCCTAAGATGCTAAAACATTTGAGAGCTTGATTCTTGCCCTCTGATTACCAACAAAAATTGTTTAAAAGAGTTCCAAAATTTGAAACAAAAAGATCAATCAGTACATGCTTATACTGAACAGTTCATGAGACTTCAAATTCGAACAAATATACAAGAGAGTGAAGAGCAAGTAGCAGCTTGGTATGTGAATGGACTCAAGTTTCAACTCCAAGATGAGCCTGCATTGTTGAAAGTGCCTACATTGGATGAAGCTTATGAATATGCTTTAAGGGTAGAGAAGTTAAGCCGAAAGGGAAAATTTATGAGTAAGAGAAGTGATAACTACCAAGATAGAGGAAGAGGGAATTCCTCCAAGTCTAATAAAGAAGAAGAACCAGATGAGAGTGTAAAGTCAGATTTTCGTGGAAGGGGAAGCTTTAGAGGTAGAGGACGAGAACTGCCTACTGGAGAGTGGAAGCCCATTAAGTGTTTTATTTGTGATGAAGCTCATAAGTCCATAGACTGCCCTCTAAACCCCAAAAGGGTGATGATAGCCCAAGAGGAAGGACCCTAGTTAGAAGAAGTTGAAGCTAAGATAGGAGAGAAAATGATATTGAGAAGAACCTTGATATCTGGAGACAAAGAAACCCCTCAAGTTGATTGGAAGAGGAAGAACATCTTTGAAACAAAATGCAAATGTAAGGACAAGGTGTGTAAGGTGATCATTGAGGGTGGATCTACTGACAATTTGGTGAGTACAAAAATGGTTGATAAATTACAACTTTCTTGCATTCCAAAAACTAACCCCTATAAGATTTCCTAGATAAAGAAGAGTCATAGTGTACTTGTGGATAAATCTTGCCTTGTTGCCTTCAAAATTGGTCCATATGTGGATGAAGTGCTTTGTGATGTGGTACCGATGGATGCATGCCATTTGTTGTTGGGTAGGCCTTGGCAATATGATCGGAATGTAATCCATCGAGGTAGAGAAAACACCTATGAGGTTCAACATGAAGGAAGGAAAACACTCTTAAAACCATGGAAAGAGGAAGGAGCATCTGAAGTGGTAGCTTTGTCTCTTCTAACAGAAGCCAAGATCAAGCTTGAAGGAAAAAACAAAGTTCTAGCTCATCCAAGAAGAGAGTTGGAGGAAAATCTAGGAGCAAAATAGATAAACGATTTGAAGGATGAGATACAACCAAAAACTGATGTAGAGCTGCAACAAGATTCAACTATCAAGATTACATGTGCGCCTCGAGAAATAAGTGTTGAAGTTTCAGCTGACTGTTACCTTCATTCTCAAGGAGATAGTGAGTTGTGGGAGTATAGGAACAATCATCAAAGATCTTCCAAGAATGTGATTCAGTGTTCAGTCAAAGGTAATTGCCTTACCCAGTCTGAGAGGAGTGATGTGAAGTGTGATTGGAGCAAGGGAAAGAGCTTCAAGTCTACTAGTGATTGCCGTAGTGATTATTCTATTGGTTTTGCATTAGAGTCTTTGCCAAGCTTTACCAGTCCAACTAAATGGTGGAATCAGCATTGGACTCCTGTCTCTAGAAAAACATGGATGGGAAGTTACGATGGTAGCTCAAATTGTACCAAGGAATCCCAAGAGAATACTTTGGAGAACAAACTGCTTGTGGGTATGCACCCTCTTTTTGCTGTAAATGCAACTTGATTTTTCTGAACCAGGGGTTCAAACTTCTTTTAAGAAGGGGAGAATGACGGAAAACCATTCATTGATTCCCCACTATAATTCTGGAGGAATTAAAATGTCAGTGGCAGTTACAATATTTTTGGGCAATGAGCAGTATAAGTGCATTTAAAACTCTGCCGCAACACGAAAATTAAGGATGCGGTCATGGGCATTATTTTAAGATATTTCTTTTTCTGATTTTAAATAGGGACATTCGGTGCTGTGGGAGTGGATATATTTTGGGGATGGTATCTATTTTTAAGGGGAAGGAAATGGCTTAAAAAGTTTATGGGAGGAAGTGACTGGGCAAAGTGTTGGCACTTTTCTTTTGCGGTTCAGATTTTCTTATCAGTCTGGTCCATTTTTCTGGCATTCGTTTTGGTTTTGTTTCTCTACCTAGACAGTATGAAATGTAGGTGTCTATGGTGAACCATGTTGTTGGCAGTTGATGTACTATGCGCTCAAATTTTGTGCTGTTTTTGATTTTTAGAATAAAAGGAATATTGAAGTATCTTTCTTTGGGTATAACGTGAACATGTTCATATTCAGTTTCTGCATATCATGTTTTTATTCATGTTCTTGTGTATGATTCATGGAAACAAAGCACTCTTTTATAAGTTGATTTGCATGGCAGATTATTTGTTTTTCTGTTGTTAGTGATCATCTTGCAGGGACAGAGGTCAATCTGCGTCATACATTGACTCTCAATGTGATACAAGCAGCCAATGTTATTCCCAACCTTAATTGAATCACTATTACATTGCCAGCCAATGCATACTTTTACACATCAACCAATTATGTTCATAGGAAAAAACAATTATTTTGAAATTAAATTAGGAGACAAAGGACTAGGCAACAGAGTCAACAACTAATTACGCTCTCCAACTCAATTTTTCATGCAAGCAAATCAGCATTTTGAAAAATAAGTAAGAACAGGGACTGGGAACATATTCAATTATTGTATACCTATGTCAAGAGGAAAAGTTTCCAGCCACTTTCGTAGAGAACTTATAAGCTTCTCATCATGGGTTGTAAGTTCGTATGCATCACGAGAAGACTGATAAGGTTCATAACTAGATCCACCATTTCCCTCAAAAAGAAGGAAAGATGAAATCTTCTTTTTGGCAACAGCATTGACTGCATCGTTGTGAAATTCAATCTGCACACAACCAATTATCCAACTTCAGGTAGCAGCAAAATAGAAACCTAGATCACTGTTTCAACCTTTCTTAAAAATATAAATATAGTTATACAATCACTTGGAGCTTAATGGATATTAACAGATCTGAAGATTTCTAATATAGACCTTACCATCAATATAATGTTAAAAGATTTTATATTTACAACCATCAAAATTCTCTTTCAGCGTGGCAAGCACTTTGGTTATCAAGAAAGACGGAGCAATAAGAATGCATATTGGATTACCAACTCTTTGATAATGTAAAAATAAGAGATTGGTATCATTTCACTCAAAAATATTGCCTGATAGGTATACATTATTATAGGAACGCAATGGTGGTACCAAACAATGACCCCTGATTACAAAATTATGTATGAATTCCATGATTATAATAACCCTGTGATTCTTTTAAGTTGAATTTGAACTTAAATTCTCTTAAAGAAAATTTATGGTCAACTATGAGGAAAGATAGATGTCAATACTTATGACCAATGTCATGTCAATAATGATGAGATTATCCCTAGCCATAAACCTTATACCCTTGCTGTTAATTCAGAACAAATGAAAATATATCTATAAAAATTTTACAATTTTACACAAGCTCTGAAAATATATACATGAAATTATGATAATAGTCCTTAAACAAGTGTTAGCTAGATGCATTATTTCCATATAACTCAGATGGCTTATCATCTTGGACCCATATTTATACATATTTCAAGAATGTATTTAAAAAATATCAAGTGATAGGGATGGTGAGCTAAAAGGATATCTCTGGGAGGACATTTCTCAAGAGTTGGGAACAACTAAATTTAAGTAGAGAAGATCGCTCTCAAACAAATGGTAAAAATAAGATGTCACAATTAGAGAAGATCCCAAGAAAGCAGCCCACATAAATAGAGAAGACAAAACAGCCTTTCAAGACCTTTGGAGATTGATCTCTAAATTGAAATGCACATCCATGGGACAAGGCCTATTTGGAGAGGCTGGAAATGGGAAAGCCTTCTACAAATATGTGCCAAAGGATCTTTATCAATTACTGAGGCACACGGCCAGTCTTGCTCCATTATGAACAAAAGGTTGTGAGTTGGAGACACTAAAGTGTGCTAGCAAATCACTCTGTTTGAAAAGCATAGGATTCTTTCAAGCATAATCTTCTAGGGTGGCTAATGCTCTTTGAAGGTTCAGTAATCAAAGAAGGCTTCAAAATCTTGGCCTTCTTGCAGAATGTAGAGATTAAACAGTGCACATGTCTTATGGAAATGCCCCTTTGCCAAAACTATAGAGGCATGGTTTCAACCTAAATTTAACTTGTGCACTATCCCTATTTAGTATTTCTTGGAAAGTAACTCTCCTAGTTTGACCAGTCACTTACCTGAGTTAGACTAGACCAGCAACTTATCCATCCCTCAGTTTACCATGCCCCTAGGCCATCCTTCTAGTCATCCTTAGCACCTCTTGGAACGCATCATGCTTTATTCACCCATCTTCCAACATTTTCATGCTTAATTTTATTGGTTTTGCCATCTATGGGGAAACCAGTGCAATAATTTCATAACTGCCCTCAGAATTACAAAACCACCTATCTGTAAAAACCAATAGTTTCATACAATTTGGCCCAAAAAGTTAGAATTTTGTCATTTCACCTTCCCAGCTCACTTTATAATGCCTATCCTACCCAATTCTTCTTGTAATGCCTCTTTGTCTGACACCCACACCCCTTAAGCTCATTTCGAGTCTTATTTGCTAGGCCTCTCTCATTTTAAATGCCAATTATCTTTCTAAAGTGAAAACTCTGTAGTTTCTACCATTCAAGCCATCACCAAGCTGCTTCTCTTTCCCTACAAACTCTAACAGACCTCTAATCAGCCTAGCTCAACAACCCTTTCTATAGATTATGCCTGTAATCAGATCGAACAAGTGACTGGTTGTAGGCGAATTGTGATACTATAGAGTGCTTCTAGGACTCCATCTATCTTCTTCAATCTTTTAGTCAAATCTGCCCCAAATTCATGGACTCGCAGTGCACAATTGGTTACGTGTGTGTGCATTTCATCCAGTTTGTTAGTTTGTTAATATTTATTGTATTTAAATTATTTATGGCTGTGTTTAGATTACTTTGTATTCTGTTTTGTTTGCTTTATGTGTTTGTCTGTGTGTTCTTGTTTTTCTCTTGTTTGAATAGGATATTTGAGGCCTTCCAAGCTCCTCCCAATCGTTTCAGACATCTCTAGGAGTCTGCACTGCAAATCAGGGGACCCATAAATAATCTAAATACAAGCAAAATGGTAATACTTCTAAATTTTGTTTTTAGTTTTAGGTTTTACATTTAGCTAGACCTCAAGGAGCTTCCCCTTACAATTTGAACAACAATTCTACCATGCATATTTATTATTGTTCCATTTTGTGTTGTCCTAAATAAAACAAATTAAAATGGAAATAGTTTTGGCAACTATACCGAGGAAGAAGACACAACAAGCAAACTTACAAATCAATAATCAATCTTGTCATCTCCAATTGAAATCTTGGTCATTAAGGTATACAACAAGGCTTCCTAATCATATCTTTCTAGTACCTACTCAAGCATATTCAAGTGAAGATTCATCTTCACCAACATTTCATGAAATTATTGGCATATTTGCAAGAAGTCAGAATCAAGATGAAAACCATTCAAAGCAATGTGCTACATTTCCCATGACGATGATCCCAATCATAGTTTACATACTCAAAATCGGAGAGTACTCGGCAAGCCCAAAATTTTTGACTTGGGGAAAACTCAGGAAATACTCGGCAAATACTCGGAAAATACTTGGCAAATGTATGTGGATATTTATGTATGTGTATACTCAGGACTGCATTGTGCACACATACATATCTATAAACATACACAGGATGCCAAGTTTGCATGCATATACACACACACACACATATTTATACACACACAAACTTGCCAAGTTTGTGGGAGAAAATCCATCTGCATACTGCCCGAGAGTAAAAGCAGAGATTACTCGGCTACTCGGAGAGTAATCGGAGAGTATGTAATCTATGATCCCAATGATCCACCAACATTTTTTCTGCCATAGGGTGCCAGTATTGATCCCTTCGCACTTGCTATTCATCATAACCTCCCAAAAGGCTCAAGGAAGAATTTTTCGAAGCTTTGTGGTGATGAAACTCAACACCCAAACAAACATATCTCAACTTTGAGTACCACTTGTAGTATACTAGCGGCTTTTCACATGTATGTTGCAATTCGGTTTTCATTGAAAGCCTAGTTGAAGTAGTAGTAAAATGGTTCCATCATCTCATTCAAGTTGCATCACTACTCGAGAGATTACACACACAAAATTCTTGTCACTTCAAATTTGTTAAAGACAGTCATGTCCTATTTGCTCAACTATCAAATGAAAAGAAGGATAAGAGTGATCCCATGCACAAAATTGTCACACAATTCAAACAACTTGTCAAAAGAATTTGTAATTCTTTAGCGTTTTTTTCACAAAAATCTTCTGAGTTACTTCACTAACGCCCTTCCTTCACCAATTACCTTCTTGATCAAAACTTGTGAAATTGATGAGCTTGAAGAACCACAAGCACAAGTAGTCAAGCTCAAAGATGAAATGATCACTATCAGGGAAATCAAGAAAGACTGCATCAGGCCAATGGTCCCAAGCTGCACAACTCCTCCCCTAAAACAAAAGACGACTAATATGACAAACATGAAGAGAAAATATCAGCAGAATGGTCAAGCACAGCAATATTAAGGGCATGTTCAAAGGAACAAAAAAATTATCAACATACTACCTCCTCCACAAGAAAAGCTTACCTTGGAGACACCTTCTAGTGATAATAGAAACAATTTTTGCTCTTTCCAACGCACACATGACCATGATCTTCAACATTGTGCAAAGATGCATCGCATGATGCAACTCATGGCTGCTACCAAGTCAGATTCTCAAAGGTTTTCAAGTAACCTCAACATCATCAACATGAGCCTAATGGTGACTCTATCATAGGATATATTCAAAATGGACCAATTTGTGCCAAAAAGGTAAATACATTCAATGACTTTGCATGTTCACGGAATCAAGCAAATGTGAAAGAGAAAAGATTTGTAGAGAGAGATTACATGAGAATTTCCCACAAATGGTGACTCATTTACCAAAGCCTACATTTATTCCTACATTAGCTAATTAGAATAGGTTTGATTTCCCATCCACCTCACAGGCCTTGCCTATTTTCTATAAAGAGAACAAGCTTTCCTTGAGAGAAAAAACTGCATATCATTTGTTTGTTGAAGAAGACAAAGTTTCCCAAGCATTTGCAAAGCATGATGAGAAATCAATTGTTTACATAAAGCTAGAGAGTAATGATTGTGCTAAAGATGAGAGCCACTAAAGGAATTCCTCTGTAACTTTGAGGGACTATTTTAAGAACCTACACACAAATTAAAAAAAAAAAATTGAAGAACCAAGAGTTGTGCTGTACCACAAATTAAAATTTTTGCTACACTTAGGTATTTTGAAGATATGGTTAAAAAGTCTTGTTAAAAATTGTCAAAAGGTTGGAAAATGAAAACTTGCATGTCATGCATGGTGCTCAAAAACTCAAAATTTTCAAAATCTAAAGATCTGGGTCTGCTCAAAGCAAAGTTTTCTACAAAACCCAGATCTTAGTTTTTCGGCCCTAAATTTTAGGAAATTTTCTAAAAATAGACTTTTTCTAGGTTTTTTGGGGTTTCTTCTCAAATGGATGCTGGCAAAATTTTCTAAAAATAGAAAGTCTGACTCCAGGAGTTCAAACTGATTTTGATTGGCTTAAAATACTTCCACATCAGGTTGGTCTTATCAGAATCGTCAAAAGATCATTTTTTCTCTAAGCTATTTCAGAAGCTAAAATAGGAGATCGGAGGTCATTAATGGAGGTTGCTCAACTGCCAGGTATCAAATTCAAGGTCTCAAGCACTGCACAGATCAAGAAACGGAAAAAGATGCTTGAGGAACGAAGAACGAAGGAAGGAGGTTGAATAATCTTGAAAACTTAGAAAATTTGACTAAGTCTGGAGATGCTAGATGCCCTTGCCCTGTCAAGGTGCCTAGCCATTTATGCCTTAGAATATTTTTCGACCCCGGCTACCGTGCACGAAGCGGATAACGCGAGGAACAAAGGAGAAAGTTGAAAATTGCAAAATAAAAACTAACACTTGCCAGTAAAGGCGCCCCTTCTAGCCAAGGGCACCTAGCCTTTCAAGGTGCCAGATGATGGAATTAGGATTTTTGCTTCCAGGACATTGTTGCTCAAAATCTTTCCGGCTTCGCAGTGAATCCAACAACAAGTCCATCGGATCAATCATTCAACTGGAATTGTGGATCGAACAGAGAGGTCTTCGCAGAGAAGCAAAATGCAAATCATGGAAAACATTAAAAATATTCTAAGTCTAGAATCTTTGGGTGCCCCAAGTAGCCAAGGGCGCCTAGGGTTTTGAGCCACTAGATGTAGAGATGAGGGTTTGCAAATATGCTCATTATCTTCAGAATTTTGTAAGCTTTCCAGTGGATACCACAGCCTGATCATCAAACTCGTTAGTTGCCGGCAAATTAAGATCAAATAGAGGACGTAACATGAGGTACAAATTTGAAGGATGAAATTCACAAATAAGTCTAGAGATCATTGGTGCCCCACGTAGCAAGGGGCACCCAAGCTTTTGGGTACTCAAATGGTTGAATTAGGGTTGGACACCTCCAACATGTTTTCTTGAGATTTGAAGTAGCTCACCAACGGAATCATCAGCAAACCCATCAGAGTTTCAAACACCACATAATGAAAATGGAACGAAGAGGTAAAATTGTGTAGAACGTAAAAGTCAAAGTGGAAAGTTGAAAATGTTTAAAAATAACTAAGCTTGGGTAGTAAAGGCGCCCCAAGTAACCAAGGGCGCCCAAACTTTTGAAACCCTAAAACTTCTTTTTCGGGCGAGTCACTTCCAGAAGAACCCCCTCAAAATTCTCCAAGCTATCCAACAAATCTGACAGCCAGTTCATCAGGCCAGTCAATCATCTATAAACGCAAATTCATCCGAAGATTAGAGAATATTAACAAATTGAAGAATATCAAAATTTTGACCAACTCTGCCAAGGATGGGCGCCCCAGGTAGCCAGGGGCACCCAAGATTTTGAGGCATCGGATTCAATTTTTCGAGGTTGCAATCTCGAGAACAATCATCTCAGATTCAATCAGGCTCCGCAACGAGATCATCAGCCAATTCACAAGATTCACCGAACGCCCGGAATTGAGGATCGAACTAAGGTCAAAATCAAGCAAAAAAGTTGAAAATTTCAAGAAAATTGTTGTTTGCCAAGAAGGGCATCCAAGTTTAAATACCTTAGAGAAATTTCCAAATTTTCATCATTCAACTTTCAAACAGCATCCACATTCGACGAACCTACTCAAGATTGGCATCAAAGTTTTAATGTTGGAGAATAAAGCGTTTTATTTATCCTAAAAACCTATTTAAGAAGGCCTTTGCATTCATTATTCACATCGTTTGCAAGTTGGCATCCAAAGGAGGAGATAAATAATTTTATTCATATCAAGATTTGAAGGCCAAAATGTGTTGTTTTTTCAGGGTTCTTCATATTTTCCAGATCAGCTCACACAGAGGCTCGCTTTTTCATGCTTCAAATTTCAGAAGGGGGTCATCTTTTTCAATTTTCAACAATCTGGGTCAGCTTGGTTTTTTGTTCTCTACAACTTTGGAAAAAATTATATTTTTCAAGAACCTATTTTTTTCACACATATCCAAGAAACCTTCAGTATTTTCAAAATCTAATCAACTGGGTCCTATTGATGCGTGTTTTGTGACACACACGAACATACTAGAATAAAGTGTCCGGAGATGCTCTATCCTCTCTTGATAAAAATCACCTTTTGTGCTAAGATTGCGAGATAGATCACAAGGTAATTCCAATGTTTCTAAGTTGGGGTGCAGATAGGCTCTGTGGTAGTATGAGGTTTGTTGGTAACCCAAGGGGGCATAGTACTTCAGTAAGTCATTTTTTAAAGTAAGGGATTGAATCCAGTGTTGTATTTTTTGGGATTTTTTGATTTTGGATAAAAAATGGAAAAAAAGGAAGGGGTGAGAAATCCTATATTAATCCTAAGGAACTAGGAGACTGTGAAAATCAAATGCAACTTAAAGGAAACCATGCTTTGTTTCGTCTCGAAAAACGACAACTACACGAAAGTAGGTGCAATCTTCTGGGATTTGTGCTTGAGATTTTTTACTATAAATAACACCATCAATTTGAACAATATTATTTAAAGTAAACGTTTGAAAGCATTCACATTAAGAGCTCAATCTAACTTTACACATCAAATGAAAAGCATCCATTTGAAAAAAGTATGAGCTAAGTTACTTCAATCCTCACTATCAATCTTTCGCTCTACTAACAAATAAATTTTAATCTATAACAATCCTATGAGAAAGAGAAAATATGCAACCATGCACCCATTTGACAATAAAGATTTCAAAGCATCTCATGCAATTATGAATTTTATTATCACAATAGTTTTCGCAACAATTTCATACAACTCTTCTCTTACTTCTAAAAACTAATTCTAACTCAAAAAAATCTAATCTCTAATCCTCTGATAACAATTCTTCTGATTCTTTCCGATCGTTTCAAATGAAAATGAAAGGGTACTTATCGAATTCCCCGATACAATGAATGGCCGAGATTGAAACAAAATCAAGGGCCCAGATTCAAACAAGAAAACCCTAATTAGGGTTGCCAAAACATCGACCAGTTAACTGACAGATGAGTCACCCACTGGCAGTTGTATCCCTATCCACTCATGCAATGCTTCATTCGACGAACCTAGACACAATGGCGCCAATCTCCTCAATGGTAATGTCTGGCAAGGTGCTGACATTGTATTCCAGCAGGTCCAAATTGTCCACACAATCGGCAAAGACAACTCCCCATTCTGATTCGTGTTGCAAGAAGGTACTACGGATGGTCAAGAGGTCAAATGCCTTAGTCAAATTTTCGCCCAAGATTGGCATGATGGAGAAAATCTTTCGCACTTCCCTTTGCATATTATCCAGCCACAAGTCATTTTCTCAAAAAATATCCTTGTTCAATATATATGCAGCCATATGAAAGATGCCATTTCTCATCATTTTTTGTGCAATTGGAGTTGGCATGCGTACGTCGCTTCCATACATTCTCTTTCGGAATTCTTCTAAGTCAATATGACCAAGATCAGTGCCGGCAACATCCTTCCATTTGGAGACAATTTTAGACTCCATCTGCAAACCTTTGCTGGCGAACTTCATCTTCTTTGTTGATTCTCCCTTGTCCAACATAAATCTGCAAAAGGAATTATTTCAATTCAGAAATTATTTATGCATACAAATATTCCAGCAAACTCGATAAGTTAATTCGTGAAAATAATTATTGTTGGAAATGAAAGGATTAAATTGTTTCGCAAAGAAAAAACTTCACCAGAATAGAGGAAGTAAAGTCTGCCTATCAATGAAAATCGTGTTGCTGCTGAAGTAAACTCGCACTTTCAGCCTTTTACTTCGCAAAAAAAAATATAAAACTTCACAAACTTCTCTACCTTAACAAATCTCCTCAACTTCGCTTTCGAAAGAATGAATGAATATGAAGTGCAAAGCCAATTTAAGGTTGAAAGAATCGACCCAATTAGCAAAAATTAATTGTTTCCAATTAATTCAGTCTGAACTCGGCTGGCACTTGTCTTTCGAATAGCAATTTCCATCTTTAGCATAAGTTGGTAAATAAAATTTCTAATTCTGTCACCAGTTGAGTGAAGTTCTTTTCCTTCTTTCTTTTCTCAGCAATTTGTCTAGAGAAATTTGAATTTTCTCATAAAATGGGTTTTGGAAAATAAAATATTAAAATAATATTTTATGTGTTGTTTCCAACCCATTCGTTAAATAATTAAATAATAATATTTAATTATTTTTTAATCCAAAGGCAAATTTATCTTTTAAAATTTCTCTGTGCCTCTGCAAATTTTAATCTTGCCAAGGTATTTTTACTTCAGGCGAATTTACCTCTTTGCCAGACATACAATTTGATTTTTTTTAATTAATTCTTCAAATGTCTGGACTTAGGCAAATTTTAATTTCTTTGATTTTTTCAAGGCAAACACTTTAATCTTTACTTCTCCAAGTATTTTTCCATGTCATTTATGGCCTAGACGTACTTGCCTTGTGCAATCTTTCATTTTACCAAGCTTGGGGCGGACTTGCACTAGCAATTGTCATTTAATTTTACCAATTGTGAATTTTCCTTTGTAATTTTCCCACTTCCAAACATCTTGGAGCAGACTTCACTTGTAATTTGTCACTTTTTACTTGGGCGGACTTTGCTAATGTCTTGCCATTTTTAGTTTGTGTTGGGCGGACTTCAAGTGCTCTTTGCACCTTGCATATGGCGGACTTTAAATTTCATTCACCATCCTTCTACCTTGTTGGGCGGACTTTGTCAATGCCTTGCCATCTCCCAACTCTTTGGAGTGAACTTCCCCTTGCATTTGCACCTCCCAACACCTTGGAGCGGACCTCACATGTTTCTTGCATGTTTACCTTTGGCGCAGACTTGCTAGCCTCTTTGGCATTTAACCAAGGGCGGACTTGGCTCATACTTAGCCATTTTTTCCTTGTATGTTGCTGGGCAGACTTCCTTGCAGCCTTGTAATTTTTTTTTTGCATGTTACATGGTGGACTTCCATCATTCCTTGCAGCTGCTTGGGCGGACTTCCTCATGACTTTGCAACTTTTTTTCTTGTAACCTACATGGCGGACTTGCTTGTTTCTCTGCCATTTTTTTATTTCTCCATGCTTTGGCGAATTTAGCACATGCATGTCCATGCCTTAGGCAAATTTTCCAGCTTTTTCAAAATTTTCACCCATTTTACTTGCAACCTTCTGAAGCTGACGTTGACGAAGACATGACCTGCACACTTTCCAAAAATAGAAACTTTCTAAAAATAGAAATTTTCCAAAATAGAAACTTTCTAAAAATAATCCCTAAAAAATAGGGATCCCAGAATGGGCTAAAAATGCCAAAAAAAAGTTTCTAAAAAATAGGGGCTCGAGGTGGAAACCCTAAAATTTAGGAAGTGTCAGAATTGACTATACTGACTGTCGATCTTCGTCCATAGGGCCTTCTAAGCACTTTGGCAACGTTCATGCATTGATTCTGGTTCACCATCATTTCTTGACTTGGATGACTTTCAAAAATTCAAATTTCTAAGTACCCTACCGAAAGACCAAAACTCAGAAGCAAAACCATCAGAGGGAAAACTACTAGGGTCCCCATTTGCAATGGGGGCGATGTTTGAAAAGCTCACAATAGGTCCCTCTAAAACGTGATTCTGCACAAAACCCAACTCTTAGCTTTTTTCAAGAAAGTCCTTAAATTTTAGGGTTTTTGCTTTTTCAATCAGCCATCTCTATTTTCCAAAATAGAAGATCTGGGTCTTTCCGAAGCAAAGTTCTCTACAAAACCCAAGTCCCAACTTTTTTTCGGGAAAACTGCTTTTTCAGGAGAAATCAACCTTCAATATTCAACAATTTGTGCAAAATGTGTCTGAGCATAGTCGAGATTACAGTCAAACTTCAAGTTTTTCAGCATGCAGTACTCTCCCATCGAATTCAGAACCAAGTCGGTGTTGTATCATGATTTCATCAAAACTTTTGAAACTAATTTGCATCATATAAAATCAATGTTCGATTTGCATGCTTTGGAAGACACGGGCAATGTTGCAGTTAGACATCTTGGTCATTTTGGATTACTTGCAACAGCTTCAATTCCCGTCTCAGTGCAAAGTCTAGAGTTTGTAATTGCTTGTGTCAATCATTATAATCCAGCAACATGAGAAATTCAAGGAGCAAATGGGCGGGTTGTTTACAACCTTAGGCCGGACGTTCTTGAGAAGTGTTTTTCAATACCACCATGGATAGAAACATCATCATCCCAGTCAAACAACATCAAAAGGTGTGGTATGAGCAAAAGGACAACTATTGGAAAAGAGTTGTACAATACGCTTCTATTGAAAAATCAGGAGAAATGTCAGAAGTATAAAAGTTGCAGAAGAAACGGAGAAATGCCAAAAGTATAAAAGTTGCAGAAGAAACGGAGGAATGTCAGAAGATGGTCAACAAAGGGTAAAAAGGATATGTTGAAACAAGATGATATATTTATAGAAGATCATTGCTCCAGTTGCAGAGTTGTCGAAATTAGCAAGATTTGATAAAGCAGCTAAAGATGTATAAGATTTTCTAAGTTCGATTGCAGAAGGCAAAAGAATCCTGGAAAAGCATAATATTGCTTAGATAGTATCAATGCTCCTAACAATGAGGCAGTTACCAACTTTTTGGCGGATACACTTTCCTAAAGTACCAATGGATTAGTTATCTTATCAAGACAGCAAAGATCTCCAAAAATAGATTTAAAGCAGCAATTAACTCAATGCTTTTTCCGAGTTTTCTTTCTATTCTTTTCTCATGCTTATCTATTCTTTGTGAGAGAAAAGAATCAAATTGTAATAGTTGGCACTTTCCCTGTTTTTTGCTTTTAGTAGGTTCTTAGATAGTTATCTTGTTTTTGTTTTAGAAATAAAGCTTGCATGTTGGCAAATCTTGTTGTAAAAGCAAGGAGATTTTAGGGTTCCCTACTCCTTCGCTTGTGTATAAATAAGGGCAACCTTGCCCATGTTTCTTTAACAGATATTGTGATAGCAAATTGTTGAGCCTACTTTTGCCTGCAAGTTGTTATTCAGTGTCAGTTCACTTAGTGTAAGAGTAAGCTTGTATGCCTACCTTTGTTGCAAGATATTGTTCAGTACATTTGTTACTTGTGTCAATGTATTCTGGTTGATTGCAAAACTGTAAGCCTGTTATTGCTACAATCCTATTGTCCCAAAAGTGTAATCTTTGTTATTTGAAATTTGAGAAAACGAAATTTTATGCCTGCTTTGCTGCTTTGATCTATTGTCTCAAGTTTTTGTTTTATGTGTTTCACTTATATAATCTTTATTTCAGCTTGCATGTAAAAGTACTATGAGTCTTAATGTGTGCGTTGGGAGTGAATTTATGTGAGTTTTGTGTCAAAGAATCAATTCCTTGTTTGCATTTAACTCTCAAGCTCTGAGTCTACTTGAGTTGTTAAAAATGTCAATAGAGTAGGCTTAATCATAGTTGAAATTCGAAAAGAGAAAATCTCAGCTACGGCGCTAGAGTTTTATAACCTTGTGCTCTTAGCTGAGCAAAAAGATTGGCAATTAGTTTTAGTTTACTTTTTGTAAGCAACATCAACAAAGAGGGAGCTTCCCCTCCTAATTCAAAGAGTAGTTAATCAGTGCATAGCTCTTCGTTTCTAATTCGCATGCCATGTTGATGTTATAGCCGCGGGCTACATACTTCCCGCAATGTATTTATTAAACAATAAATTGCATATAGCCGTTGGCTATTTATTTATTGCAATCAATATGTGAAGAGGCGCTTCACTTAAATAATAAAATTATTTATTTAATTATTGAGGCCGATCTCTCCTTGATATTCGTATGAGTCACATCCTCTCATCTTTGGTGGCCGACCTTGCATATTGAAAGGGCATGTCTTCTCCTTCGAATTGTATATAAGGGAGATGCTTTCATTCATTCATATAATATATTCAGTTCATTCCATTCACAAGCAAACTGCGAATTTCATCTACAGCAGATTGATATTCTTGGAAGTGTATTTGCACAAGTGTGGTGCTATGATTTTTCATATCAGTTTGGCCTTGTGATTGGCCTTGTTGTAAAGCAGATGTGTTGCTCTTTTATTCAATAAATATATGTGATATATTTTGTTGGGTTTTTCTCCCTCAAGAAGGAGGGTTTTCCCAGGATAAATTATGTGTTCTGTTGTTCATGTGCTTTTCATTATTCTGTATTTTCTGCTTATTCATTTCTGATCCTAAAAATAAACATGCCAAAGATGCAAATTGAAACGCCAACAAGTTGATCACTCAATAGTAGTCAATGAGCTAATGCCAAGTTTGGATATGCCTAAAGAAGAAAATTGGTTGCTTCATGAAGATAGTGGTTGGGAAGTTAATTGTGAAGACTCTAATTGTTTCCTCTCTCTGAAGGACATATTCTTTGAGGTTGAGTGTACCAATGAAACTAAACAGGTCCAATTTGTCCAAGGCTCACCACTATGGAATGATGGATGGCAAAGCTTGTCACTAGAGGATGATTGTTTCCTTAACCATGTATTCTTTGATAATGATTAATTCTTAAAGATTGGGACCTAGATGGGTTGTCAAATAAATATTGTTATGTCCCCTTCTCAAGCATAATCAATTTGTGAACAATTAGCCTATTTTCCAGGTTTTCCCATAGGCTAATTGGTAGGCAAGGGAGAACTCCAACTTTCCTGGACAGTATAGGATCTCGGTTACTGGTTCAGTTCTGGGTTCGGGTTTGGGTTTGAGTTCGAGAACCCCATTCGCCAGTTCGGGAAAAAAAAAATTGAGATTTGGGTTCGTTTTGGGTTCGATAATACAAAAACATATAAAAATCAGAAATATATACATATTTGCAGCAGTAATTAAGTTCAGAATACACCACCATATTAATAGTCAAATAACATAGCAAAAATACACCACCACTTTATACTCAAATCATCAAACATAAAAATGTCAAGTGTTTACAATCAGCCATTAATAATAATTGATCATTGATCAATCTGAATCATATGGGTCATCAAAAAAAGCAGCATCATCAGCATCATTAGATGCTACATTTTGTGTACAACCACAAATAGCATTAGTGGCACTCGCACAAGCACTGCCACTAGCACTGACACTACCACTCTCATGCTCAGCAGCTGCTTTAGGCTCATAGTCATCATCAATATCAAGTGCAGCTAAGTGACTTGTGGAAGCATCCAAGTCAAGCTGCTCTGGCTCAATATCCCACCTCCTTGTGTCTCCTTCTTTGTAGGAACTTTGCTTGTGTGTAAGGAGGCGCAAGTTTGAATGCACATACACCA
The DNA here is from genome assembly GCA_007115665.2 of Sequoiadendron giganteum. Lineage (NCBI taxonomy): Eukaryota > Viridiplantae > Streptophyta > Pinopsida > Cupressales > Cupressaceae > Sequoiadendron > Sequoiadendron giganteum. The sequence goes on along the minus strand of CM021101.1, from coordinate 386,119,323 downwards.
AGTCCTTCGCCTTTTTTCGAATGTAGCCTATTGCGTTTTATCAAGTGGATGAAGGAGTATGCGCTCCAATTCCTCTCAGAAGAAGATGAACTAGTAACCTATTAAGACCAAATTAAATAGTTAGGAGTTAAAAAATTTAACTAAACAAAATTATTAATTAATATAAATTAAAATTAAAATTACAAAATATAAAACTTACTTGGGATAAAAAATTTATTGCAATAGGTTGGAGGTGCCTGTATTCTTGCCCATGGAAGTACCACCAACTATGAGCATCCATCCTAACCTTGTCTTGAAGAGCATCAAGATTTTGATCAACACTACCAGAGCATGCAAAAGCCATGAACTCAGCCCTCACTCGATCACCTTGGTCACGATTAGTGAAGAGTCTACGAATTGTTCCCTTGCACCCTTGAGCCACTTCAGCATCCCTATATGGAGCAACTCTTGATAAAGCAGAAAGTATCTCAGGACTATAATATTTGGGACTCAATGCAAAAGCGAGAAGATGCAACGAAGTGGTCATTTTGTTCCATCTATCAACAATGATTTCCTATAGCTCTTTGAAGAACTTTTCTTCAGGATCTTCCTCTTTTGCATTGATGATAGATTTCATCTTTTCAATCATTGAGTCGATACCATCATATACTTCACCCAAACATGGTCTATCCATGTCAGTGTAATGGATCATGCTCACTATGGGCTCAGTGAAACTGATGAGATACTCAACACAGTCCCACCAACTATCATCTAGGATCCTTTGCTTGACCCTATTTTCCCTTTCACTGCTAGAGTGCCTCCATATGGCCCAATTAGGGCTGATTACCATGGCAGAGAGTGCCACACGAACCTCTATAAGTCGTCTCAACACAATTGTGTTGGAGGCAAAACGAGTCTCGGCAACCTATTTAAAAATCAAAATTAAAACTAAAATATAATTTAAATTTACAAAATCAAAATTTAAAATTAACAAAAAATTCAAAAATTCAAAAATATTGAGAATTAACTTACCTTCAACAACTCCAATTTTGAGAATTGTCTAAATATTCCTTGAGTCATATAGTGGTTGGTGACAAACATTTGGATGTCTTCGCCCTCAGCATACACTTGTTTGATCCATTCAATTTTGGATCCAATTTTTTGTAGCATTAGATTAAGGGAGTGGACAACACAAGGTGTCCAAAAAACGTGTGGATAGTTCTCTTCAACCAATAACCCAACAGCCCTACAATTTTTGGCATTGCCGGTTACAACTTGCGCAGCATTATTATGGCCCACTTCTTCAATAGCTTGGCAAATGATGTTAGCAATAAATGGACCATCCCTAACCTGTCCTTCACAATCCACTGTTTTCAAAAACATTGCCCCTTTAGGGGACACAACAATAACATTGATCAATGGGCGATTTTTTGCATCTCTCCATCCATCAAAAACAATGTTCACCCCTATTTCGATCCACGAATTTCTTATGGGCTTCAAAGAGTCTGCTACATGTTTCACCTCTTTCTCCAATAAGGTGCAACGCAATTTCTCAAAACCTGGGCCCTTATACCCCTTTGGAGTCTCATTAATAGATTTCACCATTTTTTGCCAATATGGTGAACGAACAACATTGAATGCCAATCCATTGGCTTAGATACATATTGCTATGTCGATCAGCAATCTCTCTTGCCTCATTCTGAAATGAAGCTTCCAACGGTCCCTTAGATCTTTTATTTGAAGAGGGCATGGTTTTCTCTTGAGGGATATCCATAAATGGATGGCTTTCTGTAGGTGGAAAATAAGAAGGCGATGTAGGGGTTTCATGAATCAAGATCCTTTCTTCAAAGGATGGCTTGTTTCACCACTCGTTGCTTTTTGGTCTGCATTTTCTTGCTCAGCAATATATTTCAACACTATATGTTTTGGAATGCCTTTCTCGTTTTCACCTGGACAATTTTTTATGCTTGTTTCAAGGATCCCGCACAAGTACCCTTTCACTCGACTGTATGAGCTCAAATATTGAACATGGCAATGACCACAAATCCAAACATATCCTCCACCACCTGGAAGTTGCAGAACCATTTCTACATATTTCCAAAGGGGAGAGTTTGGGTTTGTTTTGAAACGAGATTGGATTGAGCCTAACGAGGTACCAGTTGCCATTGTAATATGGGATACCTAAGGCACAACATATTGAAATTTTAGTATTGATTCATTGAATTTGAAACTAACAAACTTAATTAATTCCAAAAACATGAAAAAATTGAACATGTGTTATAGACATTTAGAGGAATGAAAAGTAAAACAAAACAAAAGAGTTGAAGTACATTTAGTTAAAAAAAATATAAAAAAAATAATAAAAAAACCTACCTCTTTGGAAGAAATTTTGCTCTATGATCTTCTTGGCAACGAATAGGCACTTGCAAGTGCTTAGGAATAGCACAACAACCAACTTCGAACAATCTACAATCAACCTTCAAGTCTATTCAAGCTTGTGCAAGCAAAAGATAAAGTTCAGCAATGGAGGCAAAAAATCTTTTTTTTTCATTCACAAATTGGTAAATGAGTATCACTTTACCTATTTCATGTTTTAGAGGCACATATTAGGGTTAGAAGGAATAAAAAATTATTTAAAAAAGTCAACAATTAAAAAATATTAAAAAATTGCAAAAAGGCGTTCGAAAGTGCATCTGGGCACGAAATTCTACCCAGGTTCGAAAGATTCGAACCCTGGTCGGACCCACAGTCAGGGTTCCGAACCCGGTTCGAACCCACAGTTGTTTTTTCGAACCTTGGTCGAATTTGGGCGAACCGGACCCGAATTCCGAACCCGTATCGAACCCAGGCCTGCCAGGGGTGAACCCGGTAACTTAGTATAGGATTGATCAAGCAATACTTTTGTTCATAACAGCGAATTCAGGTGATCTTGGTAAGCCTCATGATGCTTTCAGAATGCAGTTTTGTCTTTTGGGAGCTCTCCAAACTTCTTGGAGAAACGAGCAATTTTTAAATTGACGCCCAATTGGTTCAATACATCATTCTAAGTCCTCAAAAACACTAGCTATCGTCAAAAGTTCATATTTATTGCATTTTGATGCTTTCTACAACTTGGGTGAATAATTAAATTATTAAACAGTTATAACTTAAGTTGTCCTAAGGAGGATAAATCAAAAAGGCAACTAAGATTTAATTATTTAATAAAAAGAGTTTTAAGTTGTGCCTTTAGGGGGCTGTCTAGGCACAAGGGGGACTTTGCTCACATAAAGGATTATTATTTAGTTTTTTTAAAAGAACTTTTGGAGGGAAAACAGGAAAGTATTATTTTATTTCCTCCAATGTGTTATAAAAGCAAGTTGTGAGCTCATTATTGAGGTTAGAAATGCTATGATATTTGCTTTTGCATTTGAAAAAATCTGTGTTCATCTCTGATTTTCTTGAGGAAAACCCTCTTGAAAATAATGGTTTCGAGGACGAAACCCCCCTTGCTGGTCTTGCTAGTTTCATACAAGTCACAGCTACACTTGCAAGAGATTTTTCCAGTTTAAATGTGTTATTTGCTTGATTTTTTCAATTGTCTTTGAGTGATTGTAGAACAATTTGGAGATCCTTTGTTCAGGCTGTACCATTGCCTTACCTGCAGGTAATACTACCTCCCGCAGGTTGTACCATTGCTTGGAATTCTGTTGTTTCCATATGAGGAAGTTTTGACTAATCCAATCGCCTCTCACTTATTATCCATGGCTAACCATACAGTTTGGAGAGGATGTTTTTGAAGGGCCGTACAAGTTGCAGCTAGGCCATACAGTTCCAAGGAGAGCATGGGAAGTTGTTGAAGGAAGAGCCTCTTTTCTGGAGCCCATTTCACTTTGAGGGCATCTGAGATCATTATATTGCTGCATCAACTATTCAGGGTAAACTTTGATGGCATTGGCGAATTCTGATGAGTTTATCGTTTTCTGGGCTAGTCGTACAACAGCAGAATACTCTGTTATCAGACCTACAAACTTCTGAAAATGTCTAGCAGTCTGGCCTGAGGTGTTTCCCAGTGATTTCTGGTGTGTTTAGAGGTCTTGGAGTATGTTTTTAGTTGTTGCAATTGAGTGGAATTGGTATGCTTCTAGACAATGTTTTCAATGTGTTCAGTTCTGATTTGTCAGTTTACCAGCAGAATAAAGTGTTATCAGACCTACATCAGCCTTTGTTTCATCTATCGAGGTATACATTTATGTCGGTACTTGAATACATTGTTTACCTATGCTATGTGGCTTTAGTTTGAATGTTGTGGTAGAAAAGATTTGTGATAAGTACTTTATATCAGCATCTACTAAAAGTTGCATTTCTTGATGATCATTTGTAATGCATTTTATATTATCTTGTAATACCTTGGTTGGTAGTACCACCGGTGGTTTTCATCTTTGCATTCTAATGTAATTGCACACTCCATTGAATAAGCATCGATAAGGATGGCTTGCCACCTTATGTGCCTAATTTACTTGTAATTGCATACTCCGTTGAATAAGCGAGAAGTGACTTTGCCTATTGTAGTTACACACTATGCTTAATAAGTGAGAACTGGTGGCACTTGTGTTTACTACTCTATCTGATAAGTTAAATACATGAATTAATTAAAGAGATGACAATCATACCAAATACATGCGTAAAATACATCTTTATTCGCATATGAAATTATTACAAAAGAAGACCAGGGATGGTCAACCACGGATCAGACTCAATCCGACCAGATCATTCTGTTCTCCTTGATGATACACAATGTATTTAAAGGACCTGACAGTTGCCAAGAATAACACAACCGTCAACCAATCGACGCTTATAGCTACCCGAAACTAACAACCAATTAATACATAGTCGGATAACCAATATTATTGAAGCATAATAAAAGACATTGTACATTGACTACATCATCCCCCCCACAAGAAAAACTCATCTTCCAAACAACAAGTAAACATCAAGTAACATTAGGTAAGACTTGCCAACTGATGATGATATTGTAAACAAGGACTTGTAGGCAAACTTGGTAGTGTACTTAGCAAACTCGGACTTGGAGTGTACTTGGCAATTCAAAGGCGTGCAATGGGGGTTTGGGGGCAACACCCCCAATGGGGTCAAGGGGCAATGCCCCTTGCGAGGGTCCGGGGGTAGCGACCCTGGCGGGGTCAAGGAGCAGCACCCATCATGGGGTCTAGGGGCAACACTCCTTATCGCAATACAAGGCAAGGTAGAGGGGTAGAGCCCCCGCCACCAAGTCCAATTTAAAACCACACAAAACTTCATGGCACACATCATTTTTAGGATTTTTAAGAGGCAAAAAACAATGCTAACAAAGCCAGAAAATAGAGATTTCAAAGTGTTTGTAATGCCCAAAATTATTTGTTTTTGCTTCATTAAGGCATTTTGTAAAAGACTAAAAAGTCTTGTAGAAATTGTCAAAAAAAATCAAAAAAATTGAAATTTGCATGTCATGCATGTTGGTTGAAAAAACTCAAATTTTTCAAAAACTGATGATCTGGGTCTCTTCAAAACAAAATTGTCTACAAAACCCAGATCTCAGTTTTTCGTCCCTACTTTTTCTGAAAGTTTCTAAAAATAGACTTTTGACGAGGTTTTCTAGGTTTCTTCTCAAACGGATACTAGCAAAATTTTCTAAAAATAGAAAGTTTCTAAAATAGAATTTATGTTTCCAAGGCTCAAACTAATTATGATTGGTTTAAAATACTTCGCGATCAAGCTAGTCTAGTCAGAATTGTCAAAAGATCAGTTTTTCTCTACTGGGTCTATTTTGCTTTTTCAAAAGGCAAAATAGGAGCTCTGAGGTCATCAATGGACGATGGTCAATTACCAGGTGTCAGAATCAAGGTCTCAATGCTACACGGATGACGAGAAATGGTGAAAGATTCTCAAGAAACAAAGAACAGAGGAGGAGAATCTAAATATCTTGAAAATTGTGCAAATAAAACTAAGTATGGAGAGTCCAAGTGCCTTATTTCAAGGAGGGTGCCTAGGATTCTTTGCCTTAGAATATTTTCAGTTCCCAACATTCAATGCACAGTCAACAATGAAAGCAGCTGGCATGCACGAAGCAGAAGACGAAGAGCAAAGTAAAAAGTTGGAAAACTCAAATTAAAAACTAACTCTGGAGAAGGAAGGCGCCCCAGTCAGCCAGTGTTGCCTAGCATTTCAAGCAATCAAAAGTAGTTGTTAGGGTTTGCAATTTTTGGGGATTCTTCTCAGATTTCTTCAGGCTTCACAAAGAATCCATCAACAGGTTCACCAGATCCGTCAAACAGCCAAAACCTTGGATAGAACACAAGTGTTGCATCAAAAGAACAAATTGAAAATCATGAAAATCATAAAAGTTCTCTCTGGCCCACATGGGCACCCCAGTCATCCAGGGGCACCTAGGGTTTTGGGAGGTCAAATGCAGAATTTACAGTTTGTAGCCCCCAAGAGATTTCTCTCAAAATTGATCAGGCTCTTCAACGAATTCATCAGTGAGCTTAGAGGATTTGTCAAACGCCAAATATTGTAGATCGAACGAAGGCAGAAACATACACAAAACAAATAAGGTCAAAAGAAAGTTGAAAATATCAAATTTTTGGCTATGTTTGGAGAATCCAGACGCCCCTGGCCAAGAGGGGCACCCAACTTTCCATGCCTCTGAATTTTTCCCGTGTTTTTTCAAAAAACGTTCAAAACTTCATCGACCTCATTCTGGCTTTCGGAAGAACATCAAATGCAATGATAAAGGCTAGCAGATGGTACCATTCAACTCAGATATGATCGGTTTTGCCAGAATGACTGACTCCCAAGCCCTATTGTTCACCGACTGCCCAAAACTGAAGATCAAACAGCGGTAGTTAGCTCCTCACAAAACCGAGAAAGCAAAATTTGAAAATTTTAGAAAAATGGCTAAGTTTGGGATGCTTGAGCGCCCTAACTATCCAAGGGTACTCAAGGTTCAATGCCTTTGAAATTTTTCAATTTTTGTCATTCGTCATTCAAAACAGTGTCTACATTTGACGTTTTTGTTTCCAAATTGGCTTCAAAGTTTTAAAGATTGGAGAAGAAAGCACTTTTTCGTCCTCGAACTCCATTTAAGAAGGCTTTTGGCATTTATTCTTTATATTTTGCAGGTTGGCATCTAGAGGAAGAAAAATATCTTTTTCTTTTCATAAAGATTTGGAGGCTCAAACAGAGTGTTTTTTCAGTGTTCTTCATGGATTCGGGATTGGGAAGCACAGAGGCACGCTTTTTCATGCTCCAAACTTCTAGGGCATCACATTTTAGAAACAGGTGGTCAGCTTTTTTAGTTTTCATCGATCTGGGTCCACTTGCTTTTTACTCCTAAAAATTGGAAAATTTTATATTTCCAAAAATTTGTTTTTCGCACTTTTTCGGGAAGCCCTCAGCTTTTTCAAAATCTGACAAACTGGGTCTCTTCAAAACGTGATTGTCTACAAAACTCATATCTCAACCTTTTTTTTGAGAATATGCTCTTTGGAGAAAAATCAGCAACTTATTTTCAGCAATTTGCGCAAAACTTTTCCGAACATAGGCATGTTCACAGTCAAAATTCATGTTTTTAAACATGCAGTATTCTCCCAACTTTTCAGCGGATATAGTTTCCCAAAATTATCATGCTTGAAGTCATTCTTTTGGGGCACTGATGTTTTCTAAGAATAGAACTCAAAAAACAGCAGTTAACTCGATGCCTTTTCCGAGTTGGACTTACTATTCTTGTCTCACGCTTATCTATTCTTTGTGAAATAGAAAAAAATCAAATATAATAGTTGGATCTTTCCTTGCTTTTTGTTTTTGCAAGTTGTTAGTTGTCATGTTTTAGTTTTAGAAATAAAGCTTGCATGTTGAAAATTCTAGTTGTAAAAGAAAGGAGATTTTAGGATTCCCTACTCCTTGTTTGTGTATAAATAAGGGCAGCCTTGCCCATTATATTTCCTTAACCGTCATTGTGATAACAAATTGCTAAGCCTACTTTTGCCTACAACTTTAGTTATTCAGTGTTTATTCACTTTGTGTAAGAGCAAGTTCGCATGTCTGTCTTTTGTTGCACATCATTGTTCAGTTTATGTGTAATTTGTGTCAAGTGTAATTTGGTTGATCACTAAACTATAAGCCTATTATTGCTACAAATCTATTGTCCCAGAAGTGGAATTATTAGAAATTTGAGTAAAGAAATCTTATGGCTACTTTGCTCTGATCTACTGTCTCGGGTTTTGTTTTATGTGTCACTTATATAATCTTTATTTCAGCTTGCATCTAATAGTAGAATGAATCTTCAGCGGTGCATTGGAAGTGAAGTTATTTAAGTTTATGTGTTGAATCATTTATCATTTACTTCTAACTATCAAGCTTTGAGTTTACTTGAGTTGCTAGAAGCGTCATTAGTTTAGGCTTAGTTGTAGTTGAAGTTCTAGAAAAGAGAAAACCTCAACTACGACGCAAAAAGTTTTATAATCTTATGCTCTTAGCCAAGAACAAAAAGATTGGCAATAATTTAGTTTACTTTCTTAAGCATCATCAACGAAGAGTGAACTAACCCTCCTAATTTGAAGAGCAGTTTATTTGTGCATAGCTATCCGTTTCTAATCCGCATTCTAGAGGTGCAAATTGAAACACCAACAGTGTTTAACCAATCATATGATGTCCAATTGTGTTAACTTAATAATGCAACCAAGCCATCATACGATGTTTATACATTGCCTTCTGAAGGGCCATATGGTGAGGAAATGATGTCGTATGCCATGAGGAAGTAGATGTCGTATGTAAGAAGGGACGTCGTTGAGTGGTGAAGCAAAACGCCTGCTGCCAAAAAAGGAAAGCAGTACGGTTGGAAGTGACTAGTAGTTGAGGAGGTCGTACAAGGTGAACAGCAAGCTGTCGTACGATAGAAAACTACCTGAAATTAATGTGAACTAGATGATGTCTACTTAATAGCCAAGGCCTTTGTACGGTGAGGTAATTAACTAGTCATTAAAAGAGTAGATTGTTGTATGTTATGAGAAGATGAAGGGCGTACGATTGGTTTCCAATGTCGTACGTTGCCAAAGATAAGTGCCTATCGTATGTTACAATAACCTTGTCGTGCAATCTGCCATACATTGACCTAAGTGAAGGATGAACAATGACATACAATGCACCATATGGATTGTCCTCTCTATCGTACAGTTTGTTGCTTGGTTGGTCGTATGGTGAGAATGGTTCATCGTTGTACTTCGATTTGGGGTCCTTTGTTGCTACCATACGATGACCACTTGCCAGTCATACAATGTGTGATGAACATGTAGGCAGTACATAAATGATATGATGTCATGAAATGACCTATCGTACCATTGCTACCGCTACTGTATCGTGGGGTCTTCACTATACCATGTGGAGGACTAGGAAGTGTCATACTATGTCCCTTACCGTATGAGGAAATAAATAGAGAGGTAGGTCATACCGGTTGCCATACAATGTATTGATAAGCTGAAAAATAATGCCAACCCTTTAACTTTATAATTTTATTTTTATGCTTTTGCCACTTTAAATAAATTAATTGCTTCGATAATCGTGCAGCAAAAAAAAATTAAGACAGTACTTTATGAATTTTAATTGCCTTCATCCCTTGCACTTTTATTTTTTTCTTTAATTTTCTAATTTTCTTTTACTTTTAGTGTAAATTTTATGTGAAGTTGATTTGACCAATATTTGTGCATTCCAAGTTAAATATGTTGCTTTGTGCACTCTAAGACATACATCAACAATTTTGTATTCTTTCATTGGTTGCTCTTCACTGAGAGTTGTAGCTTCGAGAAAATTGCAAGTCAACAGAAATAGCTCATAGTCCTCCATTTGTTAGTGAAATAGGCCACAAAGAGAATTTGTTTCATCATCTGAACACAATTGTAACTCCAAAATTCCTTCATCATTAGTTCCATCGGACCTTGACTCTCCATCCATTCTTCTCTAGAGTCTAAATCTGAGGAATCCGAGGAAGTTGCTTCCTCACTGACTATTTGGCATTTCAAAGCAATCATATATTTCGGACCCTTATTCTCAATGGAGATTGTAATCTTTTCCTAGTTGTGATCAACTTTGGCTGCCACCAACCAACCCCAACTTAACAATGTGTTGCACACTTTCTTCCTTAATGAAATGACCACAAAGTCCAACAAAAATGTTTGAGTTCCAATAATTACCTTTTTTTCCACTAAAACTCCACGTACCATAATACCTTGTTGATCTACACCCACCAGTTGAAAGTTGGCGGCCAAGTGGTCAGCTTGTCAAGACTTCTCCAAGTGTCTTTTGAAAGTACGTTCACACCAAACCCGCCATCTACAAATGTATTGGTGAGATTCCTTCCAAGGATCTCCATATTCACCATTGCTGGTTTCTCTGTCATGTTAACTATCAAACATTGGATCAATCACTTGGTCGCCAGAGAGCAAAGGTTTAGTTATTGGTTCTTCATTCTCACCATATCCTAATTGGGTTGTAGCATACACCACCTCATTCTCCCCTGATACAATAACATTTCGAAGTTTAGGAATACTCTGTAATAAATCCACTACTATAACGGGTACAGTAGCTTGGAGTACTTGTGCAATATTTTTCTCGAATTGTAATTGATTTGTTACCGTACTTACATTTGCATTTGAGTGGTGTCATTCATTGTCCATAACATTCTCCCCTTCGGCCCTTGCTTCACAAAGCCTTTCTTTTTTTGTATGTCGGACCGAATACACAGCCTTCTTTGCTTGGGCACAAGTAATGGCCAATACTTCATTATGCCTTACATCAATGATGTTGACAGTATCTTTTCCTTTGGGCATCCGATGTCTTCGTGGTTTCCAAGTCCACAACATTTGCACAATAATTGCACTTTGTCATGCTTGTTTGGGTAGTCTCTTGCAAAGCGACCCCATTCGCTACATTGTCAGTATTGTATGATAGGGCGTCCTTTGGGGTCATATTGCATTTGGCTTCGTCCTCCTCTTTGATTTCGATAACCACCAGGAGATGCATTTTATGGCTTTAAGGGAATGGATTCCTCTCCCTATGCAAAGAGTACTTGTGTACTCTTGGTCTTTGAATTGTGTGGGCACTCCTTTATTGAATGATCCATAACCTGGCAAATCTCACAAGCATCTTTTTAGGACAAATACCTTTTGTGTGCACCTCAATTTTGCACTCAGTACACCATAGTTCTTTGTTGGTTTCTTTCTCGCCTTCAATTATTTCATCATTTGGAGCATGTCCCTATTGTACCCCAGATTAAAAAATTTGCTACACTTGAGCATTTTAAAGTGAGTCAAAAGTCTTGTTACAATCTATCAAAAAGGTCAAAATTGGGGTTTGCATGTCATGCATGGGGGTCAAAAACTTGAAATTTTCAAAATTTGACAATCTGGGTCGTCTAAGAGCGACCAAATCAGCAAAACCCAAATTTTAGTTTTTCAACCCTAAATTTTAGGAAAATTTCTAGTTTTAGTAACTTTCTAAAAATAGAACTTTTTTGGGTTTTTTTGGGTTTCTTTTGAAACGAATGTTGGCAAAATTTTCTAAAAATAGGAAGTTTGGCTTCTAGGGTTGAAATTGATTTTGATTAGCTTAAACTACTTCCTCATCAGGCTGGTGCAGTCAAAATCACGAAAAGATCAGTTTTACCCTAGTGGGTCTATTCTGCTTTTTTAGGAGCACCAAGGTCATCAATGGAGGTCAGTCAGCTGCCAGGTGTCAGAAACAAACATTCAAGCACTGAACAGAAGTTGTTGATGATAAATGTGCACGAAGAACGGAGAACGGAGAAAGGCAACCGTGAAAGTTGAAAATGTGAAATTTTGGCTAACACTAGAGACACCAGATGCCCCTACTCAGTTTGGGCACTCAAACATTTATGCCTTAGAAAAAAATTCATCTCCAACAGCAGAGCAAAGGGAAACACATCAAACGAAGGAGAAATTTGAAAATCTCAGAAAATATTCAACTCTGCCAACCATAGGCGCCCCAAAAGAAGATAGGCGCCCAACTTTTCAGGAGGTCAAATGATGGAATTAGGGTTTGTGCTCCCATGCAATGTTGTTTAGATTCTTCTCAACTCCGCAGTGAGCCCGGCAACGCAATCATCTGATCACTCAGTCACCCAGAATTCGAGATCGAACAGAGGAGTCTCAACTAAGAAGTTGAAAGCAAATCGTGAGATTTAGAGAACATCAGAAAAATGTCGGAGAACTTGGGTGCCCCAGAAGGAGATAGGCGCCCAAGCTTTTGAGGTGTCAGATGAATGAATTTGCAAACGAGGCCTCCAACGTGACTTCATCGGTTTTCATCAAGCTTTCCAAAGAAACCATCAACACGCTCATCGGAGGTTGCAGGCATCGGATCTCAAAGGCTGAACAAAAGGAAAAACGTGAGTAAAATGACAGAAGTCAAAAGCAAGGATGAAAATCTCAAAATGAAATCTAACTCTAGAGAAGTTAAGTGCCCCAGCTAGCCAGGGGCGCCCAAGCTTTTGACCCACTAAACTCAACTTTCAGAGGATGCAGCTCCCAAGAGACCGTTCTCAAAATCTTCTCAGCTATCCAGTGAATCTGACAGCCAACCAATCTGATCAGTTTAGGTCCTGAAATCATGAATTCATCTGAAGGTCAAAAAACAAGCTAGAACTTGAAGCTCATAAAAATGGCTAACACTGGTAAAGATGGGCAACCCTGAAGGAAATAGGCACCCGACAATTTGAAGGCTCAGATGAAGTTTTTTGTCAAAAGTTGCCTCCAAAGTCCAAACGAACTTCAACAGATTCGATCAAGCTCCACAAAGAATTATTCAGCTCATCTGTGAGATCAATCTGCAGGCCAGAAATCAAGATCAAACTAGGGTTGAAAATCAAGAAAACGTCTGAAAGAGATAGGCGCCTCTAGCCAAGAAAGGCGCCCAAGAAGCCATGCCTTAGTCAATTTTTTCAAAATTTCAAAATTTGAAGAAGAGGAAAAACATCCAAGTTCAATGCATAAGCTCAGGCTAGGGTTTTGAAGAGTTAGGGCAAAAGAAGACTGATTTTCTCAAGGCAAAACTTATTTAAGTTGCCTGTCTTTCATTTTTCATATTTTCTTATAGGTGGAGTCCAAAGAGAAGTGGAGCAGCAACTTAAGAATTTTTCTTTCAAGATTTGAGAACTCAAGATTGCTGATTTTTCAAAGTTCATAAATTTTCAGACCAGCACACAAAAGAGCCTGCTTTTTCCATCCAGAACATCAATTCTTTGAAGGAGGTCAAGGTTTCCAATTTCTAGTGATCCGGGTCATCTCAGTTCATGTTTCTGAACAATTTTTGAAGAAATTTCTCAAGTTGCAGCATCTGCTTTTTCTTCGCATGTCCCAAAGAGCATCAAAATTTTCAAGTTTTTATCTTATGGGTCCCTCTAGAACAGTCTTTTGGACAAAACCCAAGTCACAGTTTTTTCAGAAAAATTTCAACATCAAGGGTTTGCTACTTTTTCAATCAGACTTCAAGATTTTTAAGATCTGATCAAATGGGTTCATCCAAAATGTTCTTCTGAACAAAACCTAAGTGCTAGCTTTTTCACGCTTTTTCTCAGGAAATTAGGGTTTTCTATTTTTTCAGTCTACACTCAAAATTTTCAAAAACAGACGATCTGGGTTTGCTTGTAACGAAATTCTGAACAAAACCCATATCTCGGGATAATTTTGAAAAATTTCATCTATTTGAAGAAGAAAATCAGCAAGCTAAAAATAGAAAGTATGCAAAAACTTGTCTGAATATAGGCGAGTTTACAGTCAATCTTCGAGTTTTGCAATATGGAGTACATTCCCAATGAGTTCAAGACCAAATCAATACTGTATCATGACTTCACCGGGACAGCTAAGACTGACTTGCACCACATCAAGCCAGTGTTCAATCTGCGTGCTTTGGAAGACGCAGGCAATGTCACCATTAGGCACAGCATCTATTCCCTTTTCAGTATAGAGCTTAGAATTCGTAATTGCTTGCATCAAGCATTACAATCCTGCAACGAGGGAGATTCAATCGGTGGATGGAAGAGTGATTTGCAACCTAAAGCCATATATGATCAAAAGATGCTTCTCAATTCCGCCTTGGCCAGGAAGTGTTACGATCTCTATGGAAGAAAGTGAAAGGGTATGGGAGATGCATAAAGAGAAATACAACAAAAAGATTGCATAGAAGTGGATGAAAGAAAAACACAAGACATTGCCAAAGAACATCGGGAGAGGAGAGTTTATGGATGAAATTGCCATAATAATCACCTTGCCCAACCGGATTACTGGCCAAGCAGATGCAACAAAGTTTCAGCCCTGGATGTTTTATGTGATACCTCATATCATGAAGAAAACGAAGTTTTATGATTGGCCAACATTGATCAGTGACTACCTTCATCACCAAATAACTGAGTACTTCAATAGGCATGAATTCCAGATGATCTCCTACCTAGTCTACCTAGTGGCCTTCCAAGGCAAATTCAGAGGGTTGAACACTGAGGGGACCCTAAATGTACAGCATGTCTACAAATACTACACTCAGTTGGAGTTCATAGCATCATCTTATCACTACAAAAGAGTAAATGAAGCTTTCTTGATGTATACAGTGCGAGACCTGGATAATGAGTTACACATACGCACTTCATCTATTGCCAAGACAGCAATGTCAGAATGGGCGGATTGGTTTATTCAGTTTGCTACTTTCACCTACATAAGATTTTATGGCTATTTTTGTGCTCCTCTCATGTTACCGAGGTATCATGAAGTTGTGTGCATGGAATTTCTAAGCCAAGTATCAGATGTTCACAGTCGCTTGTGGAATAAAAAGAAACCAGCCTTCAGTTTTCCTTTTGAATTAGGAATCTAAAGATGCAGATCATCAGCAAATGCCAAGATAATGGGTGGTGAGTTGGCTAAACTTGGTCTCAAACCTTTCAGCAAGAGACGATCTTATGATCCCCATGGTGTCTATGAATCCAGACTTGGTCAGAACTATGCTCATGTGCCCGCACTTGAGGATTTTTGGGCCAACTGTAAAGATGAGTTTGACGTTCAAAGGCGTAGTAATAGTAGACTCACTCTTCATCAGATGAAAGATTGTTTGTCTGAGGATATTGAGGGGTTATCAAATGATGATGGGGATATACTTCTCCCAGCATACACACAAAATCAAATTGAGCAACAACCTCTTCCACAGGTTAATTGGGCCAACAAAGAATGCATCTCAGTGGAAGAAAGGACACACCAAGTCGTTGAATACAACAAGATTTTCTTGGTCCTCAAGAGGAAGGAATCCATTCCGGTAGCAGAGCTGCCAAGAATACAACCATCACTTCCCTCTTCTTCTAGAGCACAACTGAAGATGAAAGGAAAGAGTCAGTCTCAAGAGGGTGTGAAGGGTAGTAGATCAACCAAGAATGCAAAGAAAAGGTTGGATTTCTCAGGTATAGTCATACGGGAGCAGCCAATAGTTGAAATAGAAGCCCCTCTAGAAGAGCCCATACATCAAAAAGAAACAGAAGATATGCCATTGACACATGATCCTCTGCCATCTCCTAGGCCTTCACCAATTCATATTGATCTGGAGGACCACGAGGTAGAAGAAGAGATTGCAACTAAACCTCCCATGGAAGTTAGTAGAGATACCACATCTTGGCTTGAGAGCTCCTTGGGAAGGACAAGAAGAAGACCTTCATATCAGTTGAATTTTGATGATCATGACAATGTGTATCAGGAAGCACCTAAAAAGAAGGCAAAGAAACAGATTCACTTTGAGAGAAATCTTGATGGCGAGATGGTCATGGAGACGGCTACACCTCCTGAAGATAGAAACAGGGATGAAGTGGATTTAGACGATTTTTCATGGTAAAAGCCAATCTTGGCAAGAGCACTAGGCATGCTGATATGAGTTCATTTAAAATGGTATCTGAAAACCTTCAAGAAAGAGTGCTAAAAGATGGAAAGGACAAGGCAGCCCTCAAGGCTGAAAACCGTCAACTTCGGTTATACATTTCTAACCTTGTTCATGGCACTTCACAAACAACTCAGTTGCTGCCCCAGGTTTTAGAGACACCAGTTGATCAACAGCAGTTGAGGCAGTTGGTAATTTGTGGGAAACAAACAAAGGAATGGATTGAGGAAATCATCACTAGAGGCATAGAGATTCTGACACAGTTATATCAATTGAGATATAATGCCCATGATTTATGATCAGCAGCAATTGAGGCAGTTGGTAATTTGTGGGAAACAAACACAGGAATGGATTGAGGAAATCATCACTAGAGGCATAGAGATTCTGACACAGTTATATCAATTGAGATATAATGCCCATGATTTACGCCAAGGTATCCAGAGATTTGAGCAGTTGATAGCGGAAGTGAAGCCTATGCATGAAATCATCATTGCAGATTTAGATACGGCTCAATGGTTACAAGAGAACACAAAAGACAAATTCTTGCATGGAAAGAATATCACTTTTTCAAAGTGAAAACTTATGAAAGAATATCTAAAGAGTTTGTTGTATACAAACAAAGGGTGATTGATGCTTTTGAATTCATAAGGGAGTTTTTCACAGAGATCCCTTGTCGGTATTGTCATGATGATGGTTCCTATGTTGGGCTTGATGAAGTCCTAGCAAAGTTTCAGAGTGTTGTTCATGGTAGCGATGGCAGTGTCAGAAGGATGAGTCGCGATTTCGATGATGTCAGCAAGATTCGAGAAAGCGGCTAAGGAGAATGAAGATTTCCTGAGATCAATTGTTGATGGCAAAGAAATCTTACAAAAGCGGAACTTCGCTATTGATAGTATTGATGCACCTAACAGAGACAGTTTCCCGCTTTTTAGCAGAGATGTGATCAAAACATAAAGCAGCCTTCATCTAGAAGCTTTCTTCCTAGCTTTCTTTTTATTCTCATCTTAATTCTTATCCACTCTTTGGAGAAGAGAAATAAAACAAATGTAATAGTTGGCATTTCCTATTTTCCATGCTTTCTTAGTTGTATATGTCTATCTTCTTTAGTTTTAGAAATAAAGTTTGCATGCTAGCAAGTATTAGTTATAAAAGCAAGGAGATTTTAGGGTTCCCTACTCCTCTGCTTAGTTATAAATAAGGGCAGCCTTGCCCGTTTTTCTTTAATGAAATATACCCCTTAATTTTTGCCTTTAATTTTCAGTCACAACAATGCAAATCATGCACCCGTTAAGGATTAGCTCTAAACCAAAACACAGCTGAAACAACTCTAACCAAGAATGTGCCCTAAAACCATTTAAGGAGGAGGGGCGAGCATATGGTCAAAGGATCCCTAGGATCTAATAACTTGATTAACAACTGAAAATAGAGAGCTAAACTCAACACCAAGAATGTGCACGCAAGATCCTTTTGCAAGGCGAGGTGCTAACATATGGTGGAGTGCTAGATATTAAACTGAAATACAACTTCTTCTGTTGATGCAGGCATCCACAAACGGTGGGAGTACTCCACTTATTTCGTGGGTGTGATTATTACAAACATTTAAAGGCGGCAAGCCAGCCAATTAACCTCACTTCCACTTAAACTGTGGGGGGTATACATTCCACACAACCACTTTATTACGTGGGGGGAATTACAATAAAGTAAATTGCAGCAAGTAAACAAATTGTTGTTAGTATCACTAAATAGCTTACAAACAGTCACTAAACAGTTGCAATGAATCAACCACGAATTCCAAAAATAAGCAATGGTTAGAGTAACACTTCCTCTAACCTTTACAATGCCAAAATGATATAGAAAGAAACTTAGAACAGCATTATAACAATTTCAAACTAATCTGATCAGAAACTGGAAATACAAAAAATCTGATCAGCAAAGAGAGAATTCACCAAATTGGACGTATCTTCTTCAATTCAGCTTGGAAAGCTCTCAAACCACAGCTAAGAGCTAGGCGTCCAATCTCTATTGAGAAAAAGAGCCCAAAACAGAGAGAAACAACTGGCATGATTCCCAAGGCAATCAAGAAGAAAGGTACGGCCTCCGGGAAGGGTCGACCTTCTCCCAAAAATCAGAAACTCAATGATAAAATCTGCAAACTTGCAGAAAGGGGCACCCTCCACAGTAGAACAGCATGGGCTAACACCCAAAACGAAACCAAAATCTGAATTGAAGCTATGAACAGAAAATAGCTTCAACCAGGTCAAAACAACAACTTGCAAAAACAGGTTTTAAATCAGCAACCTATTCGATTCAAACAATTGAAGCTCCATCTGTATTCCAAGGTGAAATACAGCCATAAATGATCCACCTAGGAAGCCATAGTTGCAGGCCCGAAGGATGAATTGAATTCGCTAAGCTTCCCCTTAGCCAGGTTCTGGATTCAAACCAGCAGCATAACCTTACTATTCAATTTCCAAGATGAGATACAAAGAGCAAAGCATCAATATATGAGCTTCAAATTGGCAAATGAAGCAAACTGTACCTCCCAACAAGAAACTGTTCAATTCCTCCAAGGAACGCCACCTTTTAACAATTACTTTATTTAAAATATCAAAACATTTCCCTTTTAGGCGTCCATTTCAAATTGCAACAATAAACATTTAAGACAAACATTTAAATGCTTATGAAAATCGACACCCTTATGTCCCCTTCATTAAGACAACTTAAAGTCATCAAGCCTAGGCATGGGGTACAACTTCAAGATATGAAAATTGACTGAGTCTGGAACTCAATCCAAGGAGGGATAGAAGCCAAAACCCAAAGCCAACATTCAAACTGATTCTGCCAGAAATAGAATGATGACCTGAACAAAATTGTTGATGGTGCCACTGCCACAAATAGACTTACTAAATATAACCAATGCCAAAAATAGTAAGTTAACTTCAAAACCCTTCAAAAAACCAATTGAACAGCCACACTGCCCAAAATGTGAATTGCGGATGATTGAACTGCTGCTAGATTGATACTGCTATAAATTGACTTACCAAAAATAACAACTGCTATAAATAGTAAGTTTGTGAAACATCAATTGAACACCAACTGAGCAGTAAACAAGACTTACTATAAATAGTAAGTGTTTCCAAATGCCTTCTGAGCACAAACCGAGAAGCCAACATGACTTAATATAAATAGTAAGTGTCTGGAAAGGTTATCAGATGGAGATGCATGTTACACCATTCTGAAGATCTCTGAAAACCCAGAAAACTCCCAGAAACACACTTCCAAACTCCTGCATGCAAGCCTTCAAAAATGCATCTGAAACCTCCTATAAAATAGGAAACCCTAATTTTCAGCTCTGCTTAGCCTATGAGTTTTCAGAAATAGGCTAAAACCTCAAGAAGAGCGTAGGGTTAAAATGGGGACATTACATTTAACCATGCTAGTGATAACAAGACATTGTGCCTCTTAGTTCCTTCTCATTGTTATTCAATGTTGTTCAGAACTTAGATTGTGATAGTGAAATTGATGAGTTTATTTCGGCCTTCAAGATTGCTATTCAGTTTCAATTCGATCTTGTGCTAAGTGTTAATCTGGTTTTGATCACTTGTTGCATGCCTGTTTTGCTACAACTTGTTGTCCCAGAGGTGTAAATCTTGATAATTGAGAAGGAGGATATTATGCCTATCTTACTTTGATTTAATGTCTCAGTTTTCAATGTTCATTTATGTGTTGAAATCATTCCTCGTTCACTTCTAGGATTTAAACTGTCTTTATTTAAATCTTTAGAAGAGTCTTAAGCGTAAGTTAGTTGTAGTTGATAGTTTTTGTAAAAGTGAAAACCTCGGCTGCAACGTCAAGAGTTCTATAACCTTGTGTTCCTGCAGCTGAGACAAAAAGATAGGCGAATTAGTTTTTAATTTACTTTCTTTAGCATAATCAACAAAAGAGGGAGCTTCCCCTCCGAATTTGAAGAGCATTTTACTGCACATAGCTATCTGTTTCCCAAACCGCATTCCAGAGGTGCGATTTGAAATGCCAACAGTCCCTATGAAGTGCTTGTATCATTCCTAATTCATCATTGCTATAGTCATTCGAACTTCCATCTTTCTATGTTTTTCTTTTACTACATGAGGAAATTTTATCTTCACTTTCTATGTCCATCACTTGATTGTAAGCATCCGCGTACAATGACGAAGGCACGACTTTCACTTTCTTCCTTAATGAAGGGATTAACCCCTCAATGAACCATTGCTTTTTCAGACCATCAGCCAGCTGGTTTTCTAATTTCACCAGTGTTTCCTTGAGTCTACAATTATAGGCTCGCACATTCTCATGATTTCCCTCTCTAGTATTGAATAATATATGCCACAATTTCATTGCTGTCTATCAAGACTTTGAATTCCTCTAGCAATGTCCTTTTCAATGCATCCCATGTATTTTTATGTGCCACTTCCAATTTCATGTACCAGTCTATGGCTATCCCTCTGAGAGTTGTTGGAAATGCTCTTAGCCAATATACTCTATCATCCTGACTATTTTCTACCCAAATTATCCCACATATCTTACAATGCCTTACAGGGTCCTCTAACCCATTTCTAGTGCACTTTGGAAAATTATGCCGCTCTACATTCGGACTTGTTGGAGGAGTCACCATCTTGCCTCCCTGTTGCACCCTCTGTGACAATAATCTATTTGGAGAGTTTTGATTTGGATGTCCCGATGCTTTCCCTACACTCTTGAACACGTCAGAATCCTTCACTCGCCCCTCTTCAATGTTTGTCACCCTCGAGTTGCCTTCGGAGTTATTTTGATGCTACCTTTGTCATGGCGTTATTAGCTCCAATCTTCCAATGTTTGATTCTTCCATCAGTATCGTCTTCAATCTAGTGTATGGTCTCCGTCAAACCGTCAATAGGTTCTCTCTAGCCTTCCCCTTTGGCCGATTTTAGTGGTATGAATAGTTCTTCAATGGTTAGGTTGGCAGGTTCTTCCTCGCATTCCCTTTCGCCCAACGATGGGTCTTCTTCATCCAATGGTGATGATCCGACAAGGTTGATGTTTTCTTCTTCACTTTCCCCTTTGTCTGACATTGATGGTACAACCAACTCTCTGGCTTGGTCAATGTATGCCTTGTCGAGAAGTGGTAAGTGTCAAGCTATTTCTATCCACTCTCCCTTCGTGCGTTCTCTTGTCATTAAAGTTCTCTTTCTCTTCTGACTACGGCTTCTACTTATGCTTCAGCTTCAACTTCTGCTCTTGGGTGGACTCAAACTTTCCCTCAAAAATCCTTTGCCTTCTTCAACTTCACCCCTCAGTCGTCGTCGTCGTTCTCTTTGTTCATTTATTCTTAAGGATCTTCTAATTTTTTGGTCTATTCATTTGTGACCACTTTGCATTAATTTCCCATTTCTATTCAAAGTTAAGGGCATTAATTCTTTGGCGTAAGTTGATGGTCAATATTACATTCTTTTTCTTCCCTTTTGTTTCCTTCTTCGTATCGCTGTAGTATTTGTTGCCTACGTTGTTCCTAGTCTCTCTCAACCCGAAGATCTTACAAGATGATGAAATGACGTGCAATAAGTCTTGGCAATCTATCAAGAAGGCAATCAACCTCTTGGTTGACGTGTAGATTGTCCCAGATAGCGGCCTGAGGGGCCTATCTCTTGACAACTTCCCTTAGTATGTGTTCTTTTAATGAGATGTCCCACAGGTTTACCAGGTCTTGCATCAACTTGTCTTCCCTTTCATTGTTTGTTTGCACAGGTTCTTCAGTTGGTTGTCCCACTACATCGCCATGATTCTCGTTCGTGAGTTGTGTTTTGCCAAGGTTTGTATCGACAATGACGCCAAATGTTTACTACTCTATTTGATAAGTTAAATACATGAATTAACAATAGAGATGACAATGTATATCAAATACATGCATAAAATATATCTTTATTTGCACATGAAATTATTGTAGAAGACCAGAGATGATTAGCCAAGGACCATAATTGATCCGACTAGATAATCCGGCTTGCTTTGATGATACACAATGTATTTAAAGGATCTGACGGTTGCCAAGAAGAACACAACCATCAACCAATCGACGCTTATAACTACCCAAAACCGATAACATATTAAAACAAACAATTAGTACAAATCAGATAACCAATATTATTGAAACATGATAATAGATATTGTACACTAACTACAACGTGCTTTACTTGTTGTAATTGCACACTATTAAATAAAAGTGTTGCCTTTCAATCTCTTTCATCAAGCACACTCGATTGAAGAAGTGAAGATTTGGCTAGCTCTGCCTCCTTCTATGCTTTAGTTAATTAGATCACTTCAAGTGCTAATTTAGATAATTGGGTGTGGTCCTCTACAGTCTACACCATATGCTCTCACCTTGCCCATCTCGAAAACTAGGTAATCAAAAAGTGATTAAACACATTGCATTGTAGCTTTGATTTAGTTGAAAATTTCAAAAAAAAATTGGGGTGGTTATTACAAAGATTCAACTGATACAAATATTGAAAAAGTGTTGCAAGCAAGTGCACATTTGATACCGATTGTGGAAATGAAGAGTCATGGACAAGGGAGAAAGATACTTCTCCAACATCTTCAACGTTTCCCAAAGGGTGATACTTTGACTGAATTCGAAGTCGACTATGTTGAAGTGATCGAAGAAGAAGAGCGACTCATGTATATAAAGATCGTTATCCCTACAAATTTGATGTAGCTACAAGACTTTGCTAGATATCTTGGAAAAGAGGCAAAGTAGATCCTCCCGTTAAAAAAAATTTCCCTAATGGAAGAAGACTATCCAAAACCGATGCACATCACTCAATTTGTGCAGAATTTTTCACGATGTGATTATTCCAACTTGCAGCTTCATTATCCTTACTTGTCTGAAGCTTGGATCTTTATGAAAAAGGGGGAATTTATCCTATTCTATTGAAATGATTGGTCCCACCTACATTATGATTTGTATATGGTTGCTAGATTGATTTTAATCAATTCAGGGTGCAACAAGCACTATGTGCAAAGCAAGACCTTCACCCCTTTATGTAACTATCTAACTTTCTAGAGATTTTCTAGATATGAGCTACCGTGTTTATAACCCTAACTCAAACAAGACGTTTCTTTTCTCAACCCATTAATCCTTTTGTCTAGCTAATTTGTCCCTTTTTTGTCAATAAGTAGATAGGTAGTTTTGTTTGCTATGTTAACCAAGTTATGTCTTTTTCTTTTCAAGTTATGTCTTCCTTGTTAAAATCAACATCAATTGAGGTTTTTCCAATCAAGTTGCAAAGTTGTCTCATCATGGTCCAATTTTTTAACTAGCTATTCTTGCAGATTGCCCGAGGTTGAAATATTCCAAGTGAAAGATGAAGATTTCCCTAATTGATGGTGGCTCCTATAGTAGAAAGAAGAGAGAAACAACAAAGAATTGGGTCAACAATCAACGTGGTAAAATGGCTAAGAAAACTCCTCCAACATTCAAGTTGACTAGTAATGTCAACAAAAAATCTCTAACAAGTTAAAATACAAAGACAAGTTTAAAGGAAGTGCACTTTCCCAATGGTAAAGCCATCTCCAAGCTCCACCTGGCGTGAGGGAATATTGGAAAAGTGATTAAGGAAACATGCAAGCATTTAAGGCGTTCCAACTATCAAACAAGGGTGCATACATAAGATGGCAACATTAGTACAAAACCACACCAAGAAGGTGATGAATCCCTTTGTGATCCACCCTAAGAAGTTATCAATGAAATTTAGGACCATTTGTACTGGCAATACCATGAAAAAAATATTCTTTAGGCCTTCAAAATGTGGCAAAGTGACTTGAAAATTCTACCTTAAAAGAAAAAAGGAAGAGACTAAAATTGATTGGTGACATCGTAGAGTGCCAAAGTTAATCCAAAAAGGTGTTGGTGTGAATAAGTCTTGTACCTAGTTAATTCCTTTACTAGGGACTTAGGGGACTTAGTTCACATGTTAAGTTTACTTAGGATAAAAGATCCTTCTAGAAGTCTTAGTTGTCTTATCTAGACTTTACACTTTCCTAGGTAGTTATGAGTTAGTTGTCTCATGTGATAGGATTAAGACACTTGTCATGATATTGTCTAACCCTATCTCTCATCCTTGCCTTTATTAAAGAGGCATCTCTAGCATATTTTGCATTGTATTCTATTGCATAGCATATTGATCATTGTATCATATTGCAATTCTTATTCGGTGGAATAGCATCTTCCATTGTTGCTTCTCTCTATCTCTTGTAGAGGTTATTTGGTGTTGCAGATTGAAGATCTTGGGTTGCTCACTTCAACAAAAGGCACCTAAGAAGTGATAGGGAGTGTGCAAAAGCACGCCCAAGGTGGATAGATAGAGTGATGTGATCCACGCCAAAGCTAAGCCATTTGAAAAACATAATGAAAGGCACTCTTTTTGTGTAGCTTAGCCACCCAAAAGTTCCATGCAGAGTTATAAAATGAGGGAAAAATTTCCATAAAGTTCCATTAAGTTAGAAAAGGTGGCAAATGGCTCATAAAAGCATGCCAAACATTTGAGGGGAATAAAGATAAAGTCAGATAAACTTTTTAAGTAGCAAAGCCACTCAAATGTTCCACCTATGATCAAAAAGTGGCAAACTAACCTCAAATGTGCACCGAGGACATAAAAGTGCCAAATGAGATATAACAGTGTGTCTAGCATAATAATAGTTGAAGATCATAAAGTGAGGAACACTATCAACTAGCAATTACCTCTCAAAACTTTGCCAGAAGACTAAAAAGTGGTAGTAAGTTAAATGATCTCCGTCAAGAGTTGAAAGGATAGTTTTAGAATTAGTATGCTTTAAAGTAGTTTCATTTCATCTTTTTTGCAAATAAGGATAGGATTTCTTTAAAGCGGTATTTTTTGGGAATATTTTATTATTATTTTATATCTTAAATTTACCTCCTCAAAGCTTATAAATAAGTGTTAAGAGCACACAATCTGTAATGAGAGTTTATGTCAGACTTATGCAACAAGGAAAAAATGTTATTTAGCCTCAACTAAGGGTTCATCAAAGTGCGGGAGTGTTGTGGGTGGAGAACAAATACATAACCCATTTGAGCACCCTTGCCCCATCTTAAAAACTTATGTAAAGTGCCCTTTCAATTCTAAATAACCTCTTCTCTAATGTAATGTCCCTTATAGGTTTATTTTAAGTTTTGTCTGAAATATCCCAAGCAATGTTTCTGCAAAATTTCTGACTTTTCAACACACAAAATGATGCCCTAATTTCTGATTTTTATTTTCCACTCAAAACCCTAATTCGCTGATGCAATTTTCTGAGTTTATTTAAGTATGGACAGCAGTATATTTTCATCCAACAAATGCCAAATTGATAGCAGATCATAAACAGCATGAAACCAATAACATAGGGTAACAAAACATCCACCAATATAAACCAAAATTTCTGATATTCAAATGTCCAATCTGCTGCTATAACCCAGATTTAACTAGTGATGCATTATAGATAATGCAATGGGCTCCAAAACATGCCCAGAAACACATAGAAGTCTACTAATATGAAGTAACCCCAACTTATTAAAATAATATTCAGATTATTAATATAATGGTCAATATGTATTTTATTGTATTTTATTGTATTTTATTTAGATGAGAACGTTGCTTCAGTTCTCTTTTAGTTTCTATTTAGAAACTTTATATTTTTGTAATCTTTGTAAACTAGAAAGATATTTCATCTCTTATTTCTAAAGACATTCAATTTTTTTACCAAATCTTCAAGATTACATGGTATCAGAGCCAGAATTTAATTTTTGGCGCCTATCGTGACTTTTCGAAAATCACATCCTATCTTTGATATAGCGTGATTTTCTTCTACAATCTCTTCTCTGAAAATCGAAATTAGTATTGGCGCGATTTGGGTTCTCTTCTCCCACACGCAAGGGTTTTGTTGACTCCCTCTCACGTTTTTCTAATTTTGTAGGGCACCCTTTGGTAGTTGTTTTTGGGCATTTTCGTATTTATTCTCTAGTGTCGTGGTCGTGTCTTCTGGGGCACGCTTTTGTAGATACTTGCACGTCTGTTTGGCATCTGATTATTTTGTTTTTCTGGGTGCAACAAAGCACGCAATTTCCAGACTCTAAATCGTGATTTTTCACCGTTTTTGGGTGCATTTTTTCGTTTGGCCGCAACCTAGTTTACTATGTTTCCAGCATGCGATTTGTTCATTTTTTGGGCATCGTGGTTTCCTTTCTGCCGATGTTTTTCAGAGGCTTCATTTGGCAGCTAGGGTTCATCTCTTTGCATATTGGGTCTTCAGTGTGCAAACACGTGTCTTCATTTGGCTGGCTGTTATTTTATTTTATTTTAAATAATAAAAACAATATCAGCTAGGGTTTTAAATAAATCCTTTGTTTCAAGTCGAAAAAAAATTCTGATAGCAGATTCTTTTTGGGTTTTTTGTGAAGATTTCTAGGTTGTCATCAAAAAAATTTGGGTGTTTCATAATTTGTGCATTGGGATTTGTGCAACTAGGTTTTCCCTCGGATTTTGTGCCTAAAATTGCCTCAATTTTCAGTACATTGGAATTTGTGTCTTGCGTTCGGTGCATTTAGTTCTTTTAGCCTCTTTTGTATATCTCATTTTTCGTGCGTCGAAAAGCGTGCAAGATGGCAAGTTTGACCAACATAATGTTGGAAGGTAATCAACAATTCAAAGGTAGAAATTATAATACCAGGAAGAAGCGAATGATGACTATTTTCGAATATTGTTGCCTTGATTAGATTGTTTTAGGCATTGCTACTCGTCCCACAACGGCAGGTAAAGACCAGGAAAAGTTTGATGAGCAAAATCGTGAACCGGTGATGCTCATTAAGCTTTCTATTACTGATGACCAGCTTCCACAGGTTCCATCTGGCAAATCAACTACTGAGATTTGGGAGCATACCTTGCATGAGACCTCCGACAAGAGCTATGCATTCTTTTTAAAGAATCAGTTGTTCTCCATCATGATGGATGAGAGAATGTCCTTACAAAAGCATCTAACAAAGATTCAAGACATTCATGATTAGCTAGAGGCGATTGGTCGAAAGATGCGGGAAGAAGACATAGTAATTATCACTTTGAAAAGACTACTGAAGTCTTATGAGCACTTTGTCGAAACTCTCAGCATTACTTCGACTGATGTTGATTTGAAGTTTTTGGAGCTTTGTACCAAACTTTTGCAGCAAGATTGTTGGAGACAACAGTTTGCTAGTAGTGCTTCTTCGTCCTCTACAAAGAAAGCTTTTGCAACTAAGTCTCATGCTAAGAATAAAGGGAAAGTTCAATCTTCACAGCAGAAAGGCTCAGGTCAACCTCAAGGCAGCCCTAAGAAGAACATTCAATGTAATTACTGCCACAAATATGGTCATATGAAGAAGGATTGTCATCAGCATTTGCCTTCTGAACACAAGAAGCAGGGAGGGTCTTAGCCGAAAGCAAATATTGCCGAGCACACTAAGCAGAAGGAATCTGCACAGGCAGAGCAACATGTAGCAGAAATCAAGTCAAACGGAGGTCATTCGAGCCACATGCAAGTCAGTTTAGGGTTTCCAGCTTCAATGCCTAGAAAGAGGGGTAAAAGGCCAGAAAAAATGAAAAACGAAGGTATCCCATCACAATCAGCATCCTTCAGGCAATCAACTGGTAAAATTCAAGCGCAATCCGAGCACTTACTATTTATAGTAAGTCACCTTCTGAACAGGGCTATAAATAGTAGGTCAGCACGAGAGGCAGGTGTAAACAGGTTCACCAGGAAATGAGGACCACGTGGTGAAAATTTCAAGTCAAACAGAGCTGCCAAGGTCAAGAAATCAAAAAATTTACTAAAATTAGACAGGCGAGGTATGAAAGCCTAAGGAAATTTCTAAGTCTGTAATGAAGCTGGCATGAGGATGGCCAAGATGCGCCCTAAGAGTAGCAAGTTATGAAAAATCCTTCCAGTCATTAAAAATTCCTCTTCATACCCTCAAATGCGCCCAAGCAAGGAGGTAGTGAGAAAAATTTTCTGAGGCAAGGAAAATTCCTTGAACCCACCCAGAATGTGCCCATGCAAGCATGATGAGAGGCGTGGAAATTCTAAGGCATTGAAAACTGGAAATTGACCCTCTGAAATGCGCCCAAGGCAATGTGAAGGCAAGGGAAAAAGTTTCTGAGTGTGAAATTCCTCTTCATACCCTCAAATGCGCCCACCTTGTGATAAGTGCATGAAAAAGTTTCTAAGTATGAGAAATTCCTCCTCATACCCTCAAATGCGCCCAAGGTTGAGAGGATGTTGATAAAAAAATTGCTAAGTATTAAAAATTCCTCTCACACCCCTAAATGCGCCCTTGAAGGAGGTATGAGGTGAAAAGTTTTCTAAGTGAAGAGAAATGGAAGTTCCCCCTTCAAAATGCGCCCATGGTAAGCAAGGGTCTAGGGAATTTTCTAAGTTAGAAAATAGAAGCAGAGGACCTCAAATGCGCCCAGCTTACAAGGCTACAAGGAAGACATGGCAAGAGAATTTCAAGGCGTGGAAAGTTCCTCCGCCATAGGTCAAGTGCGCCCAGCAAGAGAAATGATGATAAAATTTTCTAAGTGTTGCAAAGCAAAAGCTCGCCCCTCTAGATGCGCCCATGAGCATGAAGCAACTCAAAAGGTTTCCAAGGCATCAAAAATGGAAGCTCATGGGGTCAAATGCGCCCAAGATGAGAAGCAAGAGGTTTGAAAAGTTTCTAAGTTACAAAATGGAAGTGAACACCTTCAAATGCGCCCACAAGGTAGCTAGAGGCTTGGAAAAGGTTTCTAAGTTAAAAATGAGAGTAGACCCCTCCATATGCGCCCAAGGTGGAAAGTTGGAGTATGGCAAACAGAAATTTTCCTAAGGCAAGAAAACAAAAGCATAGAGTGGTAAATGCACCCAAGGTGATGTGGTGGTGAAAATTTACCTAAGGCATGGAAAATGAAAACTACAACTCCTCAAATGCGCCCAAGGAAGAAGGTGGTTGATGAATATTTTCTAAGGCTGGAAATCTGAAGAACATGGGTCTAAATGCGCCCAAGAAAGAGAATAGGTGAGATAGAAATATTTCTAAGGCAAATAAAAACTACACCTCCCGAAATGCGCCCAGCTTGTGCAGGCAGCTAGAGAAAAATTTTAAGGCAAGGTAAAATAGGAGTTGACCTCTCCAAATGCGCCCTTGGCAAGTTGAATAAAGTTTGAAGAAATTTTTAAGCATGAAAAGTTCCTTCTCACACCCCTAAATGCGCCCTTGTTTGTGGATGAGGTAAGGTAAAATTCTAAGGCGTGGAAAATGCTTAAGAGATAGGTGGAAGCATGTGTCAAGAAATGCGCCCAAGGTGAGTTAACAAAATTTTAAAATTTTCTAAGGCATTTCCTAAGGTGAAGATGAGAAATACGCCTAAGGAGGAGGTAATACAAAATTTCTGAGTGCAAGGTGATGTGCGCCCATAAGCAAGAAGAGAATTTCTTCAAGAAAACAAGAAAAACGCCCAGGCATGAAAAGTAAAGGCTACAGGTGTGAAGTGCACCCAGAATTAAAATGGAATAAACCTTAGCAATTTTTATTATTTTTCAAAAATAAAAACAAGAAAAACGCCCAAGCATGAAAAGTAAAGGCTACAGGTGTGAAGTGCGCCCAAAATTAAAATGGAATAAACCTTAGCAATTTTTATTATTTTTCAAAAATAATAAAAATTAAACTTACCACTTCGTCCGGATACACATGAAAATGATGATTTTTGAGGGGAAATTTCTTCTAGTATTGGACATTTCCCACTGGGAGATAATTTTAAAATTTTCCACACCTCGCTCAAGATTTTTCGACAGAGATTTTAGCCTGGCACCTGTTTAATAAATTTCCTAAGGCTCAGGTGGATAAATTTTCTAAGGCATGGAAAAGGAAAGCAGAAGTGGTCAAATCCACTCAAGCTCAAGATGAGTGGAATTTTATCTAAGTCATCAAGCTCCTAAAGGAAGGTGGACAAGACAGGTGAATGAAATTGCTAAGGCAGGAGGATGAAAACATCAAGATGGCATGCGCCCTAGCACGCAGATGTTGATAAGTTATGAAGATTTGCTAGAAAAGGGATGAATTTTATCGGATCTAGAGGTCAAGCAGACCTTGGAAATCAAAACATGGAGATTAGGTAGATAAAGTGAGTTTATATTTTAAATGTTCTGATGCTCTTCTTTTTGTTTTGCAGGATGAACACCAAGGCTAAGGCATCAAGACCGTGATGCGAAAGAGGCAAATGCACCCAACGTAGTGGGCTAGAGAAATATGAAAGTTACGAGGAAGAAGTGCATCCAGGGATTAAAACAACAGGAGGGTTGAATGCAAACAACTGAGCAATCGAACTCCGGATCCTATCAATTTTATTATTTGTGGAGGCAATCTTAGAGACGCTTTTACCCTCCTCCTAACGCAACAGAATTGGCAGGCAAAACAGAGAAAGCGTTTTTGGACGAGAATCTTCTGGAGGATAGTGGGCATTAATTGCTCGTAGTGGTTCCTGCAGAGGAGTGGAGAATCTTTTGTGCATTCATTCCCCTACTCCTTTCTATGGCGGTTTTTAGGGCAAAAACCATAATTAGAGCATATGTGGCTCAATCTGAGCCCTTCTTTGTAATTGAATCTAAGTCGTCCGCTGGACTGAGCCAACTATAAAAGGGGCATCCCCCCTCATTTGTAATCAATTAGATCAGAGTTAGACAAAAATCAGAGATAGAGTTGAGCTAGAGAGTAGAGGAGGCATTTAGTGAGTAGCTAGAAGTTAGCTTAGATTGAAGAGGAAAGAAAACTTTCCCCTTGAAAATTATGTAAACGGTTGTTGTGAACACTTTTCATAATACAAAGAGTTTCATTGCTTGGTGATTTCTTCTTTTGTTATGAGTAGCTAGCGAGGCCTTTTCATCTTTCCAATTCAAAGTAGATAGAGTAAAGTAGATTTTATTCCATGCAAATAGTTGTTAGTTGTGGAATGTGGCATTTGATTTGAACAAGTCTTCTTTCATCCATACCACTAGCGGGCTCGCTGACGGTGAGTTCGCCCTGCGTGGTCAACTGGAGTATTGACACTTAACTTCGATTGTGATTCATATGTCCATATGCATCGTTGTGATGGTATGTGCACGACGTGTCATAATTTGAACACCTTTCTCATCCTTTGAAGATTGCACTGATTTTGTGGAAGTTGTCCGAAGGGAGGTGAAGCAAAGTCTGGTTCGAAGCTTGTCAAAGTTGATCCTCGCATTCCAGCATTTAGCAGTAGACTATAGAATCCCTACCCTTATCCCCTTTAATTCAGCATTATCCAGTTAGTTTAAGAACCCGAGCGTCATTGACAAATCTCCCGAAATTTGAGAATCCTTTCTTCTGAATGAGCAACTCACGTAAGTCCCCTTGAAATAACCAGCAAATCACATCGAGCCAACTGAGACTATCCCCTGCATAAGGAACCTTGGAGTTGAATGTATGATCTTTCTAGCAATCTTAGCATGCAAAATACTTTGATCAAAAGAGGAGAGGGTATCCGTTGGGAAACTATATTCTGTGTCGGTGCAGTCATAAAACACCCGTCAATAGGAAGCAACACAAGACACCATTCCCGGATGGTGACTCATGGCGAGCCTCTAAGGTACTACAGTTGGTTCACGCTGATGTATGTGGGCCAATGCATACACCTTTTGTTACTAGTTGCAGGTATTTCTTGCTGTTTGTTGATGATTTCAATCATAAAATATGGGTGTACTTTCTTAGACAAAAATCAGATGTGTTTACTTTATTTCAGAAGTTTGAGGCCTTAGTAGAAAAAGAGTCTGGTTGTTCCTTAGTCACTCTTAGGTCAGATAATGGGGGGGAATTTTGTTCTACTACTTCCTCCAACTTCTGTGATACACACAGCATCAAACGCCAATTAACCACACCCTACACTCCTCAGCAAAACGATGTTGTGGAGTGGCACAACCGCACAATCACTAAGATGGCCCGCTCCATGTTACAACACAGGAGTGTTCCTAAGAAATATTGGGCAGAAGTAGTCTATACTGTTGTCTATCTTCTTAATCGGTCTCCTACACAGGCTATTAAGGGGAAGACTCCTAAGGAAGCTTGGATTGATCGCAAACCTAGGATCAATCATCTAAAAATCTTTGGCTCTTTAGCATATGTATGGATTCCAGATGCCAAGCGCTCCAAGTTGGATTCCAAGATTCAAAAGCTTATGTTCACAGGGTACAGTGACTACCATAAGGCTTACTAGTTGATTGATGTAGACACTGATCGTCTCATCTTTAGTCGAGAGGTTGTTTTTGATGAAGAACAAGGACCTTTTCATCTTTCCTCGTCTGTGCAGCACTTTGAGGATCAACCTTTGAAGGCTTCTGATTTGGGTGTTTGTCTTCCGTTAGGTCCACCTGATGGGAGGGATGATGCAGATTCAATTTTTGATGATGTTCAACCCAATTTTCCTCCAAATGATGTTGATCTTCCCCACCTATTGAACCTGTTCCAAATCCAGTTCCAACTTCTTCTCATGCATCTGATGTTGGCACTTCTACTCTCCGGCCTAAATGGTGGACTAAGACTATTGGTAATTTTCATCATGATGAGCTCATTGAGGGTAGATCGTCAAGAAACAATAGCAAACAGCAGCATACAATTAATTTTGCTCTCATGGTTAACATTCACAATGTTTATGAGCCTCAAACATATTCAAAGGCTAGAGGAATTCCTAAGTGGGAACAGGCTATGGAGGCTAGATATCATAGTCTTCAGAAGAATCACACTTGGGTCCTTTCTAATCTTCCTCCAGGGAAGAAGCCCATTAGCTGCAAATGAGTGTATAAGGTTAAGTACAAAGCTAACAGAACCCTTAACTAACCCTAGCTAGGTGAACTTGCTCCAGCCAACTCCAATGCAAATTTCAATGGAAATCTATGATGAAAATGACATTAAAACCCTACCAAAAGGGTCTGCTGGCTTGTTGGTCTTCTAATAGGGTTTGCCACCCTTGAAAGAACTGAAGAATACCACCCAACTTGCATAATTTGCCCCTTCAACAAGATGCCTAAATGCTGATGCAAAAACTGAATGTGATCCTAACAAGAATCACCATTGAAGCTCATGTGAAACTCTATCATGAAGTCCTCCACTAAAGAAGCTAGGATTCGTCCAAATTCTCCTATATTCATAAGGGTTTTCGTCCTTAGAATATTCGCCAAAGCGCAGATCATAAAAGCAAAGATAAAATTTATTGATAATGAAAACCTCCAAAAAAATCTTAAATATATATGAAATTTCTCTAATTTGACCGACCTAATTTGGGCCGCAAAAATTCAAAATTTATTTTTTATTTTTTATTTTTCTTTGTTCCCTCCAAAAAAGGTTGCCCGGACTCATAGAATATTCAAAAATTATTTTTATTTTTTTTCTTTTTGGGCACCATTACTCAAAAATAATAAAAATTATTTTTGCTTTGAGAAGGGACATTACAATCCTCCCTTCCCGAAATTGCTTGTCCTCAAGCAATAACAAGCTTACCACTACTCGGATCCCATATCGTCATACGACTATATCTATCAAAATTGAGGAGATAGATGTACCTCAATGATCTATCAACATGTAATGTCCCAATTTTCGAGGTCTCTTGCAATACAGTTGGAGTTGTCGTCCAGGGTTTGTTCTAGCCAATTCAAAGGAGTATTGTAATGGCACCAATGCATTTAGATGATTAATTGGTGACATAAGGCATTGAGTTATTATTTTAAATAATGTTAAAATATAAAGTTAAATTTAATATTTAATTAACATTATTTAATTTAATAAAGTGACTTTATTGGCAACTTACGAAGACAAAAGGCGAATTTATAAATTAATTAGGGCGCTGAGATTAGATATTATAAAAAAAGGCTTTGGGGACTCATTTGCTTAAGCTGCATTATTATTCTATTTTGGTATTTTGGAGGAGCTCTTCAAAGTCTAAACCCTAGGACAAAAATCCTAAAGGTATCCGAGTTCAGTAGTGAAACTATCTGCCCTAGCTGGATTGAGGCGGATTCAGACAGGAATCGTAGTTGTGCTTCAACGACAGGAAGGATCGATTGAGATAATTTGTGAGTCTTGCCAGGCAAGACAAATTATCAAAGACAAATTTGGGTTTAACAACATTCTACTTGCACTTGGAGATACATTTAGATTGGAGGATTTGTACGGCTTGATACAGTTCCATTCTTAGGTGTTTGAGAGTTCTATATTGCTGGACAATTTGAGGGAAGTGCATATTTCTGTCTTGGCATGAGGTTTTTATCTGCTGTTCGAGTTTCAAGAGCTTTTGGAGACATTTTCCAATGTTGGTCGTACCATTCCAGCTACCCTAATATTCACATTTTTTCTCATATCTCCAAAAACCAAACATATATTATTCCAAGTATTGTCTCAAAGGTTTCTTATGGTTAGGCGATGAGAATGCATACATAATATGTGGGTTTGGATTTGGTATTTATTTTTCTAGCTCAAGTAGCCCCTTGCAGGCAACGCCCAACTTGGGTATTGGCACGTGGTAATTTGTGAGGTATTTTTCCTGTGTTTGAAAGCTGCAAAATCATCTTTGGAGGCATCTAAGGGTTCCTAACAGGTCTGAATCAGTTTGGAGGGTTAAGGAAGTGACTGGAATTTCTTATATGAATCATTGGTATGTTGACTAGGTCATGGAATGGCTGTTGAGGGTGAAAGGGCTTTGCTGGGCATGATTTCTGAGCAATGGTTTTGGACTGTTATAGCTGTGATTTTTCCCCATATCATGCTTTTAAGACTGTGGTAGCATCCTCAGGTTTAGCATGGATTCCAGGTTAGAGTTTCACATTATATCAGCTGTTCTATATGTGTTCAGGTTTGAATATTGTTTAGATATATGCTCGTCACTGCTCTGTACATTCCATGATGCCATATTGAAGAATATTTGTCCACTATCTTAATCTGACTGTAACGCTCTTCAAGCAGTCTAATATAGAGTTGTAGGTCATTTGATATTGTTATCATAATCTAGGTTGTCATATAGTGTCTAGCATGTACTGAAGTTGCTTAGTGCTGAGTGCCAAATGATCTAATCTATACCTTGATATTATTCTGCCTAAGAAAACTAAAGTCTGTAACTTACATCTCCATATGATTAAGGGTACGCCAGTCTAATATGAAAGAAAAGATGCTTTAAAGTCTGATTAATAAACCTGTTCAATCATTTCATTTGAATACTGCTTTTCTATTTGCATTGCAATGAACTATGTTTGATAAAATGGAACATCTATCAAACTGAATTAATCGCAAAAACTCCATATATCCGGGAAGGGCATCTTACAGTGGTATCAGAGCTATAGTTCCTTCCAGCCTCTAGGTTATTCAGGAAATTGACTTTCAATTTGTAGCATGGCAACTGAAGATAAAAAATGGTTACCAAGATTACTCTACGAATCAAATAGTAAACTCAGTAGTCTATCTCAAAAGGATGATACTTTGGTCATTTTGAAAAGAGTAGAAGAATGTTTGAGCCTTGTTGAGCAGTCACCTTCTGATTTGTTGCAGATAGCTCTTGTTCGTACAGTGACTTCTTTGGGTCAACACAAGTGATTGAGACATACAGATGATGAGATAAGACTGATGGTTACTTCATGTTTGAGTGAGGTCTTGAGAATATTAACACCTGAAGTTACTTATGATGATGACACAATGAAAGAGGTAATACAATTGATGGTGGATAGTTTCCAGGATCTGGGTGATATCAAAAGTCTTCACTTTTCTAGAAGGGTTACAATACTCAAAACACTTGCAGATATCAGATTGAGTAACCTTATGCTGGGTTTGGAATTGCATGATTTCATCCACAACATGTTTCACCATTTCCTTGCTACAATCAAGGAAGAACATAATGATGATATTATTGCAGCCGAGCAAACTATTATGATTCTAACTATCAGTGAGTGATGATGTGCCTCAATCTCTTTTTTCTATTCTATCAGCAAGAAGAAAGGGAATCATGAAATCCTAGTAGTTAAAGAGAAATTAGCTCGAAGAGTGATTAATCAGTGTGTAAAGAAGTTGAAACCTTTCATGTATAATGAGGAGTCTATATCAGAACATTCAAATGGAGATGGTGCCTTGACTCATGAGAACTATATGACAGAGCCTCGAGGTGATTCTTTGGACATGCATGAAGCTACTGTGGATGTGATTGTGCATGAAGGAAAGGACTCAAAAACAGCCTTGGATCCTATTTCAGATTCATCCGATTGTGATTCTAAGTCTAATGACCTCCTTGACAATTCTAGTGGAGCAGTTGCATGTGATGGTTTCACTAATGTAATTTTAGATGAAGGGCATGGTGAAAGAAAAATGATGATATTTTCAAATCAGCTTTGATGTTCCCTTATCTCTTTCCAATGATGGTAAATCAGGTAGCTTGGGGTGTGACTTCCAAACCAAATCTATGGAAACGAATGTTTATGATGAATCTAGTACTACTAAGTTGGAGAAGACCTATTTAGAGAGACAACTCTTCTTGAGAAAGATAAATCTGATTTATTATTGCATGATGTTGATTCTGAGCAAAAATATAGTGGGCTTGTTGATTTGGATTCCCAATCTAATGCTGAACATTTTCATCAAGATGGTAAAGAAGAGGTTTATGAGATTTGGGACAGACATTGAGACATTGGTGACAAGTATGAAAAAAGTTTTGATTTTTACATGCATTATAGCAGCAGTACATTAAACTTGCAAGAACTTGAAATTCATAAGGAAAGTTAGAACAATAAATTTGTGGTGTCCGCTGAAAATGAAGTGCAAGTTTTATCTAGACTGGATAGTACACATAGGCATGTGGAAAACATAATTCAAAATACACCAAGAGGTCAAAACCAGCTCAATATTTCCCTATTGATTTGCAAACAATAAAGAACACTATGGAGGAAGTTAAAACAGCCTACTTGCACAAGATCCGTGATAGAGATATGGTTACCAAGACTGCAAAAGAGGCATTAGATTTATACAATGAAACCAAGGCTAAGGTCAATGAGCTTACATTGGGGCTTAGTGCAACTAAGGATTCCTTGAAGAATGTTCAAATGTCTCTTCTAGAAGCAGAAAATCAGAAATTGGTTGCTGAACAGAACAAGGAAAGGGAAATTGTAATCAAACAAGTAGGGGAAGAACTTGATTGCATTCATGAAGAGTTTGATTTATTTTATTGTCCCAAGGAATCGGAAAATGGGAGTTTGGATCAACAGGAGGATTGGTTTGAGCGTAATGATAATCTTCAGTTAATTGATAACCAACTTCTTGGGATGAGTGCTGATTTGACATTTTCCAATCCACTCTTCAGGTTGGATGATGGAGATCTTTCTAATTTCAGTAAGGAAATTGGAGTTGATCTTAGGATTTGGAACCCAAGTACAATTTCCAACAATGAGGTGTTGAGTCAGGATTGGAGTTGTGGGAAAAAATTTCGAGTGGTTACCGCTGTTCACTTTCCAAGCAGCTTACATAGGACTTCAGTTCTTGACGCACATATGAGTTTGTGTGAATTTCCAATCCTATAGTGGAATATTGGGGGGTTTGCATCGATTGGCAAAGATCGTCTAGTCATTGGAAATGACTTTCAGACTACTTCCATACTCACGACTCCTATGTTTTCAGAGGGATTTCATATTGATTATTGTTGCCTTTGTCTTTCCACGTTGCTGACAGTGATTTCAGTCTATGGGAAAATAGATTTGAGCTCTTGCAAACTATGATGCAGCTAGTTGTGGGATAACTTTCGGGTTTAGTTCAATTAATTTCCACTTCCATTGGGGTGAGTGATGGATACTGCAGTCGCTTCATGATGTTGATATGCATATCTTCAGATCATGCCTTATTGATTGCAATAAGTTGGGTCTGTTGGTGTGATCGGAACTAATCCCTTGACATGATTAAGTGTCAATGACATGTTTTCAATTGGCTACAGTAGAGACATTCCTTGGTTGGCAAATTTCAGAGTTATGGCAGTGATTGGTCTATTTCATTTTTGCAATGTCAAGAGGGAATACGTTGAGACTTATTCTTTATGGTTGAGCAGATTTTGTTTTTTGATGCCCAGGATTGAGTCTGGTAGTGTATTTGCAAATATCGACTTCACTGAGATATTTTGGCAAGATATGGTTCATGGTAATGGGTTCAGCCCTTTCAAGTATTTCAGCTTGGGTTTTGATGATGTGCATTTTTTGGGTTTCCAAGAGAAGAGAATGCAGACTAGGCGCAATGGTCGAGCAGTTATGATCAGAGTCGTGCAGCGTCAACATAGTGGTATCTTTCTGAGATTAACTTGGAACACTAGGATTATATTGTTTTGCAATTTAGAAGTTGAGGATGAGGGAGCCAGTATGGATTTGCTGGAGTTCACTCCCATGGTATTTCAGTTTGATTCGTTCGAAGAGCAGTTTCCTGAGAAGATGACTAAGTTTGTGTAGTATTTGATTGCTCTTCTTACAGAAAGTTTTCAGGAGGTTTTTGTTCTGGGCACCTTGCAGAACAATGTCTTCAGTGGATGGTGCTACAGATCTCCTAGGCTGACTTGGGACCTTGGGATCATACTTAGTTTTGGTTGGGATCAGTCAAATGGTTGTTGGATTGTTTTGTCATTGCTTGAGGATAAGCAAACTTTGGGTAGGGAAAACTCTAATGTCCCAATTTTTGAGGTCTCTTACAATGCAGTTGGAGTTGTTGTCCAAGGTTTGTGCCAACCATTTCAGAGGAGTATTGCGACGGCACCAATGTGTTTAGATGATTTATTGGTGACATAAGGCATTGAGTTATTATTTTAAATAACGTTAAAATATAAAGTTAAATTTAATATTTAATTGACGTTATTGTTTACCTCGTGGAGTGTTTATATCAACGTACAACATACACAGGAAATAAACGGAACTATATGTAACACATAACACAGAATAATGAAATATGCTAGAATCATTAGACGTTTGTATTCATTTCCAGTAAATATCACCATGTACAATCGCAAAGTATCTCTGTACTATCAATCATGGAATCCTAATCATAATGACAATAGTAGTCAATCTCCCGACTACAAAACTGAGTATATATAACGTTCGGCAGTTGGTTGAGCAACCAACCGTCGTGACGTTCCATAACAACCCGCTACAACTAATCGGAACTTAATTACCCGAAAGTACATGCCAACAATTATTCCTACTAAGACTATAGTTTTATTGCATTATAATAACTTGGCCATCTATGGCCGACTACGCTAAGGATATTTGGCCACTTACATCATCCCCCCCACAAAATAGGTCGCCTTCCAGGCGACAAGACAACAAAAATGGGAAATGATGTTGTACAAAATTTATTGAGAGGAAGGGGGAAGTGAGGATGTCCCTGGATGAATTGATGACATGGGAGTAGCTTCAGAAGAGTGTTGGTCCTTCAATCGCTTTACTTCCTCCGTGCACACTCAAAGCTGGCGATTAGCAAGAATTTCTCGTTCCCTCCCAGCTTTCACCATGTGGGCTACCTCCATCAGCTGGCTCTTGACTTTGTTTGCCTCCACGCTTGTGGTTGTTAACTACTCCTCCAATTTTTTGACTTTCTCGCTCCACATCCGTTCTTGCTTCTGAGTCTCCTCCTCCTTTTGTCTAAACTCCTCCTCATTCTGGCGGTTCCCCTCCTCCAAACTAATCACTTTGGCCTCCAAGGTGGCTATTTGTTTTGCCTGTGCATCTGATACCTGAGTCTTGTCTGCTAGCTAAGTTTGGAGATTCTTCATGGTCGTGGCGGATTCCTCCTTCACTTTTTGTAACATGTGATAGGCTTCCACCTTTCCTGCTACCGCCAACTCGGCAAACAGTATCTACTTCTTCACGTTGTAGAAGACATCTCAGAAAGCAAGCTCAATGTGATAAAGGCTTTCTATAACTTTCGCATCCCTTCCTGCCATCCTTGGTGGGTTGCCTCGCCAATTTCTGAGCATGGTTGTCGTTTCACTTGCCAAGCAACCTTGGTTGGTAAAAATACGAGCTAACTCCGTCTAACATCCCATTTGTACAAACCCTCTAAGGCGTTGTACCTCCTAACCCACTAATGGGGATCGACCAATCTTAAGGTCCTTTGAAATGTGCCCTACTTGCATCATGACTTGCCCCATGTGTTGGAGCTCCACATATCTCTACACTGTCCCCAAAGGATCCGATGGATCCGGTTGTAATATTTCTACCACATACCCCCCAGACTCACTATCCTCGTCATCCTCCTTGTCAGGTGCATCCTCCTCACCTGGGGGAAGGTTCTTCGCCCCTCTCTGCTCCTCCACTAGCTCTCCTGCTACATCCACCCCCTTTGTAGCCACTGGCGGCTGCTGGTATACCTCCTTTGCCACTGGCTGCTCTGCTATGTTCATCACCGTGTCACTCTCCTGTGTCTGAATGGCTGAGCCTGCAACATCCGTATCACCCCCCAACCCTTCTAGCAAATTCTCATCAGGTGTCTCAGCCACCTCCACTCTCAGGTCGTACACTCCTAGCCAATTATCAATCTGGGCCACTCCTGGCGCTCCCGGTGGTGTAGCAGAGGGGACTTGCTCCTGGGGAGTGATGGTTCCCCAAGTCCCTGAGATTTTTGGCAGGTCGGTGGGAACTGTCGGTGATGTCTCTGCCAAACCCTCTATTGCCACTCCTGGCGTTGTCTCTACTACAACTGTCGACCCTAGCTGTATGGCTGGCGACCCTGTCAGTGTTGTGAATCGTGGTGGTGGTACTGTGTCGCCCGAGGCTGCCAAACTCGAAGATATGGTGGTCACGTCTCCTAGTTGTGCCTATCCTGGCAATGCACCGGGTACTGCGGTTGCCACTCTCAATGTGCGTCTGCCACCAATGGAGGATGTTGGAAGTGTGAAGGTGATCATCGATGCGCTTTCCTGGCCCGCTGGCGGTGCTGGCAAGGTGAACCTTGTTGGTTGAAACGGAACTGCTTTTGCCACCTCCATTCTATTTTGCCCACCTACGGCCACTGACACTTCTTCGTCCTCCGACGAACTCCCTACTGAGGTTGAGGAAGACACCTCAATGTGTTCTCCTTCCTCCCCACTTTGTGCCGATGTTTTTTTCTTTTGTGGATGCTTCTCGGCCTTTCCTTTTTTTCCCTGTCATAGAGCCCTCACCAACCTGCTTGAGCTCCAATGTCGTCCAGTAGAATGTTGTTGGTAATCCTGGATTGAGATGTTTGAGTGGCTGCAATCGGCCCCACCTACCCTCTGGAACCTGCGTAAGGATGGCATCCAAGAGCAAGGCAATCGCGTGTTGTGTCATGTAGAATGCCTTGTGCGGCTGTGCTAAAAACTCCCTCATGCGTTATGATAGCAACCGCCCCCAGTTATATACTCTCCCCACGTTGATTCCCACCATGTAATCCACCATCCATAGGGCGATATCAGATGCCCGACTGGCTGCAGTCAATCGACATTTCACTAGATCCAGTAAACACTTCCATTCGGCATTCACCAAGTAACTCTTGCGAAGCCCTCGATTGCCAGCGTTCCATATGGTATCTTTTTCGTCCGCTGTCAGATCGTTCCTGCAAACCTGTTGGATAAGTATTTCCTTGTGTTTCTGGCTCATTTTGCTTGGTTTGTTGACTCCTGCCCCTATGGCTGGAATGTCAAATACTCTCTCAAAATCTTGTGCCATAAGGGAAACTGTAACTGGACACCCGCTGTAATCTATTATGGCCCTATGCATATGTCGACAGTAATTCTCCACGATGGCCTTCAGCCAGGGCTCAAAATCACAGGAATTGAAGTGTGGTACTAACACTGCCTTGTCCACCTAAGCTTGACTTAATGCAGCCTTCAGTGTATGACCGTCGGCTGTATTCCTCCACCATTGCTTGCACTCATTACCCGTCAAGCTCTCCCAGGTCATGGCGTCCGTGTTTGTGTCCATTCTTTTCTTTCCTGTTGCCGACACCACTTTTGGCTTGTGTTGCACAGTCTTCTTCCCCTTGTCCATTTTGGTATTGTTTCGATAGTTCTCTCGGGTTTTATCACCCTCTACTGGACCGTTATATTCTGCTTGACCGTTGCTGCAACTGCCAAATTGAGGCAACTGTTGTAAAAAAAATTGAGTATTCAACCAATCCCGTACCTTGCCAAGTTGCACTATAATTGCCAGCCGTGAGGTGTGATTCCCTATGCTTCTGTCTGGCCGTACGGTGTACCCTGCTTCCTTGCCAGGCCGTACGATGCTCTCTCTTCCAGGCGTACGCAAGTCTTGGTTGCACCACTATTTGGTCGTACGAATACCCTTGTCCACCTTTTTGACCATACGATGTCCTCTTCTATGACACACCTCCGTTGTACAATGCAGCTGTACTTCCTTATGTGCTTATTCGGTCATACGGTTTGAAGAGGCTCAGCAAAATGAACAAACCATCCGATGTGAATGGAGAGTCGTACACTATGAGCAGTAGAGGGTCGTACGATGTGAGCAATGGAGAACCGTACGGTGTAAGCTATGGACCGTACGATGTCAAATTATGTTCCTTTAGCCGACCGTATGGTGTAAACCTTTGTGCCTTCCCTTCGTCGTACAACGGAAACTTCTATGTCCTCCTTTCGCCGTATGGTGCCAATACATGTGCTTGCAATCCGCTATACGATGGAAACTTCAATGTCCTCCCTTCGCCGAACAGTGCCAACACCTGTGCCTGCAATTCGTTGTACGGTATAAATTTCTATGTCTGTAATTTGCCGTACGGTGTAAATAGAGGACCGTACAATGTCACACTTTGTGTTGCTTGTACATCGTACGCTGTGAAGAGAAGTCTATACGTTGCAAAATTCCAAGCCCTCCACTAGCAGTATGGTGCAAACTTCCCTGTGTTCAATATGCCGTACGACTTGAATGTACTGTGGACATTGTACGACTAAGGAACCATGTGGATTCCGTACAATGTGAACCAGTTCGAAAAAAGAACCTTGTGGATGTCGTACGCCTTTTTGAAACCCTTGCTCAATTCCCCTGTGTGAATGTCGTATGATGACAATTGCTTTAAGAAGTCGTACGATCTTTCCCTTGGCCGAACTTATTTCTTTTTCTTTAGTCGGTTTTGTGTTTGCTTTTTCCATTTTTTTTCTTTTATTTAATAATTTCCTTTTATTTTCTTTTTGTTTAATTTTCTCTCCTTTTCCACTTTCTTTTAATTTTTTTGATTTATTTTTTTCCTCTTCATCTTCTCTTTTCTTCTTTCTTGTCCCTGTTTCCTCCCCTAACTTTATTTTTAATTCAGATGCATAATACCATTTACATGTATGCGGAAAACTTTTATAACATTCTTCTTCACAACAAGTTCCTATGTATTTTACGTCAAACCATTTATCTAGCAATGGAGCGGGACCAGTACCTTTATATCTGTCGTCGACATACCTTCCTCCATACTGTTGGTACCACGTAACATCATCACCTACTACTGTCGGAGGTCCGGCTGGATTCGGTATTATTTTCCAGAGTCCGTCTTTTGTTGCTATTTTTCTTATCCTTAGCACCTTCCTTCTCTCTCTTCTCATTAGTTTAAGTATTTCTTCTGTGTACCCGTCTACATGTGATATGAATTTATCCTCTATCATAAACATTGTTTTTAAACAAGGGCCCGTATTTTCGAAGTATGCCTCCCATTCTTCCTTCTCTTCGTCATTATCTTCAGGTTGGGGTTCTCCTGCCACTTGTTCTTCCTTCTCCTTTTGTGCCTCTTCGTCTATTTCTTTTGCCAGATACCCCTTCTGTATGCCTTTGAATGGTGCGACGTAACTCCAATGTTCGCCCATTCTTTTC
Source organism: Sequoiadendron giganteum (assembly GCA_007115665.2). Classification (NCBI taxonomy): domain Eukaryota; kingdom Viridiplantae; phylum Streptophyta; class Pinopsida; order Cupressales; family Cupressaceae; genus Sequoiadendron; species Sequoiadendron giganteum. The sequence goes on along the minus strand of CM021101.1, from coordinate 386,075,484 downwards.
CATAGTGCAGGTGTCCCACACACTGCATTGGTTAGGTGTTTGTTTATCCGTGGTACTGCAATTCCCTCCACTTTCTTTTCCACCAGTCTCTTCCACTATCTGGTTCCTGCCTGACTCCGTCCAGACTTCCTCTGCTGCATAGCCGGGGCCTCCCAAGCCCCAGTCTTGCTCTCTCGGTGCCTCCCTCTATACAGGCCAATCTTCCTTGGTGGCGTAGCCGAGCATATTGATGGCTATTGTGTGTTTTGCTTCCTTTCTCTCTTCGTATACTTTTAGCTTTGATCCGTTGATTGCATTAGGCAGGAATGATCCATCCAAGTTCTCCAGTTTATTAAAGCCATTGTTGCATACTTCTCTGATTTTAAACGGTCCTAACCACCGTACTTTGAACTTCCCTGGTTTGATCTCGTTACGGCTGTTATACTTCAAAACTAATTGTCTTGGCCGTAAGTTCATTCATCGGAGGTGTTTGTCATGCCAATGCTTCCTTCTCCGTTGCATATTTTTCGTGACCCATTGTGCCATCACTCTTCGCTCATCCAATTTGTTAAGTTCGTACAACCGTTCCTTTAGGCTCTCCGTATCCCCTAACCGGTTCTCCACTGCTATTCTCAGGCTAGGGACCATGTATTCCATAGGTACCACTGCTTCCTAGTCGTACATCAACTGGAACGGTGTGTGTCCTGTTGTCAATTTATACGTCGTACGGTACACCCACAAGACGGCTGGTAGCCTCTCCTCCCAATCGGCTTCGTCTACACCACATGACTTGTGAATGATTGCCACTAGCACCTTATTCGTAGACTCTGCTTGGCCATTGGCTCGTGGGTAGTACGAGCTAGATAGGTTGTGGTATATCCGGAACTCTGTTGTTATCAGTCGGATGACGTGATTCACAAAGTGTCCTCGATCACTCGTAATTTGGATTGGGATCTCGTACCGTGTCACTATCTGTTCATAGATAAATCTGGTTGTGCTCTGGGTTGTGTTATCTGGCAATGCTCGTGCTTCAGCCCACTTCGTGAGATATTTTGTCGCCACCACAATGTATCCGCACCGGTGTAGGTGACTCACTTTTAGTGGTCCGATAATGTCCAATCCCCATCGCTAAAACAACTCCCGAGGCTGGGATGGATAGAGTGGCATAAAATCCCGCTTCAGAGGTTTTCCCACTCTCTGGCAGGTATCACATCCTATCACCCACTCCCATGCGTCTGTGTGCATCGTCGGCCACCATAGTCCTACCAGAAGAATTTTTCTCATCGTGGCATCTGGTTCCATATGTCCACCAGCCAAACCCTCATGTGCTTCCTTCAGTACCCTTGGTATTTCTTCTTCTATAACACATCTTCGGAGGGTCTGGTCGGACCCCATCTTGTATAGCAAGCCATTAATTAGCTGAAATGTTTTGCTTTTCAGTACGAGCTTCCTCCTATCCATCGGTGTCATTTCCTTTGGGAACATGGATGTGGACAAGTATTCTCCGATCTTTTCGTACCATGACGGAAGTATTGCAATCTGAAACAGGTGCGCATCGGGAAAATCTTCGTTCACGCCTCCTTCCGCAGGTTCGCCCGACCGTATTCTTGACAACTGGTCAGCGATCACGTGACTCTTCCCCAGCCACACTATGATAGTGAATGTGAACTCCTGAAGTAATAGCAGCCACCTACTCACTCTGCCTTGGATTATAGGCATGTTCACCAGATACATTAGGGCTTGATGGTCCACGTAGAAGGTGAATGGCGTTGCTAGCAAATAGTGCCTAAATTTTTGTACGGAGTACACTATCCCTAGTGCTTCGCACTCAGTCGTACTGTAGTTCTTCTCCGCCTTCGAGAGTAGCCGACTAGCAAAGAATACTGGGTGGTCCAACCCGTGTGCTCCGACTTGTGCGAGTGTTGCTCCTATTGCGAAGTTTGAGGCATCCACATGTACGTGGAATTCCTTGTCCCAGTCCGAGTAAGCCAGGATGGGTGAACTGATTAGTCAGTCTTTTAGTTCCTTGAATGCTTTTTCTTGTTCTTTTGTCCATATGAAAGGTTGCCCCTTTCTTGTCAATAAGTCGAGAGGGTACGATACTTGTGCAAAATTCTTGATGAACCTCCGATAGTAACCGACATGGCCGAGAAAGGACTTCACACCTGAGACGTTTTTTGGAGCCTCCATATGCACAATGACCCTTATTTTATCAAGATCAATCTTTAACCCGGCTTTGCACACAATATGTCCCAGTAACTTTCCTTGTGGTACCATGAACCTGCATTTCTTTGGGTTCAATGCTAGGCGTGTTGCTCAGCATCTTTCCATGCATTCTCCAAGAGCCTTGAGATGTTTTTCCTTGTCACTGAAAATGGACCAGTCGTCTAGAAACGCCCTGAAGTTGCCCACCGACATCTTGTCAAATATGTGTAAAATTATCCTTTGGAACATGGCCGATGCGTTACACAACCCAAATGGCATCCGTTGGTACACGTATACTCCATCTTCGACCACAAAAGTTGTTTTCCACTTGTCTTCTTCGACAATACAAATTTAGTTATATCCAGAAAACTCATCCAAGAACAAGTACATTTCATGCCCAGCAACCTCCTCCAAGATGGTGTCAGTGAAGGGGATTGGAAACGGGTCCTTAACTGTTACTACGTTCAAACACCGGAAGTTGACACATATCCGGATTTGCTCTGATTCTTTCTTCAAGGAAATGACAATCGGTGACACCCACTCGCTCACATTTACTTTGAAAATGATGCCCGCCTCCAACATCTTCTCTATCTCCTCTTGTACCTTCACGACATAGTTCTTATTCATCCTATACAGTCTCTTCCGTACGGGTTGGGCTCCCGGTACGAGCGGAATCCTATGCACGCACAGCTCCAGTGGTACTCCTTTCAAATCCTTGTACGTCCAAGCGAAGGTGTCCATGTACTCCATGAATATTTTAATTGTCGCCGCCTTCAGTACAGGGTCCCAGTCATCACCAACGAGGATCTCCCTAAGCTTCTCTTGTTCCCCCAGATTCACCCTTTTGAGTGTTGGTTCCTCGTACTTGATGAGTTTATCTTGTCCAAGCTTATGGGCTGGCGTCTCGTCTAACTCTGTCGTACCTTCCTTATATTTGTCGTACTCTAGCGGGAATGTCTCACTGGGCAGGCCCTTATCTTCGCCTTCTTCTCCTTCCTTGATCTGCAGCATGTTGCAATCTAGGTGAAAAACTTCATAATCCTCCATCTGCCAGTGAAATAACTCGTTGAGTGAACTAGTCTCCTCTTCCGAACAACTTCCTATTTCTAGTACCCCTTCCTCGTTTGGCTCCATTGTTCTCCTTTCTTCATCGCCATCTAATCCTTCGTCAGAGTCTAAAGATGCCAAGTCCTCACTAACCGCCTGACTCTTCAAATCAATAATATACTTCTTCCCATGGCTCTCGATCGAGAGGGTATTCTTCTTCCAATTATGGTTGGCCTTGGCGGCGATTAGCCATCCCCATCCCAGTAGTGCATTGTACACTTTTCTTTCTAGTGGGATGACGACAAAATTCAATAGGAAATGTTGCGTACCTATCACCACTTTTTGTGCCATCAACGTACCGATTGGTTTGATAATATGTTGATCGGCAACCACTAGTTGGAATGTCAGCGGCCAGAGTGTGGATTTCTCGAGGCTCTTCCATGTATCCTCAGGTAGTACGTTAACTCTCGATCCTCCGTCGACAATGGTATTAGAGAGTTTCATCCCCAGGATTTCCATCTGTACGACAACCGGTTTCCTCCCGCCACTTATTGCGAGTAGCGTTGGATCCGTGGTTGCTCCTATCGGTTTTGTGGTGTCTTCGCTTGGACCCATCTAAGTATTGTCTGTCATGACATTTGTGAGTGCTACTCTTAGTTGCGCCATGGTTTGCAGAAGGTATGTTACCTTGACTGGTATAGTTGTGTGAAGTACTTGTTGTATGATGTTCTTTTCCAACTCTGACTGCAACGGCGTACTCGTCGTTTTGGTAGTTCTCCATTCATTTGCCATTGCTGCTTCTACTTCCGCCCTGGCTTCTCGGAGTCGTTCTTTCTCCGTACGGGGGTCCGGATAGTTCGCCTTTTTCGTCTGCGCCCTTGTAAGTGCCAGGACTTCTTCTTCGGCTACTTCCAGTATGTTGATACCTTTCTGCTTTGGGCAGTCACTGTCTTCGTGATCTCCCGGACCGTGTTGTGACCTTTTTCACACATCACCCCATCAAGATGGGGACCCCCTAATTTTTGCTCCATTCTGGTCTTTTGGCTTTGGTTCGCTCTCTCTCTGGTCTCTGGTCTTTCCGGGGATGTCCCGTTGTTTGACCCAGGTTGAAATATTGGTTAAGTCTGTGTAATTAGGGTTTTCATCCTTCAGGCTTATTTAAGGTCAAACCGAGTCATAAAATTGAAATCTAAGCTTAGTACAGCAGTCAGAAGACTTCCAGCAGAGTCCCCCTAAATTTTCACTGTATTCCGGCAACTTACTATTTTTAGTAAGTATTCAATTTGGGACTATTTTATTGAGATTTTGGAATTCTGTCAGTTCCACTGCGTCCGGGTAACGTCAAGCTGCCTACACGTAAATTTTGAGCCAGATCAGACGACTTGCTATTTTTGGCAGTTCAGGCTTCAAGAGCCATTTTCAGGGTTTCCACATGAGCTTTTCAGATGCATGTCTGGAGAATCCTTCTGGGTTTTCCAAAACCTTCGCAGTGATGTAACATGCAAACCGAGACAACCACTTTCAGAAGTCAGCCTTCGGAGGCTATTTTTAGGGTTCGCATGCAGTGTTTTTCAACGCATGTCGGGTTTTTCCTTATGGGTTTTTCGAGAGCTTCACAACGGTGTGACTTGCAAGCGGAGAAGATCGAATCTTGAGGACTTACTATTTTTTTAGCCAGTGCATGCATGCAGACCAGTTTTCTGGGTTTTTCTGGGTTTTTTGAGATCCCGCGGGCAATATGACATGCAAAACCCTCCGGCAGTGGATGAGTCACTTTTTCAGGCAGTTTCTATTTTTAGCAGGTACACTCTGGCAGCCGCCCCCAACACTCCAGTTCAGCAAGCAGAACGACATGCAGAATGAACGAGGACAAACGGAGACCGTTCGGGATACATGCAAGTCAAATTAGGGTTTCCACTTTTATAGGGGGTAAAATCCAAAAATAGCCGAAACAAAGCACCCACCAATGTCAGCACACTTCAAGGTACCTGCTGGCAAAATTTGAGCGAAATCGGAGAACTTACTATTTTTAGTAAGTCAGGGCACGGCTATAAATAGCAGGTCTGCACCCGAGGTTGGCATCAGAGTGACCCTTCAAGCTATCAAGATCAAGCGTTGCAACTTTCAGGCAAAACGGAGCTACTGAAGTCAGAAAGTCAAAACTTACTATAAATAGCAGGTGGCTATAAATAGCAGGTCAGGGCAGAGGACTGGCAAAACAGGTTCACAAGGTGAAGAAGATCATCTGATGAAATTTTCAGGCAAAACGGAGCCTTAGAGGTTGAAAATCAAGGGATTTGCTAAAAATAGCACAACTTGCTAAAAATAGAATGCGTAAACAAAGGCAGGCAGAGGCATGGAAAATATTCTAAGTGTGGGAAAACGAAAGCACACCCATGAAAATGCGCCCTCACCTTGGAGAAAATGATGCTTGGTAAAAACGCCTAAGGCATCAAAATTAAAAGTTCACCTAGTGATTTGCGCCCTCACCTCAAGGATTGAAGACTAAAAAGTCTCTAAGTCATAAAATCAAAGTAGCCCCTTCCAAATGCGCCCATGGTGAAAATGAAAGCTCACATGTGTAAATGCGCCCACCTAGCAAAACAGAAGCATGGCCTAGCATTTGCGCCCAAGGAGAGGTGAGGGAGTTTGAAAAAAAAAACGCCTAAGGCATTGGAAATCAAAGCATGGCACTTGAAATGCGCCCATGGCAAAAACAAAAGCTCATACCTCAAAATGCGCCCAAAGAGGAAGGAGAGAGGTCAAAATTTTCTAAGGCAAAAAAAAAAAAATGAAAGTAGACCCATGTAAATGCGCCCTCCTTGATGACTCTCTCAAAACGCCTAAGAGAAAATGGAAGCTTGGCCTAGCATTTGCGCCCATGATGAAGAGGAGATGGCCGAAATTCTTCTAAGGCATAAAATGAAAGTAGAGAGGTCAAAATTCGCCCAAGGCAAGATAAAGTGGCTAGGACTTGGAGAAATTTCTAAGTCAAGAAAATAAAAGCTCAAGACCCCATATGCGCCCAAGGTTGCTGGAGAAAATTTCCTAAGGCAACGAAATGAAAGTGGAACCTATGAAATGCGCCCTCACCTTGAAAGGATGTTCTAAGTATTTGAGAATTTTCTAAGTGAGAAATCAAAGCTTGCATGAGTAAAATACGCCCAGGAGGCAATAAGATGCTAAGGCACGAGGAGTAGAAGTAGACACATGAATATGCGCCCAAGTTGAAGTGGAGATTTTTTTTTAAAATTTTTCTAAGTGTGGAAAATGAAAGTGGCTCATGCTAAATGCGCCCTTGATTGAAAATGTTTCTAAGGCGTGGCAAGGGTAAAAGCTAGCAAAATAAAACATCACTGAGTGAAATACGCCCAAGATGTGAGATGACTGGAGAAAATTTCTAAGTCGCAAAAAATAAATGCCAAGGGGTCAAGTGCGACAGAGGTGTAAAGTGAGGAATTTTTTTTAAATGAAATAAATATTTCATCAAAAATATACGCCTATGGTAGAGAAAATATTAGAAATATTTTCTAAATGGAATAACATTTCACTAGGGAAAAATACGCCCTTGGCATGGAAGGATGATTTGATGAGTTTTAAAATTCTCCAAAGGCAGTTGAAAGTTGACGAATTTTTTCAAGGGGAAGATTTGATATCGATGAATATTTTCCATGGGTCAAGTGAAAATCAAATGAACCCGTTTAAAATGCACCCATGAGTTAACAGAGTTTGAAAACTAATTTCCTAAGGGAAATTTTAATATTTTCAGAGGAAATTCGTTTTGCCTAGATTATTTTCCTGACGGAAGTTAAATCTCAGAGGGTGAATTATTTCGAGCAAGCGCAGATAATTTTTAATCACTCGGAGTTGAACATTTTAATGAGAGAATTTAAAATGTCTAAGGCGAATTTTATGAAATCGAGGATTTAAATGACAGACATTTTAAAAGTTGGAAATAAATTTACAACTCCCACGATTTTTTTTCGAGTTGAATTTATTTAAACACTGCGAGATTTTAAAATGGAATTCAAGTGATTGTTTTTCTCGCGAGTTGTTTAAATCGCCAAGAGTTAACTGGCAGACTAAGAGGAAAATTCGAAATTTGAAGAAGAAGGAATCATTATTAATGGCGACTGCCATAATGACCGGCTGACGACTAGCCCACTACTGCGCTTGAATTAGAAGATTCCGAACGAAGAGAGTGGAAAATTGATGAAGGTGCTAAAAATAGCCCCAGCACTACTTAGCAGGATTCTCCGGGAAAAGTTATTTAAACAATCTCTTCTCTCATTTCTCCTCACATTGTTTCGAAGTTGAAGTTGCTGAAGAAGTTCTTGAGAGATTGAAATATTTTCCAAGTGGTTGAGGAGAGAAATTCTATGAGAGTTTATTTTATTTCGGAGTGTTGAGTTGCTGAAAGTACGAAGTGCTGGAGAAATTTTCATTTGCCGAGACTCTTTCTTTCGAAAAGCTGAAAGTGTGTTGCTGCAACTTCGAAGTTGAAGGTTGAAGTTATTTTCCGGAGTCGCTGGAGAATTTATTTCTTCTTACTGTCGAGAGTGGAGTTGCTGCGAAGTTCGAAGTTGTATGCTGGAGAGCTAAGATTTTATTTCCGGATTGTTGAAGTCGCTGCAGATTTGCAAAGTTCTAGAAGATTTCTTTTCTCTGGAGATCTTTATTTTCAAGCTACTGAAAGTCGAAGTGTTGAAGAAGTTTAAACGTTGAGAAGTTGAGGAAGTTGAAATTTCATATTGCTGGCAACTCTTTATTCCTCTAACTGCTGAAGTTGACAAAGTGAAGTCAAGGTTCGAACAATTTGTGCCGGAGAAATTAGCTACATTGCTGAAAGTTATTAGCTTGCTGCGTTTTTTCTTCACCAGTCAGAAGTGCAGTTGCTGAGAGTTGTCTCTAAACTCGGAGATTTTTATATAGTACGAGGTTTGGAGTTAGAAATTTATGCTGAGGAATTTTATTTTCAAAGCTAACTCCGTATTCGCAGCCGTCTCGGAGGTTACTTCATTTTATTTAAAAATCTGCAGCCTAGCTTATTGATATTCTATTTTATTTTGCAGATGGCCGGAGCAAAGGATGTTGCAGGAACAAGCAGAGCCGCAGGCAGAGCTGCAAACACTGAGGCAGGCAAGGCTGGCTCATCCCGGCAGGCAATGATTAAAAGGCTCGCTAAGCCATTTCTCCCAAAGTCAGCAATAGTTTCAAAGTTGGTAGGATTAAATGACACCAACCTTGGTTCATTTAATCTAAATGCACTCAAATCGAGGATGTTCGGGCTAGGGGGCCATCAACCATCAGTCACGGCACATAATATAATGAAGAGTGGAATCTACGCAGCTGCTAGTTTTCCGCCAGCAATTCAGTGTCCAGAGCTAATTATGGAGTGCGCCAATCACTACAAGCCAGAACGTAGGACGATTGTCTCTCCGGATGGTAAACTGCTCGCCAACTTCACACCGGATGCCATCGGAGAGGCATTTGGGATTCCAACTGCTGAGGAGATGTTATACAGAACAAACAAAAGGGCAGATAAGATGTACTCTTCCTCTTTCGAAAGAGTCACTGCAGTCATCAACAGAGTTTGGATGCAGAAGCCGAGGCCACCCGCACTAAGCTCCCAAAGCAGATAATTGCCGAGGACGTGAAACAAGAATACTGTGATTTGATAATGATGTTGAGCCGGGTGAATGGGAGTGCACAGGCTTACATTTTCGAGCCTTGGATGTTCTACTTCATCGAGATCATCTTGGAGGGAAAGGAGTGTGTCGATTGGGCTAGGATGATTAGCAACCACATCGATGAGCAATTCAGGAGCTTGAAGGTGACGAAGACTTTCTACATGAGCTCATATGTAATTTACATGTTGGCCAAAATGACTAAGTACAGAGGGATTTCGTACAAAGAGCCAATCGGCTGTGCCCCTGGTCAATTCAAAATTCATGAAGCCTGCACACAGCTACATTTAGCTAACATTGCCAACTATAAACGGGCAAATGATGCATTCACAATGCACATTGCGAGGACACTTCAGCAAAGGACGCAGCAGAGAATATCTAAAGAAGCACAGACATTGATTGAGGAATATGGGTATTGGCTCATCCAATTCCCGAAATTCACATATATTAGGCTGCAGGGGTTCACTTCGTATCCGTATCGGTTACCACGATACCCCACTGATCACATAGTAATGCTTGAGGTATCTAGGCAATTGATTGCCTACGATAAGATTCAGAAAAGGAAAAAGAAGGGTGGACTTGATTTCCCTATCACCATGGGAAATTCCATTGAGGTGTGTCCCTCTTTGCAGGCAGCCCGAGAGGCAGAGGACGAGCTGCAATCTTATCATTTGTCATATCACACAGGCAGGCAGGATTTCGATCCTTACGGGAACATCCGGATGGTACAGAACGTTGAATACCGGCACAGAGCTCATCTGGAGGACTTTTGGGCAAATGCAGTGGATGAGGCTGAGATAAGAAAAAGGATGTTTTCCAAACTTCCTCTCAAGTTGATTAGAGAATGTGAGATTATTCCAGTTCCCGACCAGGTGGAGGAGGATGTCAACGTCATGCAACCCGACTATGGGTCAGTTAGGGATACTCCTGTCCCACCACCTGATTGGTCCGAGCCAGAGATCATGGACTTGGACACTCTTTCTATCCCGGTGATGACTTTTACCAGGACTTGGGTCGACAGACATGTATGCAGACTTAAGAGCAAGTCGATCGCCCTTACTTACAGCTTGATGGGTGACCCAAGGCCGTTATCGGTAAAAAGAGGGAAACAAATTGCTCAGACATCGAGGGCACAAGTGGAAGTGCCAACCCAACCGATACCATTGAGGATAGAACAAGCATCACCCGTGCACTCACAAACTCAGTCTTCGAGTTTAAGAGTGGTTTCATTATTTGCCGATCAGAGGGCAGGATTAGAGGAAGAGCGGGGACTTGAGGAGGTAGATCAGCCCAACGCCCGGGAATCAGCTAGTGTCAGTCTATCCAGGGGCGGCCAACATGAGGAGGAAGAGGAAACAATGGCCGACACCCATTTTCAGCAGATGTTGGACACGGCTTTGGAAGAAGAAGAAAACACAGAACAAGGGACCCAAGGGTCGGGAGATACCCAGCTTATAGAGGAGGATGAGCCTGAGCAAACCAGTGCAAGAAGAGAGGAAGTGCACGAGATGGAGGCAACAGAAGAGCAGCCCCTTCATTTGTAATCCACAGCAGACAGTGCCTGATTGGCTTTCCGACAGAATGAGGAGAGAACCCGAGGATGATACGGATCCAGCCATTGAGATGGAAGAGTTCCTCAGGAGGATCAGTGCGCCACCAGAGAAGAAAAGGGCCCGAAAGTTTTCAAAGATCTCGACTGACGAGTCAGGCTCTCGCACGCTTCAGGTGGCTATTCCGAGGGAAGATTGTGATCGAACCGAGGAGAGGCCTGAAAATTATGTGATCACCACAGTAGAGTTGGGTCGTCCTACGGGAGCCCAAGTTATCGAGGAGTTCGATAACTCCTATCAGGCATTGAAGGATCAGTTGCTCCGCACGGAGGGGAAGTATAAGAAATTGAAGAAGGAGCACAAAACTTTGATAGGATACGTACAAAATCTAGCACATCCAGGTGAACCAGCAAACCCAGCAGTGGAACGTCCATCAGAGCTTCCGAAGGAGTCAGTTGTTGCCTTAGAGGATTTGAAGAAAATGGAAACGGAGGCAGACAAGTGGGTTAGCCGTGTTCATACTGAGACAGGGAAATTCATGGAGGACCTCGCCGATGCTTATCGACAGGCCTCAAGTATTTTGGCACGGATGGATATAGTAGATCAGGCCTGGGGTGATACTCGCATCTATCAAACGAAGACTGTACTTCGTTTGGGGGCTTTGATGCATATACCTCTAGAAACCTTAGTGGATGGAGGTGTAATTCAGAGAGGTGATAGGTATGATTTCACCAGTTGGTACTCCTCGGTGGTCACAGGCCGTGGATTTCACGACGCAGCAAGGGCAGATTCAGCTAAAGTGAGGAAAGCAATGGGCAACATCTTGGGGGGAGTCCTCAATACATTAGAAGCCATATTCGCTAGAAAGTTAGTCCCAGAGGAGATAACTGCTGATGGCTTGAAAAGTAGACTGCCTCCATTCTTCTCAGCTGCGAGGTCACTTGTCCTGGATGACTTTGAGAATGTCTCCACGTTCTCTAGTATAATTCAGCATACCCAGGACGCCTTGGTGACATGGAGAAAATCTTGCATCAGATACGGACAGACGGTAGCAGTCTTGGAGTTCCAGCTCAACCATATTCCACCGATCTCTACACAGGAGGTTGAAGCAGTATTGGCCCGGTTGATCGAGTTTGCTATCCGGGAGAAGGCCAGTGGGAACGCGCTGCTTGATGAGGATCTTCTTGATGATGGTAGTGGGCATTAATTGCTCATTATGATTCCTGCAGGGGAGTGGAGAATATTCTGTGCATTCATTGCCCACTCCTCTTTGTGGCGGTTTTTAGGGCAGAAACCATAATCAGGGCATAGGTGGCTCGATCTGAGCCCTTCATTGTAATTTGATCTGAACCGTCCACTGAATTGGACTTATTATAAAAGGGGCATCCCCTCTCATTTGTAACATATTAGATATTAGACATTAGATCAAGAGTTGAATCAAAGCTAGAGAGTAGAAGGCATATAGCATTTAGCTTAGAAGTTAGCTTTAGATTGAGGAGGGAAGAAAACTTTCCTTTGAAAGTTTTGTAAAAGGTTGTTGTGAACACTTTTCATAATACAAAGAGTTTCATTGCTTGGTGATTTCTTCTTTGTTATGAGTAGCTAGCAAGGCCGTTTCGTCTTTCCAATTCAAGGTAGATAGAGTAAAATAGATTTTATTTCATGCAAATAGTTGTTAATTGTGGAGTGTGGCGTTGTGACTTAAGCATATCTTCTTTCATCCATACCACTAGCGGGCTTACTGATGGTAAGTTCGCCTTGCGTGGTCAACTGGAGTATCAGCACTTAACTTCGATTATGGTTCATATGTTTGTATGCGTCGTATTGACGGTATGAACATGTTGCGTCATAGTTTGAACACTTTTCTCATCCTTTGAAGATTGCACCAACTTTGTCGGAGTTGTTCGAAAGGAGACAAAGCAAAGTTTGGTTTGAAGATTGTTTAAGTCGATCTTCGTCCTCCACCCTTTAGAAATAGATTTGTAGAATCCCTATCCCTATCCCCTTTAAATTTTGCATTTTCGAGTCAGTTTAGATACCAGAACATATTGCCAAATCATTCATATCCTAATTGTTTCACAGAGTTGAACAACTACGTAAGTCCCCTTGAAATAACCAGCAAAACACATCAACCAACTGAGTCTATTCGCGATAAAAGGAACCTTGGAGTCGAACACATGAACTTTCAAGCAATCTTAGCATGTGGGACACTTTGATCAAGAGAGAATAGAGTGACCTTTGGGCAACTTTATTCTGTGTTGGCGCTGTCATAAAAAGCACGTCAACAGACCGCACCACTTGCACAGCTTCCCTTCGACGCCTTGGCTACTCTGGCATTCCCTAGCAAAGTGGCCCCATTAGCTACATCTTCAGCACTGGATCATGGGTCGACCTTTGCTGTCATATTGGATTTTGCTTCTTAGTGTGGTATTTCTCCGATTGTTGTGATAGCCGCCAGGGGATGTGTTGTTATTCTGATGCTTCGGTGGTGTGTTCGGAGGGGTGGATTGTTCCCCCTGTGTGAAGAACACTTGCGCACTCCGTGTTTTCAAATTGTACGGGCATTCTTTGACGGAGTGTCCCATAACCTGACAGATGTCACAGAGCATCTTCTACAGACAGTTTGCCTTTGTATGGCCTTCCATTTTACATTTCGTACACCATAGTTCGGTTGCTTCTTTGGATCCTTCTTTGTCTACTTTTAGTTCCTTCATCATCCTTAGCATGTCGCGACGAAGTGCTTGTACGGTTTTTGATTCATCCCCGCTCTCCCTCGCGCTTTCTTCATCATCATGCTTCTTCCCTCTAGAGAATGTCTTGTTCTCGCTTTCAATATCCATCGAACGGTTATATGCTTCAGTGTACGAGGATGGAGGTACTACCTTCATGTTCTTACGTAGCGAGGGAAGAAGCCCTTCGATAAACCATCTCTTCTTTAAACCATCTGCTGGCTATGATTCTAGTTTCCCCAGCAAGTCTTTTAATTTCCGGTTGTAAGTTCGTACGCTTTCGTTCTTCCCTTGTTTGGTGTTGTAAATCTCGGCCACAATTTCACTGTCGTCTCTCAACAGTTTGAATTCGTCTTGAAATGCCTACTTCAGCACCCTCCATGTAGCTTTTTGTGTTTGGTCCAACTCCGAGTACCAGTCAATGGCATTGTCTCGGAGTGTCGCCGGAAATGCTTTCAACCAGTTATCCTGGTCATCTTCTCCACTCGCTATCCAAATTGTCTCGCACGTCTTGCAGTGTCGTACTGGATCCTCTGACCCATTCCCCGTAAACTTCGGCAACTTTTGTCGTTCTAGAGTCACCATCCTGCCCCGCTGTCCTCCCCGTGTATTGCACCTGACTAGACTAGTTTCCCCGGTACGTTCCGGTGCGTCACTTGCACTCTCGGCCACGTACGAGTCACTCTTTTTTCCCCTATCAACGTCCTCTACACCTTGGGCTTCCTGGGCTCTGCTTCGGTTCTCCTTCTGCCAAGGGGTCTTGGGCTCAGATCTCCTTGTCCTCCGTCCTTCGTCGTCGTCCGATATGGACAACTCCCAAAAGCGTTGGATACTGTTCTCAAGTTCACCACTCAAGTCTTCCTCATTTTCTTGGTTTTTATGTTTTTCTACGTACGGGGTGACAAATGGTTCCTCATCCCTCCCTTCCACAAAGCACTGAGGTGCTTTACTAAATCTCAGCCGCCGATTTTCTTGCTCTTGTATTCTTAATGATCGCCGAATTCTTTCCTCCTCCACTTCGTGCCTGAATGGTACTCGGTTCTTGTCCTTGTTCAGTCATACGAGCATTTACAAGTCTTTCACGCGATCATTGTTGGTTGCCAGAGGTACGTCTTCGGCTAGTGTCTCGTTCCTCTTCTTCCCGTTTGGTTCGTTCTTCGTACCGCTGCAAGATTTGCTTCCTTCAATGTTCCTGTTCCTCTTCCACCCGAAGGTCTTGTAGGATGATAGAGTGGCGGGCCAACAATCTTGGCATGCAGTGGAGAAGGTGATCCACCTCGTCGTTCACTTCGAGTCGATCCTAGACTGCTGCCTCAGGGATTTCTCGCCTGAGGGCTTGCCTCTGTACGTGATCTCGTAGAGATATGTTCCAGAGATTTGTCAAATCCCGTGTTAAGTTGTCCTCTCTTTCTTCATTCGTTAATGGGTTCTTCCTCCAGTCGGCCCATTACGCTGCCATCGTAACGAGTGCTTCCTTGGTCCGCTTAGGCAACGGCGCCAAATGTTTACCTCACGGAGTGTTTATATCAACGTACAACGTACACAGGAAGTAAATGGAACTATATGTAACACATAACACTGAATAATAAAGTATGCTAGAATCATTAGACGTTTTATTCATTTCCAGTAAATATCACCATTTACAATCGCAAAGTATCTCCGTACTATCAATCATGGAATCCTAATCATAATGACAATAGTAGTCAATCTCCCGACTACAAAACTGAGTATATATAACGTTCGGCGGTTGGTTGAGCAACCAACCATCGTGATGTTCCATAAAAACCCGTTACAACTAATCGGAACTTAATTACCTGAAAGTACATGCCAACAATTATTCCTACTAAGACTATAGTTTTATTGCATTATAATAACTTGGCCATCTACGGCCGACTATGCTAAGGATATTTAGCCACTTACAGTTATTTAATTTAATAAAGTGACTTTATAACATTTAATAAAGTAACCTTATAATATTTTACGAAGTTAATTTATTGGCAACTTAGGAAGACATAAGGTGAATATATAAATTAATTAAAAGGTTGCACAACCTTAATTAGGGCGTTAAGATTGAAGATTATAAAAAAAGGCTTTGGGGACTCATTTGCTTAAGCTCGATTATTATTCTATTTTGGTATTTTGGAGAAGCTCTTCGGAGTCGAAACCCTAGGACGGAAACCCTAAGGGTATCCAATTTCGGTAATGAAATTATCTACCTTAGTTGGATTGAGGCGGATTCAAATAGGATTCACAGTTGTGCTTCAATGACGGGAAGGATCAATTGAGATAATTTGTGGGTCTTGACAGGCAAGACATTATCAAAGACAAACTTGGGTTTAACGATATTCTACTTGCACTTGGAGATACAGTTAGATTGGAGGATTTGTACGGCTTGATACAGTGCCATTCTTGGGTGTTTGAAACTTCTATATTGCTGGACAATTTGAGAGAAGTGCATATTTCTATCTCAGTGTGAGGTTTTTATCTGCTGTTTGAGTTTCAAGAGCTTTTGGAGACATTTTCCAGTGCTTGCCGTACCATTCCAGCTACCTTGAGATTCACATTTTTTCTCATATCTCCGAAAATCAGACATATTATTTTGGGTATTATCTCAAAGGTTTTCTTATGGTTAGGCGATGAGAATGGATATATAATATGTGGGTTTGGGTTTGGTATTTATTTTTCTAGCTCAAGTAGCCCCTTGCAGGCAACGCCCAACTTGGGTATTGGCACGTGGGAATTTGTGAGGTATTTTTATTGTGTTTGAAGGCTGCAAAATCATCTTTGGAGGCACCTAAGGGTTCCTAAAAATTTTGAATCAGTTTGAGGGGTTAAGGAAGTGACTGGAATTTCTTATATGAATCATTGGTATGTTGACTAGGTCATGGAATGGTTGTTGAAGGTGTAAAGGGCTTTGCTGGGCATGATTTCTGCGCAGTGGTTTTGGACTGTTATAGCTGTGAGTTTTCCCCATAGCGTACTTTTAAGACTGTGGTAGCATCCTCAGGTTTAGTGTGGATTCTAGGTTAGAGTTTCACATTATATCAGCTGTTCTATGAGTGTCCAAGTCTGAATATTGTTTAGATATATGTTGGTCACTGCTCTGTACATTCCATGATGGCATATTGAAGTATATTTGCCCAATATCATTGCTTAATCTGACTGTAATGATGTTCAGGCAGTCTGATATAGAGTTGTAGGTCTGTCACAATCTAGGTTGTCATATAGTGTCTAGCATGTACTGAAGTTGCTTAGTGCCGAGTGCCAAATGATGTAATCTGTACCTTGATATTATTCTGCTTGAAAAAACTATAGTCTGTAACTTAAATCTCCATATGATTAAGGGTATGCCAGTCTGATATGAAAGAAAAGAAGCTTTAAAGTCGGATTAATAAATCTGCACAATCATTTCATTCGAATACTGCTTTTCTATTTGCTTTGCTGGGCATGACTTCTGAGCAGTGGTTTTGGACTGTTATAGCTTTGAGTTTTCCCCATATCGTACTTTTAAGACTGCGGTAGCATCCTCAGGATTAGCATGGATTCCAGGTTAGAGTTTCACATTATATCAGCTGTTTTATGAGTGTTCAAGTCTGAATATTGTTTAGATATATGCTGGTCACTGCTCTGTACATTCCATGACACCATATTGAAGTATATGTGCGCAATATCATTGCTTAATCTGACTGTAATGATGTTCAGGCAGTCTGATATAGAGTTGTAGGTCTATCACAATTTAGGTTATCATATAGTGTCTAGCATGTACTGAAGTTGCTTAGTGCTGAGTGCCAAATGATGTAATCTGTACCTTGATATTATTCTGCTTGAGAAAACTAAAGTCTGTAACTTACACCTCCATATGATTAAGGGTATGCCAGTCTGATATGAAAGAAAAGAAGCTTTAAAGTCTGATTAATAAATTTGCACGATCATTTCATTCAAATACTGCTTTTCTATTTGTATTGCAATGAACTATGTTTGATAAAATGGAACATCTATCAAACTGAATTAATTGCAAAAACTCCATACATCCAGGAAGGGTATCTTACACAACACCCACCAACTCTCCCACTTCAAAGGTTTCCTCATGAATGTGCGAGATGCCCTTTGTAGGAGCATAGAAGAACATATCAACCCGTCCTATGTTGCTGATATCAATCAGAACAGCAACCTCCGGACTGAAAATTACATCCAAGTGAGTGCAAATGCTATCACTAATGTCATATGATGATAGAGTATCATCCATATGACATCCACCAATGATGAAGAGGTGATCCAAACCTCACCAACACACCCAAACAGCTGTTGTCCTCCAAGTGGCGTGTAGGATTTCCATGTGCAATAAGGCAGAACAGCCATCTCCTAGCAAAGTATGGGGTGGATCCTCATGAACTAGGGCAAGAAATCCAAGATCCTCACACTTTCTATCATTCCCTATGACATAACCCATCTGGGAAACAAGCATTAGTAACTCAAAACCAAACATTATACCAATACCTCCATACCTTGTGTCAAGATTCAACTCCATCTCCCAGGTATGCCCAACAAGGGCAAGTGCCTCTATGGCATGCATCACAAATCTTTGAACTGGGGCAGCCTCCAATGCTACCAAGGAATCAATATGATAATAGGATTACACTTCGTTATTGACCAACTATACATCACCACAAACTGAATCACTTATGACTCCCTCTTCATGTGAACATTTGACACTAGTGGCTGATCCACTAAGTGTATGCTCAACTACTCTAACATCCTCTAGGGTTTGGGCTTTCAAGGGGCCCTCAAACAAAGGCAAATCACAATGCAAACCAGGCACATGAACAAAAATTTCTAAATCATACCTTTCCATTTGTCCACCCAAATCTGCATACTCTTCTTGCTTGCTTCCTTCAAGAGACCTTCCTTTTGCTTGCTCCATTGCTATACTTTCCTCTTTTGGAAGAAATAGAGATCGAAGGTGTGACTCCCTTTGCCTCTTTGCTTCATCTAGCTGGTTGCAACATTCCTTGACCTCTTGCAAGTGTTGTTTTGCTTGGGCAGCCAACATCTTTGCTCTCCTAGCTCTTTGTAACCAACCATCACACAAGACTCGAGTTCTCTTGACATCTTCCATGGTATGATACACAAAATCAGACTTCTTGTGGCTTGAATTTTCAACATCTTGCTCATGCCTAACACCCATCTCATGAGTGCCAACAACGGGAGACTCTTTCACCTCATTTTCCCCATGTGAAGTAGCTGCTATCTCATGAAGATGTAAGGAAATAGGATTGCTGTTATCAAATAGAAAATCTGCATTTTCATCATACCTCTTTGTAGTGCCTTCAAGGAGCTCGAGCAAATCCTCATCCTTTGTTGAATGCCTATTATCAAGTGCTGGTATGATCATACCCCCAAATCTGCTTTCCTTCATGGTCTCTTCTTCAACACATCCATGTGTAAAAGCTGGGTCATCATCATGCTCCATCAAAGGGTCTCCATCAAAGTAGTGAGTAGAATCTTCTACAACATGCTTCTCCTCAAGGGCTGATCTAGAAAGTGCATGTACAGCTATAACCTCCTTAACCTCCAAGTGATCCTCCATATCTTGCAATGTTAAATCAATCTTATCCAATTCACTTTGTTCACTACATACTGAAATTTCTGAATTGCCATCATATCTATGAACAACATCCATCTCAAAGACACCCAAACCACAATTTGATTCCTTGCTAAAATGATGTAAAAGTGATGAAGCAAGGCTAGACTCAATTAATGAAACATCACAAGAACCCATACCTTCATGTAGCTGTCCTGACATGGCTAGTTTGTCAATCTTCATGGCGGTATCTTTGTCAATCTTCATGTGCTCTTCATTCGTAGCTTCAATAGGAGAATCTCCCTTATTCTTGTCCTCATAGGGTTGAAGAGAAAACATATCTTCTTTTATTACTTGGACAATTTCAACATGCTTTTCTTTAGTAGTTGTTCTAGAACCTTGTTCACCTACAGGCTGATCAATGACTGCTGATTTAGAACACTTGTCAAACTCATCAT
The DNA here is from genome assembly GCA_007115665.2 of Sequoiadendron giganteum. NCBI lineage: Eukaryota > Viridiplantae > Streptophyta > Pinopsida > Cupressales > Cupressaceae > Sequoiadendron > Sequoiadendron giganteum. The sequence goes on along the minus strand of CM021101.1, from coordinate 386,056,248 downwards.
AGAGGTTTCTAGATATTTCCTTTGTATATGTGGGTGAGTTGCTATAATGCCTAAATTGTCTTGATAGGGAGTCTTTATGCTGCTGCAAGATATGAGCAAATCTCTGTTGTGTTAGCATAAACTCTTGCATGATGTCCTCAAGACTTGGCTGCTCACACTTTTTCAATTTCCTCTCTTGCTTGTTTTTCTTCTTATCCATCCGATACTCCTATAGAGAGATCATTTCTAACCTCTTGTGGAAGTGCAAGGTACCCTTTGTAAGCAACCATTATATCATCAACAACTTCAGAACCCATGATTCCAACTGCATCATACAATCTAACCCTCCAAGCTGGTAGGATCCAAGCTCTGATACCACTAAAATATCCCAAGCAATGTTTGTGCAAAATTTCTGACTTTTCAACACACAAAATGATGCCCTTATTTCTGATTTTTATTTTCCACTCAAAACCCTAAATCACTGATAAAATTTTTTGAGTTTATTTAAGTATGAACAGCAGTATATTTTCATCCAACAAATGTCATATTGATAGCAGATCATAAATGAAACCAATAACATAGGGTAACAAAACATCCACCAAAATATACCAAAATTTATGATATTCAAATGTCCAGTTTGCTGCTATAACCCAGATTTGACTAATGATGTAAAATACATAATGCAATGGGCTCCAAAACATGCCCAACAACACATAGAAGTCTGTTGATATGAAGTAACCCCAACTTATGCAATAAAATTTCCTCCTAAACTAACCCTAGTTGGGCGAAATCGCTCTAGCCAACTCCAATGCAAATTACAATGAAAATCTATGATGAAAATGACATTAAAACCCTACCAAAAGGGTGCGCTAGCCTGCTGATCTCCTGATAGGGTTTGCCACCTTTGAAAGATCTAAAAAATACCACCCAACTTGCACAATTCGCCCCTTCAACAAGATGCCTAAATGTTGATGCAAAAACTGAAAATGATCCTAGCAAGAATCACCGTTGAAGCCCATGTGAACCTCCGTCATGAAGTCCTCCACTAAAGAAGCTAAGATTTCGTCCAACTTCTATATTCATAAGGGTTTTCGTCCTTAGAATATTCACCAAAGTACATATCATAAAAGCAAAGATAAAATTCATTCATGATAAAAGCCTCCAAATGAAACTTATATATATATATATATATGAAAACTTCACCTTTTCCCTCTAATCTGGCCGACCTAATTTGGGCCCCAAAAATTCGAAATTAATTTTTATTTTATTTTAAAATTTTATTTTTTTCATTTATTTTTTTGTTCCCTCTAAAAAAGGTCGCCCAACCTCATAGAAAAATATAAAATATTTTTGGCACAAATATTCAAAAATTAAATATTATTTTTTTCTCTGGCACCAATACTCAAAAATAATAAAAATTATTTTGCTTTGAGAAGGGACATTACATTGCCTTTGATTTTATAGATAATGATATCAAAAATGCCAAGAAATATATTTTTGATAGAGAGTATAAAAGGTTATAAACCACTAAAGAACACTCTACTTTCTGATTACGCTAGCTCTTTATAGATATGAATAAGAATGGATGTTAAGACAGTAATAATAATGCCAATTTTCTGATTTAAATTCTGAAATGAATCTGAATGAATAATTGGCTCTAGAATGGAAAATAGATAATATAGTAAGGTCGTTGTGTCTGAAATTTATTGCTCTAAACTCATGCAAATGAAGATGTAATAGGCTGATGTCTTCAACCGAACGCTGTTTCTGACTATACCCTTATTTGCATGTGATTTATATGGGGCGTTGTATCTGAATTTCTCAGTTTATTCATGTGTCCATCTTCTAGGTTGGTCACTGGCTCCATAGAGCACTCTAGATCTGCTATATTCAAACTTATAAACCTGTACCTCATTGATGATCTCCCTTCCCATACCCAAACTCGATAAATATCTTTATGTGCCAACGTGAGAAAGGTGTGACTTTTGGGAAAGATGCAATTCTTCAAAGAGTGACATCCCTTCTTATTAACCAATATTAACCATCATCTAAGCGCCACATCAATGAGTCGGCCAGCATTATAAAGGAGCTCAAATTTAATCAAGACTTTAAAATCATTTCTCCAACGACTTCTCCAGCATGTAGTCGGCTGCTGTTCCTAAATACATCTGCACAAGTGCTCTTGTTCATTATGTATTGCTGCCGTTGGATTTCTCAGTTAGATAATCATAATTGTTGTATTGATTCCTTTAATACTTAATCTTGTCTTTTTAGTCTTCTATCACTGCCATGGCATAATTAGATTTGAATTCTTTAGGGAGTCAAGTGGGTTATTACATCTAATTTGTGACAGCCCTAAAGACTACAAGAAAAATTCAAGGGGGAGTAAGGTGTGGTTATGTCATACTTACAAGTCAATTTTTAGAGAAAGCTACGCCATGGTATATTCTCATCTCTTGGGCATTAAAGGACATGTGGTTAAGATTTGTCCAGATAAAAAGGAGAATGAGAAGGTAAAAATTAATAGATTGCATATGGAGGCAAAAGCAAGGTCTAAAGGTGTGTCAATGCCAATACAATCTACACAATCAGCTATTCTTATCTCATCCATGGTTGCTAGTAGTAGTGGTGATGTTTCCACAAGAGGAAAGAGAAAAACAAGTGGTAGTGAGAGGTTAGGGACAGTTGCAAGCGTGTCCAATATGCAAGCACAAGATGTTGTAGAATATTCCATTGCCAATTTTTTCTATGCCCATGCTACCCTACTTCATGTGGCACATTCTCCTTCAAACAAATGTTCCAAGATGCAGCTTCTATTGGTCCCTCATTTACCCCCTTGGAGAGCATAAACAGTGCACTACCCTCCTTGTTCTAAGATGGGTTTCGTGATGAAGGACATGAGGCAAACTTGAATTAGGACAAATTGTTCTATTGTCGTGGATGGGTGGACCAATATTAGACACTAGCCACTCATCAACCTCATAGCGACAAGTATAGTTGGCTCTTATTTTCTTAGAGCTATTGATTGTTTAGGGAAAAGCAAGGATGCAAACTTCCAATTTCACATTTTGAGAGAGGCCATAAAGGAGGTTGGGCACTCAAATGTTTGTACATTCTAGTCATTTTATTTTTCCTATACATTGTAGTTATATGATGGTGTCATTGCTCATAACTAGCAGAATCATATATATTATTGTGATGTTTTTTATGATTCCATTAGGTTCATAAACAGGAAGTATTTGTATTAAAGTGAAGGCATACAGAAAGTTGTGATCTATGCATTTCAATCATTAACAAAACACTATAACCAAACCCCAATGATACCATAATTCCAAGAGTAAAAATTATTCAAGAATAGTCTCAAGAAATCAGCATAACTTAAAATTTCATCTAGAATAAAAATTGAAAATTCTTAAAAAAGAATATGCAAAACTTTCCCATCATATTTTGTTATAGAATTAATGCATTCAATGTGCGTATATTTGACGCCCAAACCCATAAAATGAATGATTGCATAAGAAAGGAGCAATTAAAACAAATATTTAAATTAAATTAATTGTAGGGGTCCAAAGTTTATTCTTTGCAGCAACAGTCTAGACCATGAAAACTACCTGAACATGACGAAGACGAATAATATCACCAATTTTATTCACGCGAGGAAGTTTGTCTGAATTAGAACCAAATGCAATCAACCGAAGTCCAGGGCTAGGATATGACATGTCCACAATGGTCATTGTCGACATCATATCTGCAAAAGCATGCACACAAGCCAATTATAGCAATACAACTAAAATGATAAAAACTTAGACACTTGAATACTCAAGTCATTTTATGCTTCAGAAATTTTGAAGACACAACCTTGAATACTGCAAACAAAATTTAACAAACAAATTTTATACTAATATTAATATTTTAATAAAATAATTATTGAAATCATCGTTTAAATATTCTATAGCCTTCAATTATATAATTTCCAAATGAAACATTATCTCAAAAGAAACTGGAAATTAATTATAAGCTACTCCCAAAAGTAAGGAAAATACTACACAAGGTGAAATAAACATCAAAATTTCCTATAATAAAGTTTCAAGTGATAGGATACAAGGACATCCTAAAAGTTTGCATGTACCACCCAAATTCAATTGGAAATCCGGTGGACAGCCCATTAAATAAACTAAAACAAATGTGTTATTGCAAAGATGATTGAAGCAAATAATACAAAAAGGGAAGAGGAAAAATATCCAAATGTAAACAAGGTTTAATCGATATAACAAAGCTTTGTATAGTCTATAGAGAGATGTCTTGCTACAAAAACAGCTCTTATTTTTACATATAAATGCTACTCCTTTTATAGCTTTCTAGTAGGATATGTATTAGGATACCTATAATGGTCATAGGATTTATGAATTAGATGGCAGTTGTGAGTTGATTGGGAGCTAGAAGTTAGCTGACAGTTGGTAGGTAGTTGACTACTTTAAAATCCGTTGAAGTTTAAATGTAATGCTCACTTGAACATTAACATATTAAGAAATCCTCACTTTGTCTCCCTATTCTCATGTTCTACTTTATTATTTATTTCTTGCATCAAACCCCCAAGAGATAGGTCTCTAAGGTTAAAGGTTGAGGCTTGAGTCCACGTGATATATGAGGAGATATACACAAAGGTTAACTAAGCCAAGGACTTCAGGCATTTATTGAAAACTATGTTCCCTGGGAATGCATCCTCGAGACTTTTCCAAATGTCCCCATACTAAGCATATTGTGAGAGCATGATAACAACTCAAAAACATCCCTGTGTCATCTCCTAAACACCTATTACATGCTAAACAATTCATTAATTCCATGAAATGGCAAAGATGTTGTAATGTCCCCATTTTTCGACCCACCATCACAAAAACTAAATTAATTAATTAATCTAATTATTTGATATTGCCTGGCAAAAAGTTCATTAAAAAGGATAATATTAAATAATTAAATTAAGGTATTATTATAAAGTGACGCTGGGGAGATATTATAAAGTATTTTTAATGTCACTTTATTTCAAGGTGTTTTGGTGGGAAAATTGAAAAAGGAGTTATAAAAGGATGCAAGAGCTCAATTCTGCATTATGTTGGATTATTATTATTTTGTTGGTTTTGAGGTGGAGCTCTTTGGAGTTTTAAACCCTAGGTGGAATTCCTATAGGTATCTGGTTTCGGTAGTCGGATACATCCTGGATTCGCACTTCCACAATATTGGAAAATTTGTAAGTCTATTGTAGAGACAAATTTGGAGATAAGCAATTGACATTTCTAGCATATTGAAGGTCGAGATTACCATTCAATTTGGAGGATATTTGCAAAGTAAATTGGATGCCATAATCAAGGGTTTCAAAGCAGGTCGTGGCATTTATAGATTGCTATGTGATTATTGTGAACTCCATATTCCAACCTAGGCGTTGTTTACTCAGAGAACGAATTCCAACATACGCCAGGAGTAAACGAGAGTAACTTACAGAACATAACACCATACTAGAATATAATGCATAAAATCATCACATGTGTCTTTATTGATCGAACATATTCCAGTACAAGTATAATATGAACAATCATAGCAACAATACCAATTGATTACACGACTCCAAATACAAATAGTGTGTCGATAGTGGTTGAAGGACCAATTGTCACATCCCTTCGTAACATTAATTATTCCATCGGGAACTAATTCTCGAACCACTAACTAATACGACATGACAAGACAATTATATGAAATACTACACTAACTAAGTCTTATTTATTACCTACGGCCAACTAAGTACACTTTCGGCCAGCTACATCATCCCCTCATAAAGTAGTCATCTTCTAGACGACTGAAAATGAAAAACTGGGGTACAAAAAGGGAATTAAGAGGAGGGAGGATGAGAGTGCGCCCATGGATGTACGGACGAATATGGAGTCGTAGTCAACTGTTGTTTAAGGCGTTGGAATTTTTGGATGGTTTCCTTCTGCCACTCCCGTGCTAACTTCACCATCTTCACTGCCTCGGCGAGTTTGGCTTCTGCGGCTGCCAATTCCTCTTTCGTACCCGCCAAATCCCTGTCCTTCTCAATCAATTGAATCTCCCTCTCCCCTGCCAAACGTTGTACCTCCTCTAGTTGAATATCCCTCTTGACCAACTGCTTGTCCTTCTCACTCAACACTTCCTCCTTTGTTGCCAACACCCGTGCTTGCTCTGCCATCACTTGAGTCAGTTGCTCCTATGACTTGTGGATCTGCTCCGCAAGCTTTGTACGACTATGCGCTACTTGCACCAAAGCCTTGTCTCGTTCACCTTCAATCACGTTTATGGGTGTCTATTGGTGCAACCGTAAATAAGCATCTCGGTAGCGTCGCTCCATACCATGGAGCGTCATCAAAACCCTGCCATGCCTTCATGCTGCTACCGGTCAACTTGGCTGCCAAGCAACCATCATCTCATCTAGCATCTCGGTTGTCGGAACCTTCGGCCAACCCTTTGAAGTGAAACATTGGAAAAATTCTCTTTCACACCCTTGCTACATAAACGCCAAAATGCATTCGGCCTCCTATGCTACCAGGGGATCCAGTCCAATGATGAGTTGTTGGCCCACTTCCCCAATCTCTTGCATGTGTCTACCCATGGCACTCAACTCTGTAATGTACCTATGGAGGGTGCTAAGAGGGTCTTGAGGGTTCGGCGATGTCACCCGTACAAGGCCCACCGACTCATCCTCACTGGATGCTACCTCTCCAAGCTGCCCCCATCTTTACTGCCTTGGCCATGAGGGTGAAGCAACTGCACAGCCTAACAGAGGAGTCGTCTGTGCGACTAGTCGTGTCACCACATGGTAGTGCTCTAGTGGTGATTGTGAGGCAAGTACAACTCAGCCAAATGAAGTGCCCTCTCGCTGCCCACCTGGTTGTATGCTTGGCGGAGTGCTCAAGGGCGGCTATGTGCTTGGTGGAAATTGTGTACCCTCATGTGCGCTCGCCGATTGGGTGGTTGGCTGCAATTGCACACTCAGCTCTGGTTGGACACTCTCCTGAGTGCTCCGATGTGTGGTCTCCTGGATAGAGATATGTGTCAGCTCCTTGGCCATCCCTGGCGATGGCAGAGGGGTCCGTGCTTGTGCACCCATCCCACCAAGCCAAGCATCCAAGCCCTCGTCTCCTCCTCTTCTTCTTTTTCGCCCAGGGCCACTACTGTTGGTGTGGATGTTGTCGGGATCTCTTGTGCTACCGAGGGAGGAACTATAGGGATCGCCTGCTAGGGCACATTTGGTGGGTCGACAATAAGTGCCTCCACCTCCTGCAACCCGGCCTCTCCAACTCCTGAAACTTTGTCTATGCTCATCTCCTCATCCTCATCCGACATGTCAATGGTCACACCCTCTAGGCTCAGTGTGTCACCCTCTCCACTCTACTCATCCTTCTCATCATCCTACTATTCGCTCGGCCTCGGGCGTGAGCTATCTATCTATCGTCTCTTCGCGGACGGTGCCAACTATTGCATCTCATCTCCTGTGTTCCGCACGCCAAGGTTGGCCCAATAGAAGACAATGGGCCATCCGTCTTCAATCTCCAACAGTGGTTGTAGTCCGCCCCAATGACTACCAAGCACTTGCCGATGAATTGCATCCAACAGCAACCCTATGGCATGTTGCGTCATATAGAATGCTTTGTGTCGCAGACACATGAATTCCCTCATATGTTTTGAAAGCTCGGTCGCCTAGTTATACACAACGCCAGTAGCCAGTCCAATCATCAACCCTATCATCCAGACTGATGTTTGATGCCCAGTCGGCACCCGTAAGTCTACTCTTGACCAAGTCAAGCACACACTTTCACTCCGGGTTGTCGAGGAAGTTCTTTCGCAACCCCCTGTTGTCGGCACCCCAAATGTTGTCTCTCTTTTGCTGTGTCAGGTTAGACCTACAAACTCTTACTACAAGAGCCTCCTGCTTCATCAACTTGTCAGGCAGCTTTGTAAGCGCCAACCCTCAAGAGGGAATTCCAAAAACCCTCGTGAACTCTAGGGTCCCATACCACACCGTGACTTCATAACCCTTGCACTTGATTACTCATCGATGGTCGTGCCTGTCATAGCTAGTTATCAACTGGCACAAAAAAGGCTCAAAATATCTGGCACTAAACAATAGCAGAAGTGCTACCTTGTCTACCTTTTCTTTTTCCAGTGCCTTCTTGAGTATATGTGAGTCTGGCATTGAAAGCCACCACGAGCAACACTATGCCCCTGAGACTCTCCCATGTGATTTTCTCAGGTGTGATGGCATCGTTGCTTCCTCTCACCATCGCTATGCTCCCTGCAATTTTTGGTTGAATGATATTCAGCTTCTTGCCTTTGTTGGTACTGGTTGCCATCTTCCTTCTTTGGTGATATTTTTTTCATGATAACACCAGTGTGCTTCGGTTTCACAACACTTACCCTCCAAATTTGAAATGCTTGTTTTAAATGTTGATTGCTGGTAGTGAGAATAACTGTCTCTCACGACTTGTACCCTGCTCTCGGCGATACTTCCTTTGATGAACCGTACGGCCCTCTTAAACCTCCAAAATGGTACGACCATATCTCCTTCACAAAACCGTATGGATTTTTTAGCCTTTCCGACTCGTCTGGTCTTCTTTGCTTCAACTCGTGCGCTGGTCCCTTCTTTTCTTCATACGGTCAAGTGATCTTGTACGGCAAATTCTTTCTGGATGCCAATCTCCTTCTCACCCTGTATGGACTTATTCCTCTTGCCAAATCGTACGGCCTTTGTGAATTTAGGAATTCGTACAAGCTTTTTCAATTTGAAACTCCGTACGACATTCTTTGATTTAAAATTTCGTATAGATTCCTATTCACTAGAATCTCAAACGGATTTCTTTGTTTCAATTACCCATACAAATTTCTCTATCTCCCAAGCTCATACGGATTTCTCTTTCATGGGAACTCGTACGGCACTCAATATAAATTTTCATACAGCCCCTTCTTTGTTTCGTACAGCATCTTTTTTGCTTCGTATGCCCTTTTGAAGTATTACTTGTACGGTATATAGCTTGCTCCACTGTTCAGCGTCTTTGGGCGAAATCTTATGGTCGTACGAGGTCTCGTTAGCTTGTCGACTTTTGCTTTTGTTCAATGCCTTCTAGGTTTTATATAGCCATACAGATTTTATTTTGATAATACCTTTTATTTTTATTCTTCCCTCTTTGAGTTTTTTAATCTCCTTTCTTTTTAATTTTCTTTTCTTTTCTCTTCTTTTGTCTCTTTTTTCTCTTTATTCTCTCTTTCCTCGTCTTTTTTCTCTCTAACTTCTTTTTCTCTCTCCATCTTCTTTTTCTCTCCCCTCTCCGTCTTCTTTTTCTCTCTCCTCTCTGTCTCTTCTTTCTCTCTCCTCTCCATCTTCTTTTTCTCTCTCCTCTTCGTCTCCCTTTTCTCTCTCATCCTTGTTTCTTTTTCCTTCTGTCTTTGTTTTTATTTTCTCTCTCTTGCTTGTCTCCTTTTTCTTCTACCATTTTTTGCTTGTTTCTATTATCTCTCTCCTCCTGGTCATTTTTTCTTTTCACACCTCAACTTTCCTCGAAGCATAGTGCCATTTACAAGTGTATGGAGGTCTTTTGTAACAATCTTCATCACAGCAAGTACCCATGTATTTCACATCAAACCATTTATCTAATAGAGTCAGACCTATACCTTTAAAAATTTCATCTATATATCTTTTGTCGTACTGCTGGTACCACGTTACATTCTCCCCTTCTACTGTCGGTGGCTAGGTTGGGTTTGGTATGACTCTCCTTAACCCATCCTTCGCCACCACCTTTGCTACCCTTGGTGTCTTCTGCCTATCCATTCTCATTTGCTTCAATAAGTCTTCTGTGTACCCATCAACATGTGACACGAACAAATCTTCAATCATTATCACCGTCTTTAAGCATGGGCCAATCTTCTCAGCATACGCATTCCACTACTCATCGTCCCACCATTCTTCGTCTTCATCGTCACTGCCACTTGGTTGGCACTCCATTCATTCCTTTGCCACTTGCTCTTCTTTCTCCTTAGCGAGATACCCCCTCTTTATACCTTCATACAGGGCCAAGTACTTCCACTGTCCTATTCGTCGCCAAAGGGCGGGTGTTCCAAACACCACATTCGTTAGATGCTTGTGCACTCGGGGTACTGCAATACCTTCAACTTTCTTATTGGCCAACCTTTCTTCAATGATCCTACCCTTTCTTAATTCCACCTAGCCTTCTGCGAAATACCCGTGGCCATCTAAGCCCTAGTCCTGTTCTCTAGTGGCTTCCTCCTTCTGCACAAGCCAGTCCTCCTTGGTGGCGTAACCGAGCACATTGATGGCTATTGTATCTTTCTTCTCCTTTCTCTCTTGGTATAGCTTCAACTTCGACCCCTTTGATGGCTTCTAGCAACAATGACCCGTCCAAATTTTCCAACCTTATAAAACCATTGTCGCAAACCTCTCAGATTTTAAATGGCCCGAGCCACCAAACCTTGAACTTCCCTAGCTTGATTTTGTTACGGCTGTTATATTTTAGAACCAACTGCCCTGGCCAGAAATTCATTCGCCGGAGATGTTTGTCGTGCCAGAATTTTCTTCTCCTCTACATGGTTTTCGTTGCACATTATGCCACTAGTCTCCATTTGTCCAATTTCTTGAGTTGGTACAATTGTTTCTTGAGACTCTATGTTGCCCAGTCAGTTCTCGATACCTATCCTTAGGCTAGGCACCATGTACTCCATCGGCACCACCAGTTCCTGACCGTACATTAATTGAAAAGGCGTGTGCTCGATTGTCACCTTGTACGTCGTACAATATGCCCATAGGACGGCCGGTAGTCTCTCTTCCCAATCTGCTTTTTCTACACAGCATGACTTATGAATGATCAACACCAACACCTTGTTCGTGGATTCTACTTGGTCATTGGCTCATGGGCAGTACAGGCTTGACAAGTTATGGAAGATTTAGAACTCCGTTGTCATCAACCAAATGACATGGTTGACGAAGTGTCCCCCAGGGTCATTGGTAATCTGTACTGGAATCTCGTACCGTGTTACTATCTGCTCGTAAATGAATCCCACTGTACTCTGTGATGTGTTATCCGACAACGCTCAAGCCTCTGGCCACTTTGTCAAACATTTTGTAGCAACCACTATATATTGGCACCAGTGTAATTGACTTACTTTCAGTGGCCCAATAAAGTCCAATCCCCAACGTTCGAACAACTCCTGAGGTTGGGACGGGTATAAGGGCATGAAGTCTCGTTTCAAGGGTTTCCCTACCTTCTTGCAGGTGTCGCAACCTAACACCCAATCTTGGGCATCTGTATGCATCGTTGGCCACCATAGGCCCACCAAAAGAATTTTCCTTGTCGTAGCATCCGAACCCATGTGACCTCCTGCTAGACCCTCATGCGCTTCTTTGAGTACACCCGATATCTCTTCCTCTATTATACATTTTCTGACAATCTAGTTGGACCTCATCTTATAGGCCAACCCATTAATCAGTTGGAATGTTTTGCTCCTTGGTACAAATTTCCTTCGTTTTGTTGGTGGCATCTCCTTCAGGAATGTCAATGTCGACAGGTACTCTCCAATCTTCTCGTACCATGAAGGGAGTATTGCAATTTGAAATAGGTGCACATCTGGGAAATCGTCATTCACCCCACCTTTAGCAAGTTCGCCTGACCGGATCCTTGACAACTGGTCGGCAATCACATGACTTCCCTCGATGTACGATAATTGAGAATGTGAATACTTGGAGCAATAACAACCACCTACTAACTCTCCCTTGTATTATTGGCTTGTTGACCAGGTACATTAGAGTTTAGTGGTCCACATAAAACGTGAACGGTATCGCCAGCAGGTAATGCCTAAATTTTTGGACTGAGTACACCATCCCAAGTGCTTCACATTCAATTGCACTATAGTTCTTCTTGACTTTAGAAAGTAACTGACTCGTGAAAAACACTAGATGGTCTAGCCCGTGTACTCCCACTTGAGCCAAGGTTGTTCCGATGGCAAAATTTGAGGCATCCACATGTACGTGGAACTCCTTGTTCCAATCAAGGTACGCCAATATGGGTGAACTAATCAGTCGATCCATCAATTCATTGAACCCTTTTTCTTGTTCCTCAACCCATATGAAAGGTTGTTCGTTCCTCGTCAGTAGGTCGAGAGGGTAGGACACTTGTGCGAAGTTTTTGATGAATCTTTCGTAGTATCCTACGTGCCCGAGGAAGGACTTTACACCAGTGATGTTCTCTGGGGCCTCCATCTGTCAAATTACTCTTATTTTGTCTGGATTTGTTTTTAGCCCTGCTTTGCACACAATGTGTCCCAATAGTTTCTCTTGTAGTACCATGAATCTGCACTTCTTAGGGTTCAATGCGAGTCAAGCTTCTCTGCACCTCTCCATACATTCTCCGAGGGCTTTCAAATGTTTATCTTTGTCACTATAGATTGACTAGTCGTCAAGAAATGCTTTGAAGTTGCCCACTGACATTTTGTCGAAGATGTGTAATATTATTCTTTGGAATGTGGTCGGTGAGTTACACAACCCGAATGGCATTTGATTGTACACATGCACCCCGTCCTCAACCACGAAGATTGTCTTTAGCTTGTCTTCCTCGGCGATACTAATTTGATTGTATCCAAAGAACCCGCCCATGAACGAGTACATCTCGTGCCCCGCGACCTCTTCCAAAATTGTGTCGATGAAGGGGATTGGAAACGGGTCTTTAATAGTCACCGCGTTCAGACATCGAAAGTCAACACATATCTGGATCTGCTCGGATTCCTTCTTCAGAGAAATGAAGATTGGTGACACCTAGTCTTTGACTTCTACTTTGAAAATAATGCCTGCTTCTAGCATCTTCTCAATTTCATCCATACTTTGGCGGCAAAACTTTTGTTCATCCTATAGGGTCTCTTTTGTACGGGTTGGGCTCCCAGTACAAGAGGGATCCTATGTATGCACAATTTCGGCAGTATGCCCTTCAGATCCTTGTACGTCCAGGCAAAAGCATCTTTATATTCCATGAAGATTTTAAATGTTGTCACCTTTAGTACGGGGTCCCAGTTATCACCAACGAGGATCACCTTAGGCTTTTCTTCTTCGCCAAGGTTTACTTTCTTTAGTGTCAGCTATTCATACTTGACCAATTTGTCTCTTTCAAACTTGTGGGCTAGTGTCTCATCCAGTTCTGCCACGCCTTCCTTATACTCATCATATTATGGCAGAAATCTTTGACTAGTCGAGTTGTCCTCTCCCTCTTCTCTAATTTGTAACATGTTGCATTCTGGGTGAAAGACTTCATAATCCTCCATTTGCCAGTGAAACAACCTGTTCAGTGAACTAGTCTCATCCTCCGAGCAACTTTCAAGTTTGAGCACCCCCTCGACGTTTGGTTCCATCCTCTTTCTTTCTTCATCGACATCCAATCCTCCCTTAGATTTTGATCCCGAGGAAGCAAGTTCTTCGCTCACAACCTAGTTCTCCAAATCAATGATGTACTTCTTTCGTGGCTCTCGATCGAGAGTGTGTTCCCCTTCCAATTATGGTCTGCCTTGGAGGCAATCAAACATCCTCGTCCCAACAATGCATTGTATGATTTCTTCTACAACGGGATGACGACGAAGTTCAATAGGAACTGTTGCATGTTGATCAAGACTTTCTACGCCATTAAGGTACCCATAGGTTTAATGCCATGTTGGGCTGCACCTACCAGGTGGAATGTTGGGGGCCAAAGGGTTGGCTTTCCCAAACACTTCCATGTCTCCTCTGGCAGTACGTTCACCCCAAAGCCTTCGTCGACAATGGTGTTGGAGAATTTCCTCCCCATGATTTCCACCTGTATGACAGTAGGCTTCCTCCCAACATTTACTGCAAATAGCATCAGATCTATTCCCTCTCCTGCCAGTTCTGTTGTACTCTCCGTCAAACCCTTCTAAAGGTTGTCCTCAATAACGTTCGTGAGTGCTACTCTTAGTCGGGGCAATGTTTGCAAAAGGTTTGTTACCTTAATTGGTACAATTGTGTGAAGCACCTGTCGTAAGATGTTTTTCTCGAACTCCGACTGCAACAACGTATTGGCTACCTTGGAGGTTCTTCGTTCTTTTTCCATTGCCTCTTCCACTTCCGCCTTGGCCTCTCTGAGTCTTTCTTTCTCCATACGAGGGTCAGGATAATTGGCCTTCTTTGTTTGTGCCCTTGTGACCACTAGAACCTCCTCATCGGCTACCTCTAGCTTGTTGATGCCTTTCAACTTCAGACAGACAATGTCTTTATGATCGCCAGGACAACACAATTTACACAGCATTCCACCCGCACCTTGAATGCTCTAGAAATCCCTAGAAAAGTGACCCCATTTATTGCACTTTCAGCACTATATCAAGGGTCTACCTTTGTTGTCGTACTAGATTTTACCTTTGTTGTCGTACTAGATTTTACTTCTTGGTGTACTGTGATTACTTCTATTATTGTGGTAGCCACCAAGGGATGCATTGTTATTTTGAAGCTTCGATGGTGTGCTCGGAGGTGTTAATTGATCCCCTTGTGTGAAGAACACTTGCAAACTCCTTGTTTTTAGGTTCTACGGGCACTCCTTGATGGGGTGTCCCATAACTTGGCAAATATCAAAAACATTTTCTTCAGGCAGTTCACCTTTGTGTGACCTATTTTGCATTCGGTGCACCACAATCTGTAATGTCCCTAACCCGAACTTGCCCTAAAATTCATTTGTCTGCCATAGAATTTGCTTGTTGATTAGGTTTAGGATTTCTTCTTTCCAAAATAATGTCCTTTTAATACAATAACCCTAGATTGGAATTTGTATTAATCACATTAACAACATACTTGTTAGCATTAATATATAAACATCCAAAATCAGACATAATCATAAATACAGATTGATAAACATAAGAAGAGTCACTCAGCCCATCAGGAGAGGAGAATCCCTAAGGGCCTACGGACTACCACCTTCCAATGCCCAACCCGTATCTCGGGCTTGTGGGGCAGAATGCCAAGGTGGGACCCTCACCCCTCCATGACCCAACCCTTGCAATGGGCCTGTGAGGCAGACTACCCAACCTTTGTTATGGGCCTGTGGGGCAAAACTGCCCCAACCCATCGGCCTGTGGGGCAAACTGCCCAACCCTTGCTTTGGGCCTGTGGGGCGGAACCTGGGTGAGGTTTTTAGACGAACCACTTAAGTTATGACTCAGCTCTCCTAGCGGGATTACAAACACAATTCAAACAATCGATATGCAATCATTAGTACTTCATTTGTATTTACACATATTATGCAATAAGAGTATTTAATATGATCAAACAGTTCCCTGAATCCTAATATGAAGGTATATCAAAATACAAAACTAAACTAAGCAATATTCATATTTACATGTTCATTATGTTCGTTTGCAATTCATCATAGCCTGTAAGTTCAATATTAGCAGAAATCAAATAAAAATGCAAATTAATCATCATTAATGCCATATCTATAGAAGATAAACCCTTTGGCCTCTGATCAGTCAAGGATTACATAGTCCGCCTAAGTTCAATGCCAATTTCCAGTATAATGAGTCTATTTCCAGATTTGATATCAAGAAGGGCATGGTTCCAACACATCAAGGGGGACTGTGCGCATTCCAATGAATAAAGCATATCAATTATTTTTAATAATACATAGATCGGTTGAGCATACAAGGTTCATGCAACATTGTCATGTCAAATTGAGGACAACTAAATATTAAAGCTAAGTGAGTAGTCTCACCTGATCGGCTATGTCTTCCCATGACTCTTTATTCCTTAATCTTCTTCCTTCAACCTTATACTGGATTGATCATAGGATGAGGACAATTCATAAATATACACAATCTACTTATGTTTATATTAAAGAGTCATTATTACTTGTAAGGCTTAATAATTGCTGCAAGCATCATTATTGTGTATTCACAAGTAATTCCCACATCTACCTATACATACATATATTCATATATACATTTGTTATCTTTTCCTTCCTTGATTAATATTGAATATATCCATATGTAATTATCATTTCTTTACATTAATTGGTACTCATACTTATATGCCTTTATATAATTTGTTTTTACTTATATTTATTAGAATTCATACCTACACCTATATATATTCTACTTTAGGTTCTACACTTACCTCCCATAAAGTTCCCCAGCAACAATATTTATTTACAGTAGATATCACAATTTATTCCCTTATCTCCTCTTTTTGAATAAGAGAAATTTTGTCTTATTTAACTCCTCTCTCTCTCACCTTCCCATTTCCCCATTTGCTGATCTTCTTGTTATTTTCCTTAACTCTCCAATGCCTTTATTTTTGTATTCAGAAATATACTACAGACTTTTCTATTTATTTTATTCTCCCCTATTCGATGCCTTTTTCAGACTTGTTGTTTATCTCTTTATACCCTTTGTGCTGATTGGGGGATTATGTCTCTTAAGGGAGAGACGTTGCCTTTGGGGAGACATACCTTTATGAATCGATTCCTTTCACAAAGCAACCATTAGTTATAAATTATAATCGTGGCCTGCAGTTATTGCTATATGAATCACTTTACTTTTATTTAGTTATGTTAGGAAATGTTGCTTTAATATACCCGTCTCTTTCCTATGTTTTATGCCATGGTGCTGATAATGTAATCTATATTACTATTATTTTTATATTAGTCTCTTTTAAACTGCCAATATAGAATTGTAATATATTTATATATTACAATGGTTAATGATACTTAAATTGGCAATTATATTTATAATTAGAAATGGATGATATTTATATTATAATTAAATTGTTATCTATGATAATTTATAATTATAATATTTAAATTGTAATTTCTCATTTTTATAATTTAATATCAATTGACTTTGTTATTTGTATTCCAATATTCCATATTTGATGTTACAATTTCGTGGGACATAACAATCCTCCCCGCCCAAAATTGCTTGTCCTCTAGCAATCACAATTCGAAACATCTTTTTCACATTAGGAGTCACATCCTTTCACACCTCCTCCCTATTCTTGACAGCCTAATTTAAGTTTCTTGCAAGGTTAACGAAAGCTCTATTCTTAATTGGATTCTCTCATTGAAATGCTCTCTATTTGTATCACAAATTTGAGGGAGTCACAAATAGTCACAACTCTTCATTATTGTATTTGGATAGTAATTCAATTTTAGATACATTAAGTTGTTAGTGCCTCCCAACCTCATAAGCATTTTGAGAGAAATATTAACATTTTCATAGTTTAAGCATAAGATAAACACAACGATGAGCTCCACGTGAATCAGAAATTAAAAAAGTCAACCAAGTAGCTCAACTAAGAAAATAAGTAGCTCAAGCAAGCAAGCACTTAGCTCAAGCACACAAGCGAGTAGCTCAAACACACAGGCAAGTAGCTCAACCAAGGAAACAAGTAGATCAAGCAAAGCAAACAAGTAGCTCAAGCAAGCAAGCACACGAGCAAGTAGCGGAACCACACAGGTAAGTAGCTCAAGTAAGCAAACAACTAGCTCAAGTAAGTAAGCAACTAGCTCAAGTAGACAAGCAAGTAGCTCAAGCACGCAAGCAACTCAAGCATGCAAACAAGTAGCTCAAACAAGCAAGCGGGTAGCTCAAGCACACAAGCAAGTAGCTCAAGCAGACAATCAAGTAGCTCAAACACATAGGCAAATAGCTCAAGCAAGCGGGTAGCTCAAGCACACAAGCAAGTAGCTCAAGCAGACAATCAAGTAGCTCAAACACATAGGCAAATAGCTCAAGCAAGTAGGCAACCAGCTCAAGCACACAAGCAACCACCTCAAGCAAGTAGGCAACTAGCTCAAGTAGGCAAGCAAGTAGCTTAAGCACACAAGCAACTAGCTTAAGCACACAAGCAACTAGCTCAAGCAAGTAGGCAAGTAGCTCAAGCAGGCAAGCAAGTAGCTCAAGCAAGTAGGCAACCAGCTCAAGCAAGTAGCCAACCAGCTCAAGCACAAACAGGATGGCAGGAAAGATGCTCTGATACCACTGTAATGTCCCTTACCCGGACTTGCCCTAAAATCCGTTTGTCTACCATAGAATTTGCTTGTTGATTAGGTTTAGGGTTTCTTCTTTCCAAAAGAATGTCCTTCTAATACAATAACCCTAGATTGGAATCTGCATTCATCACATTAACAACATACTTGTTAGCATTAATATATAAACATCCAAAATCAGACATAATCATAAATACAGATTGATAAACATAAGAAGAGTCACTCAGCCCATCAGGAGAGGAGAACCCCTAAGGGCCTACAGTCTACCACCTTCCAATGCCCAACCCATATCTCGGGCCTGTGGGACAGAATGCCAAGGTGGGACCCTCACCCCTCCATGACCCAAACCTTGCAATGGGCCTTTGGGGTTGACTGCCCAACCCTTGTTATGGGCCTATGGGGCAAAACTGCCCGACCCATGGGCCTGTGGGGCAGACTGCCCAACCCTTGCTTTGGGCCTATGGGCCGAAACCTGGGTGAGGTTTTTAGACAAACCACTTAAGTTATGACTCAGCTCTCCTAGTGAGATTACAAACACAATTCAGACAATCGATATGCAGTCATTAGTACTTCATTTGTATTTACACATATTATGCAATAAAAGTATTTAATATGATCAAACAGTTCCTTGAATCCTAATATGAAGGTATATCAGAATACAAAACTAAACTAAGCAATATTCATATTTACATGTTCATTATGTTCCTTTGCAATTCATCATAGCCTATAAGTTCAATATTAGCATAAATCAAATAAAAATGCAAATTAATCATCATTAAAGCCATATCTATAGAAGATAAACCCTTTGGCCTCTGATCAGTCAAGGACTACATAGTCCGCCTAAGTTCAATGCCAATTTCCAGTATAATGAGTCTATTTCCAGATTCGATATCAAGAAGGCATGGTTCCAACACCTCAAGGGGGACTGTGCGCATTCCAATGAATAAAGCATATCAATTATTTTTAATAACATAGATCGGTTGGGCATATAAGGTTCATGCAACATTGTCATGTCAAATTGAGGACAACTAAATATTAAAGCTAAGTGAGTAGTCTCACCTGATCGGCTATGTCTTCCCATGACTCTTTATTCCTTAATCTTCTTCTTTCAACCTTATACTGGATTGATCATAGGATGAGGACAATTCATAAATATACACAATCTACTTATGTTTATATTAAAGAGTCATTATTACTTGTAAGGCTTAATAATTGCTGCAAGCATCATTATTGTGTATTCACAAGTAATTCCCACATCTACCTATACATACATATATTCATATATACATTTGTTATCTTTTCCTTCCTTGATTAATATTGAATATATCCATATGTAATTATCATTTCTTTACATTAATTGGTACTCATACTTATATGCCTTTATATAATTTGTTTTTACTTATATTTATTAGAATTCATACCTACACCTATATATATTCTTCTTTAGGTTCTACACTTACCTCCCATAATGTTCCCCAGCAACAATATTTATTTACAGTAGATATCACAATTTATTCCCTTATCTCCTCTTTTCGTATAAGAGAAATTTTGTCTTATTTAACTCCTCTCTTTCTCACCTTCCCATTTCCCCATTTGCTGATCTTCTTGTTATTTTCCTTAACTCTCCAATGCCTTTATTTTTGTATTCAGAAATATACTACAGATTTTTCTATTTATTTTATTCTCCCCTATTCGATGCCTTTTTCAGACTTGTTGTTTATCTCTTTATACCCTTTGTGCTGATTGGGGGATTATGTCTCTTAAGGGATAGACGTTGCCTTTGGGGAGACATACCTTTATGGATCGATTCCTTTCACAAACCAACCATTAGTTATAAATTATAATCGCTGACTGCAGCTATTGCTATATGAATCACTTTACTTTTATTTAGTTATGTTAGGATATGTTGCTTTAATATACCCGTCTCTTGCCTATGTTTTATGCCATGGTGCTGATAATGTAATCTATATTACTATTATTTTTATATTAGTCTCTTTTAAACTGCTAGTATAGAATTGTAATATATTGGTTAATGATATTTAAATTGGCAATTATATTTATAATTAGAAATGGATGATATTTATATTATAATTAAATTGTTATCTATGATAATTTATAATTATAATATTTAAATTGTAATTTCTCATTTTTATAATTTAATATCAATTGACTTTGTTATTTGTATTCTAATATTCCATATTTGATGTTACAATTTCGGGGGACATGACACAATCGATTTGCCTCCTTCGACCCTTCTTTGTCAGCTTTCAAATCCTTCATCATTCTCAGCATATCTCAACGAAGAACGTGTACGGTTTTTGACTCGTCTTCGCTCCACCCTGTACATTCGTCGTCATCTTTCTTTTTCCCTCACAAGGATGTCTTGTTTTCACTCTCGATGCCCATCGCACGGCTATATGCTTTAATGTATGAGGATGGAGGTGCCACCTTCATTTTCTTCCAAAGGCAAGGAAGTAATCGTTTAATGAATCACCACTTCTTCACACCATCCGCTGGTTGTGTCTCCAATTTCCCTAGCAACTCCTTGAGTCTACGATTGTAGTCTCGTACATACTCATTCTTCCCTTGTTTGGTGTTGTAGATCTCCACTCCAATCTCATTGTCATCTCTAAGGAGTTTAAACTCCTGCTCGAGCGCCCTCTTCAGTGTTCACCATGATACCTTGTGAGTTGCGTCCAGTTCGCTAAACCAATTGATTGCTACACCACTCAACATCAATAGGTACGCCCTCAGCCAGTAGTCCACATCGTCTTGACCATTGGCTATCCAAATGGTCTCGCACGTCTTGTCGTACTGGATCTTTTGACCCATCCCCCGTGAATTTCAGTAGCTTCTACCTCTTAGTTGGCGAAGTCACCATCCTTCCCCGATGCCCTCCTTGTGTGTTGGACCTAACTGGACTAGTTCTCCCGCTACGTCTTGGTGCGTCACTTGCACTCTTGTCCACGTGCAAGTCTCCCCCGCGTCCTCTGTCGGCATCTTCTACACCTTGAGTCTCTTGGGGTTCGTTCTGGTACTCCCTCTGCCCTAGGGTCTTAGGCTCAGATCTTCCAGTCCACAGCCCTTCATCATCGTCCGATATGGACAACTCCCGAATGCGTCGAATAAAACTGTCAAGCTCTTCACTTAATTCATTTTCATTGTCATAAATTTTGTATCTTTCTCCATACGATGTACTGAAGGGTCCTTTGTCCCTTTCCTCGATCAAACTTTGGTGTGCTCTTACGATAGATCGGTCTATTCCATCCACATTCTGGTGTGCTCTTGAAATGGATTCATTTATTTCAGTTCTATCTTCATGGATTTCTCTATCAATTTCCTTTAGCCTTTGTCGTCTATTTTCTTGCTCTCGTAACCTGAGTGATCGCCAAACCTTTTCTTCTTGTGTTTTGTGCCCAATTGGTACTCGGTTCTTATCTTTATTAGGTTGTACGAGCATTAAAGGTTGGTCACACGATCATTGGTTGTCGTGAGTATGTCTCCAATTGGTTTCCCATTCTACCTCTTCCTACTTGGTTCTCTCTTTGTACCATTGCAATATCTATTGCCTCCAACGTTCTTAGTTGCTCTCCACCCGAAGATCCTACAAGATAATGAAGTGGCTGGCCAGCAACCTTGGCAGACGATTGAGGAGATGGTCAACCTCGTCGTTCACTTGCAATCTATCCCAGATGACTGCCTGAGGGATCTCTCGCTTGAGAGCTTCCCTCCGTATGTGGTCCCTTAACAATATATCCCACAGATTCACCAATCCTGTGTCAAATCGTCTTCCTGTTCTTTGTTTGCTTGGACAGGCTCTTCTGCCAATCGACCCATTACGACACCATCTTATATGGAATACTAAACTAACTAAGTCTTATTTATTACCTACAGACGACTAAGTACACTTTTGGCCAGCTACAACATGACAAGACAATTATATGAAATACTAAACTAAGTAAGCCTTATTTATTACCTATGGACAACTAATACAACAACATGACAAGACAGTTATATGAAATACTAAACTAAGTCTTATTTATTACCTACGGATGACTAAGTACACTTTCGGCCAGCTACAAGCGTGAGTCCCTAAAGGGTTTATTGTGGTAAATGAGTTTGGTCGACTGGCATTACCAGTTATACACATGTGACTGAATCGTGAGCCTTTTACAAAGGTTGTGGAGTTGCAGGAAGGGCGTGGGCCTGTTTGGCTTTCAGTCGCCATACATTGCTGCTGACTGTCATGCTGTGAGGGGTCGTCGTTATTGCTGGGCGTGTGGTTATTGTCTGGCACGATTTCTGAAGCCATCATTTGCCAATACCAATTGCTGTCTTCTTCCCATGGGCCGTGGTTATTAACAGCTGGTTGTGGTTTTGGTGCTGGGTGTTATTTGTGGATGTTGGTCACATCTTCTGTAGGAGAACAGCAACTTTACAAGCCGCCACATCTCTTCCCAGATGCTGGAACTTCATACCTGGCATGACAAAATTATATAGGAGCCATGCTTTGCAAAAAGGGAGGCTGCCTGTGGATTTCAAGGTGATAGCTGAAGCTTGCTGGTGTATTTCTGAGTAACTAGTATTCCAGGTCAAAACTAGTATAGGCTTCATTTCCAGGTTAGAATGTATGAGCATCTGAGACTGTAATGGCTTATTATACTCTGTTATTCCTATGAATGAGTCAATGCCATGCATATATCAGATTGTAAGGCATACTGTGTTCTTAATTTCCTCTGAATGAAATGTGACAGCTGCATATCATATATTGGTCTCATATTGTATTTTAATGAATATCATTTCCTTATATTGTGAATGCAAATTACATTCTGCATATTGTCTTTGAGAAACTCTTGTGCCAACCAAAACTCAACATAATGGCAGTTTGACAAAATGCACAAATGTGTCAAACTGGGAAAATAAATCGAAAAAATATCATTAAAAGTTAAAACCGAGAGGGGATTTTACAGATGCCTGGCTGTCCCTACCCAAATTAAATATTAAAAAAAAACAATTAGCCCTTTGCTGATTAAAACATTTAATATGGACTGTTGTAGAGACCTCACAACCACACCCAAAGCCCAAAATGCCTTATACCGGCCTGATTTTTCATTTGCAATCACAATTACAAACCAAAAAAATTGCAGCAAGCAGCAGCAACAAGCAATTGAAGGAGAAATTTAAAAACTTGAAGTTGATTCTTGAACAGTTGAAGGGCAGTAGCATTAGTGGAGGGCAGTGACCAAAACCAAGGCAGCAGGGTGCAGCATAAGTGACAATAATCGCAATAGCAGAGGTAAGTGTCTACAACCTGTACTTTTTTTTTAATCTTTCAAGTTTAAACTTTGAAGACTTTTTTATTTTTTTCCATTATCAATTTGCACTTTGCACTATATTTTTTTCTCAGAACAACATGAGCAGCAGCACTAAGAATAATGAACATAAAACTTTTGGTATGAACCATATAAGAGTTTCAGGTGCAGGTTCACCAAGATGTGGGAGCAGTGAGGGTGAAATGGAACAGCTACATCACCCATTTGAATGCCCTTCTACCCTCTTGACACCTTACGAAAAATGCCCTTTCAAACACTCTAAATCATTTATGCAATTTGTAACAGCTTTAAACAAAGATAAAAATCAAAGTTTAGGGGGAAATAGTGTTTTGTTGTGCAATTTGTGCAGTAAAGATTTCAAAGGGAGCTACACCAAAGTGTATAGTCACCTTTTGGGCATTACAGGACAAATCATTAAGTTTTGTTCAAAGATAACAACAACTAAGAAGGCATAAGTAAATAGATTGTTTATGATTATAGAGGGCAAAGCAAGATCTAAGGTATGCCAATAGAGTCCATGGAATCTGCTATGCCAGCCATGATTGCTAGTGGTGATGTTTCTACAAGAGAAAAAGGGAAGACTAGTGGTAATTAAAGGCAAGGATAGTTTCAAAGATGTTCAATATACAATCATGGGAAGTGGAAGAGTCTTCCATTACCAAATTTTTATTTGCCCATGCCATCCCATTTCATGTGGCACATTCTCCCTGATTCAAACAAATGTTCAAAGATGCATTTTTTGTTGGTCCCTCATTTAACCCCCTTGGAAAACATGAACTATTCACAAGCCTCCTTGATAAAGAGTATCCTAAGGTGAATTAGTGAATAGAGGACATGAAGCAAACTTGGCTAAGGACAGGCTGCTCAATTATCATGGACGGATAGACCAATATTAGGCATAGGCCACACCTCAATATCATAGTAACATATACAGTTGGCTCTTATTTTCTTAGAGCTATTGAGTGTTCAATGAAACACAAGGATGCAAGCTTCCAATTTCAAATTTTGAAAGAGGCCATACAGAAAGTTGGGGCCTAAAATGTTATACAAGTTGGTCATCAATTCAACACGTGTATAAATTAGCTAGCATGATGGTGGAGGGCACTTACAAGCACATTTTTTGGACCTCAAGTTATGTTCATGCATTGAATAACACACTGAAAAACATAGGGAAGATAAACTCCATGAAGAAAGTAGTGGCAAAGGATAGAAATATACAGATGCTTATTTGCAACCACAAAACCACACTCACTTCAGGACTTTTTCAAGGAATTAATTCCTCAAACCTGAAGAAACTAGATATGCCAACTATTTTATTTGTTTTAAAGAGGATGCTTGAGGTGTAAAAGCCTCTACAGTTAATGATGGTTAATTCAAAGTGGGGTATATGGCCAAATGCAAACATAGTTGAGGGAAAAAGTGTGATGCAAAAAACCTTGATGGTGATTGGTGGTCCAATGTGAGGTAACAAAACTCTAGCCTTATTACTAAATTATTAATTTATTAATTTTTGTAACTTGTAAATTATTTTCATTTTTGTATTAGCAGTTATGCTATCATTTGAGTCTTATAAGCTTATTCTTTTTTGAAATTTTTGTTTCCAAATATGTCTGCTCTTTTATCTCACCTGTTGTGTGGATCAGTAGATATATTGGTGCAAATTCTCCTAATCTTAGATAAATTTATGTGACGATCGATAGCATGCTTAGGAAAATGAAGCAAACAATTCATAACAAAGATCCTACATTGAGATTATATGAGGAGAATATGAAGCCCATTATGATGCAACAATGGATCATCTAGCAGCATATGCTCTAAATCCCAGATAGGATGCATCAAGGGCTAAAAGTGTGTCTCCTAATGATAAAGACATGAAAGAAAGGTTAATTAAGGCCCTTCAAAAAATGTATACCATTGAGGAGGAAGCTTTACTTCAAACATAGTGGATTGGCTTTGTCAATTTTCACAGTCCAACATTCAGTAAACCAAAGGCAAGGGCATTTTGAGCTACATTAACTTAATATGGCCCCATTGTATGGTGGACATGGCATGGCAAGAATTAACCAAAGTTGAGAATGCTTGTCATTCGCCTCCTTTCATAAAATCTCAATTCCTATATTGCAACGAGGAATTAGTCCACATATAGCTTCATCTGCTCTATCAATTGGAGCAGACTCACCTCTCAACAAGCAAAGAAATTGGTGGGCGTGCATAGTTCCTTGCAACTTAATGATTAACAAACTCTTGGGTATCAATAACTCCAACTTTACAACAGGATGTCGACTTCAAAAATGCCACATAGATTGATGAGAAGCTATACAAGGGACAGGAGGGTGTTCCATTGGATGAGGCAGCCCCTAATATTGGCAATAACTCAAATTCAAAGTCTAAATTTAATTTAGGCAAAGATGAGGCAAAGGTATAGCAGCAGTAGATCTAGCCATCTACTTTTGTCATTTTATACTTGAAGCCTTTCAGCCTTTTCACTTTGTTGTATATGCAAATTGGTAATGAAAACTCAAATCATTACACATTGAAAGTTTGTCAATTTGTATGTGAGCTCATATGAATTCTCAATTCAGCTCTAATGTTTTATAATATAATTAAACAATGATTATAGGGAACGCCTTATCATATGAATATTTGAAACTTTTCTATATTTTTAGATTTTCCCTTTTTTTCATCGTTGTCCCCTTAAAAAAGGTCTCCAGTTCCCTGACCCCTTAGAAACACGTCCCCCCATCCCAAAACCTTGGTGGAACATAGGTTGAAAACAAAGAGAACTTGAGACAAAAGAGAAGTTATTTAATGTCAAATATCAGAGACAAAGATGGGAGAAGCAATCTGAAGCATACTACATTTGATCCTTTTCTAGTCACAGCAGTCTGCAAGAAGCCGTAAATTATGTTCAGAATCAAATTTCTCAGAATTCTGCTCAGAATCAGATCTTTTTGTTCAATTTATAGAGAAAGCAGGTGAATCAGATATTTCAGGAAGTTCAAAGAAACATCTTTTGCCTCATAGAAGATATCTCATTCTGAAAAGGTATGGACAGATATAGTTTTCAATAGTCTGACATAGACAATTTGAAGAAACAAAGGTTAAAAATTGTTTATAATTTCTCTTTATCATATGTAATTTTATTCTTGTTATCATCAGCTGATGATTGTCATTTAAGGCTGTACATTCTTTTAAGTAGAATAAGAAGTTGGAAACGTAACAAGAAATGACATTCTAATAATTTGTTTCTAACAGAATTCCAAAATTTTAATGGTCAAAACTCCAACATCTGGTAAACAAATGATGACTACCAATCTTGGGGACTAAGTTAACAGTCCCCGCACGGGTGTGGGTGCAAGTATGGGTACCGGGTATGTTGTTACGACAAAAAAAATTCCTTGGGCATAGGTACAGGTTCATATATATATATGTATGTATTTGAAAAATTAAAATTATAAAATATAAAATAGTGATACTCATAACTGTCAATAAACAAAATATTTAAAGACCTCATAATTTGCAAAAATAGAAATACTCATAAATTCATAAATCAGTGATTTGTCAAATGTCAATACACAATGAAAACCACAATCAATATTTAATAATCTTCATATCTTCGTATTGTTCTTCACTTGAACCACAATGAGTTACAATGCCACTTCCACTAGCCATGTACTATACGAGTTGCCTCATCTAAAGATATTTCTGGCAAATCGTGCAATAATAACTTCTAAGTCAACACATTCAAGAGTTAGATCCCAATCACTTGTCACCCCCTCATTGTAATCCAGTTTCTTACATGCCAAGAGATGTTAATAACTAGTGGGGGTAAAAGTGGAGATGCCAATGGGGTTGAGGGGCAGCACCCCTAATGGAGGTTTGGGGACAACACCCCTAATGAGGTTTAGGGGCAGCACCCCTTGTGGGGGCTTGGGGGCAACACCCCTAGCGTAGTCAAGGGGGAGCATCCCTTGCAAGGTCCCGAGGTAACACCCCTAGGGCATTCCTTGTCAAGATACAAGGCGAGGTCGAAGGGAAAAGTCTCTACCACCAAGCCCAAATTAAAGCCTTTGAAACCACACAAACCTTCATGACATATACTATTTTCACAATTTTATCACTTAAGGGCAACATTAAGTACGCAATCACTTTTTTGTTTATAAAACTATTTTAAAAAAATATATGTTCTTTTTTTAGGCAGCCCTTTAGTCCCCTTGGGTTTGCCTAAGGACCCTCTCAAGAACCCAATGTGCTTGAGAAGGACCCTGGGCCAACCCAAAGGGGAACCAGCCCAAGACACAAACAGAACACTTACAAGTACGGCGTGGTGGGAGAGGGGAGGGGGTGGTTCCAAAGGTACTTAGTAACATAGCTTGGCGACAATCAAGCTCTTTGAGGTAAAACTTAGGGAAACCCTAATGCTCTTGAAACTCATAGTAACAGATGAAAAGTTGCCCAAAGTTTCAAGTTCAAATTGCACCAAAAGATTGCAGCAGGTTGAAAGAAAAAAACTAGACTTAATAGGAGGAGATACTTTATTTGAAGAACCTCTTAATGTCTCTCAAATTGCAAATGGGAGATTCACTTCAGCAAGGACCTGTTGTATATAAAGGATGTCAGGGATTAGTTAATTGCCATCGACCGGACAATAAAGGAAGAAAATCTGATTGTGATCACTCTTAGAAAGAAAAACAACTAGTTGAGACATCTCCCACAAGTGATTCTAACTAGAAAAATGTAAGTTGTTACTTCTATGGTAAGACGGATCACCTTAAGAATGATTGTAGGAATAAAATATATTAGAAAATAAGAAGCAATAATCCAAGACCAATAATAAGAAAACCAATATTCTTTAACATGAGGATGAAGATGATGAATATACCATAGTTGTTTCAGAAAATCTAAATCATACTGGACGGCATTTCTATTGTGGTTCCACAAAATAGAAATAAGAGGACAGACTGGATTGCATTCTCTGTTCTATTTAATTATCGAGCCTCAAAATGTTTCTCAGTGACATCAAAACACATTATGCAAAGGGTTTTGGAAATATTCAAATGAAATTAGTAGGAAGTTATAGAATCACATTTACAGAGTTTATGTATATTCCTAACTTGACTAAGAATTTCTTCTCTATCAATAAAATCAATAAGCAGAAGTCATTCTTTGCAAATCTATGTTTTTAGCTTTTGTGAAAGATGAAATACATGAAAAGGTTATAGCCTCCAAAGTTGGAGAACATAATATTTACTAGTTTCATAAGGCTGACCCTTCACAAACCAAAGCCTTCATAGTCTTGTTGCCAACACTAGTACCTATAGAATCTATTCTAAACTATTACAATGGGTCATTTTTTCCTAGTAGGGATGTGAGAACAGAGGATTCTAATAGAGGGAAGAGGAAGACTAGTTCTAAGGGGCATAATATAGTGGCAAGGTTGTTCAATTTGCAGGCATCAAAGGTGGTTGATGATTCTATTGCCAAGTTTTTATATGCCCTTCCCATCCATTTCATGTGGCACACTATCCATATTTCAAAGACATGTTAAAGTGATGCAGGAGCATCTGGGTAGATTGGTGATCCACATCACCCAAAATGTTTCAGTTTGCATTCATGGTTTTGATTTTGGCTTTGTTACACCCCTAACTTAATTATGTTTTACTTTTTACTTTTGACGTAATTAGTAGATGATTACATATGATTCAATGATTTGATGTTTAGTAAAAATATCCAGAAAAATCAATGTTTTCATGAGTTATGTTTATTTGACTATAATTGACATGTGTTTAAAAGTTGTCAATGTGTGATGATTTCATAAGGAATATGAAATGATTAATGATACACTAATCTCGAGTTGGTGATTGCAAGTTGCATTCAGGGAACAGGATTTCGCCCCTCCAAGAAAGGGAGGGAGAGCATCATCGGAGAGAAGGGAATAGATATAAGGAAAACAATAGTTTAACGTATTTTAAGTCTTGTGTGGGTGTAATTTAGCGAACCTAGTTGAGTCAAGTAAGTGGTACTCAACCATTTGGTGTAAGTCAAGATTCATATTCATCAATTGTCGACTTATGTTAAGGAAATTTTGACTGTCGACAAGGATTAGTTGATAGTCATTAGTTCTTGTGTGTCCAAAATGGATATACTCAAAAGACAGTAAATGTATATATATGCTAGTGGTTTAACTATCGCTTTGGTAATTTTCGGATGAAATACCAATATGTTAACCTATTTATATATATTCAATATTTACACAAGATTGTGAAGGGGGACAATACCTCGACCCCAATCACAAATCCCGTCGAACAAATTATGAAGACGTAGGCAAACGTCGTATATTCAATCATAAAGATAATATATGTTTAATTTATATTAAGTTGAAGTATGAGTTTAAATTATTCTAAATTGTTGTGAGCTCTCAAGAGAGCATTTTATGATTGAAACATATTGTAAAACTTTGGCAAGTTGGAACAAAGTTGTTAGTAAGACTATTCATGACCGACCTCATTTATCAATGAATCATCCTTTCTTATTGATAAGCATAGTAATGCTCTAGGGAGAGAGATGGGAGGGTCGTTGTGGGGTGTGAAAATTCCCCTCAAACCATGCATGCTCATCTAAGAGCATTCGCAGGCTAATTTTGTGGAGAGACCCACGGCTTAGTGGGGCATTATTTGTTGCTTATTAACTAATTTTTAAAACTGATTCTCAGCTCTACCCTTACGGAGCTATTTTTGGGTGATATGGGAGAGGGTGGTAACCGTTTTGGCGGGGGGTGTAAGAATCGATACTAATCTGAAGGAGTCGTACCTTTATTTTGGGGGGGAAAGCAAGAAAGCTAGAAAGGAGAACCAATATCATCTTTCTTCTGCAAGAGGTAACCCGAAGTAAGGAGTTAGAGTTTGGCGATTAGGGAAGAGTCTAAGTAGAAAGGTTTATCTTACCGCATTATTCTATCTTTTTGAGTTGGAGAGGGAGAAGAGATCTCTAAAATTTGCCTTCTCGACCATGTGAGAAGACTATTCTTTAATGCTTTTTCAAGCTATCAACAGTGATTGTGTGTGGGATCTCAGTCTAGGGGGAGAACTCTTGCAACAGTAGTAGCTAAGTGCACTGTGGGCTCATGTTAGAGCTATCGACAGGCAATCAAAGAGACTCTCGACAAGGTATCAGGTATGAAACCTGATAGTAATATTAACTATTGTGAATGACTTTACCATTATGGCGTTTTGTTGTTAGTTTTTTTCTACATTACCGAAAAGGGCCTTTGTAGTCGTAAGCCTGGCACTGTGCAGACCACGCTATAAGTATTACGATGCGTGAATACCATTATCGTTAATGTCGTGCCAAAGCTTTGAATTTGCAAGATAAAAATGTGTTGATCTTGAAGCTTTTTAAACAATGCTATGTTTAATCTGAGTCATCCGCGTAGAGAAAAATATGTTTTAACCATGGCTCTTTCGTAGCCATTGTTGGGCCAACGTGCTTAGAATATTATGTTGTGACTGTGTCTAGCCAATAGGATTTGGAACTAAAGCTATTTTCTATGGCCGAAGACTTAGTCAACTTGCACGTTTTTAGGCCAAGAATTTATTGTCTTTGTGTCATATAAGGCCGAGGTAATGCTGTGACCTGATAATGTCAGACTCAGTAATAAACTCCTATTATAATATCTTACTGCAAATTTTGAAACCTTATTTTAAAAGTAAGGGTTGAAATCAATAAGTTTAGATAAAGTTAAGACAATAAGTCAATAAAAAGGAAAATTAGGTGAGCAATAATAGAAGATGTTTATTGATAAATTTCTCCACTCTATTATTCTCAGAATGCATTCGATGTTTCTTTCAAGAGAAATAAAATGACCCTTGCTATCCCTTCCTCATGTCTTCTTAAATGAAGACATTATAGTCATAAAAGAATATCTAGGATGAAGACTATGATAGTTCAATTGATGTAATTTTCTTTTAGAAGCATATCATTGCCATTTATTTGAATGGAGATTTCAGTGAAGATAATTACCTTATGATATTGAAGCGACAATGTTGCATCAAGGGCATAGAATTCCTTATGCAAAATTGAGTTTTGCATGTCATTTGTAAAACAAACCTAGGAGATTAGGCGATCTAGGAATGTGGAAATTTAGATAGCTTTTCAATTAACAATTATTTCTTATGTTATGTTATCTCAGGAGAGAGATTAAACTAGGCAATGCAAGGATATAAATCTCATAGTTCTTGTTCAATAGAACTTATTTTAGTACTAAGTGCATAGAAGACAAAGTTAACCATAGGTTGGGCATCACTAGAGTGATTAATCTAAGGTTGGGAATTTTGTGAGATTCGTAACTCAATCCCACTTGAAAGTGGTAAACTATTTTAATTAATGAAGGTTTATTTGACATTTATATATACTAGGATGTTTTATATATAAGAGTTCATAACCTAACTTATGTTTAAAGTCAGTTGTCCCAAGTAGATCAAAGGGTCGAAAGTCAATTATTATCTTTTATAATCAAACCAATTTAGGGTTGAAAGTTTGACTTAGATCAAAACTATTGATACAAAATGATAGTATTCTTAGATAATATATTGGTGAGGAAATACCTTGAATACTATGTTTATTCATGCTACGTGAAACCTAAACTTGAGCAATGCCAAGTGGTCTAGGAAAGGCTAGAAGCATTTTGTTTGTACGTTTTGTTACGCTTATGTCATTACCTTTGGGAAATAAGGAAATTTGTTATTTCCATGTATTGGTTAAGAGAAGCTAAACCTTGATATTGAACAAGGAGGATATAGGAATCTATAACTCTTATGTCGGATTTGACATTGTATGTACATATAGATTGGCAGTGTAAGGTCGAGGAAACCATTTTTGATTGACAGTGAAAGGTCGGGAAAACCATAGAACAAGACAAGAAGAGTCTTGGTAATACTTTAAGAAATTCTATGATAAGGTCGAAACTCAGTTTAATGCATCAAAGATGTTTGGTATTTGAATCTAGAGAGTAAAATGACAAAAAGTCATAAACCCTAGAAATTGCAAGAATACAGTAAGGGACTTCTTAAAAGGTAGAAAAACCTAAATCGTTATATGACATGTATATCCTAGATTAAGGATTAGTCCTAAGTATGAATGGCTAGAATGGATTTTTAGTACAAACAAGTTGTGTCTAGAGTACCAAATAAAGTAAGTAAAACTATAGGATGAGATAAATTCTAAGACGAGTTAGGGGTGTGTGTTTAGATGGCATGACCAATCAGGATGATCATACTTAGCTAGAAGGGATCTAGAGTTGTATGGTCGATTGAGTCTTGTAAGACACATCACCAGGACTCAAATGGAGAAACTTGACAATTCCTTATATCTATATCCTTCGTGAAGGGATGGGTTTCTTCAGTTGAAGAAACACGGGAGACCAGTAGGTCTTTGGTTGGGAGGAAAAGCACTCGGATGATGCTCTCCCTTTGTAGTAGAAGACTCACCGAGGCTCGTGAAGATAGTTAACCATATTCCAGATGCAGTGAACTCCATGGTATGGCTCCTGACAGTTAAACTTATGAGGTAAAACTATTCTTTTGCCAATTGTATTTTATGCAATATAACAAAGAAGTGTAAGAACTTCTCTTTGATTCTAGTTGTGATTATATATGTTTTCAAGTTTGAAATTAACTAGAAATGTTGTACTCAATTTCTTGTGCTTATGCAAATGTTATCTTAAAAAAAATTCTTTCATGTTTACTAAGTTCATTTACCCTCTAGTAAATTCTTGAGTTTACTCGAGTATTAAGAGGAGGGTTGTTACAGGCTTTCATTTCCGGATTGGCATTTCAATTTCAATTTCATGATCATTGAGGCAGATTTTAGCGACTTGTCATTTCATTTGACAAATGTTATATCATCAATTTTGGTGAAATGAATTTCATATGGGTTTGGATGATCGATTATTAATTCATTTTTATGTTAACTAGAGAGAAATTGTGCAGTTGGAAAATAAGAGAAAATATTAAAATTTCAGCAAAGGGGAGAGTAGAGGGACGGTTCAGAAGAGAAAAGGTCACACAGATAAAGAGGTTTGAACCGGCATAAGAAGAAAAAAAGAAAAGATGACAAAAAATGCAGCCATGGGGAAAACGAAGAGACACTCTACATACGCAGAGGGGACATAGAGAAAGGCACGCCATTTTCAAAGGGGCATCTCAAAATTAAGAAGGCGAAAAAATAAAAATGAAATGCATATATAATGAAGGGGCACATAGTGGGACAAGGCAAAGAAGGGGCTGCGTAGAAGGCAGCGGACAAGA
Organism: Sequoiadendron giganteum; assembly: GCA_007115665.2. Taxonomy (NCBI): domain Eukaryota; kingdom Viridiplantae; phylum Streptophyta; class Pinopsida; order Cupressales; family Cupressaceae; genus Sequoiadendron; species Sequoiadendron giganteum. Next base: position 386,022,570 of record CM021101.1, on the reverse strand, counting down.
GGCATCATGTGGAGAGCCATAGAAGGCTGCACAGGACAAACTGAAGTGACAAGACTGCAATAAAGATTAAAAGTGATAGAGGTTGCTGCGTGAGAAACCACTATTAATATGTACCATGTTTTGATTTTAATTTAAGTGCAGAATTAATAGAAAACAGAGAGGAACAGGTCGAGCCCCACAATTTGGGCAAGGTAAACCATATAAAGAAACCGTCAGGCAAAATTACTGACATCATGATGGAATGGGTGCACAGCGAGAGAAGGAAGTAAGGCACTAGATCAGACCAGAATAAAGTGCAGAGATAGAAACAAAGAAGAGTAATATTAGCAAATGAGGAAGAAGAAACATTAGGTCAAGTAGGAGGAAATAAAGTCTAAGCCAAATAAAATGTTCCCTGAAGGTGCAAAACAGGCCGCGGTTAAGATGGAGATGAGGTAAAGATAAGAAATTTAGACCAAAGAAAATTTAAATTATGCATAGTAAGCTTATACCAGAGGAGTCATGAAAGAATCATATTGGAATTGGATTGTTGTATTGCCTGGAAGAGAGGGTGAACAGCAACATGTTGAATTGAAAATTGGAAATTATATATGGTTATTGTCAGTAAAATAAATAAATGAATTTGGGAGTAAATATGAATGAAGATAACATTTTAATTGTCTGTAATGTTCAAAGGATTGGAATTAAATCAATTTGCCTCCATTTTTATTGCAAGAGTTTTGAACTGATAACAATCAACAAATGAAATTGTCGAATTGATTTGTTGTCTGGCTGTGAATAGGGGGATTTTGATTTTTTCATTAAATTGAATCAGATTGAATAATATTTTGTGAGTTGAATTGTTTTCGTCATCTGTCTCAATTGGTATCAGAGCCCATGATCCTAAGCATGTGGAAAGACTGCCAAACGTGAGGTAGTCTGCACCAGGACCTGAGGGTGGAGTTGTGTGAACCGATTGCCGACCGTGAGGCAGTTTGCACAAGTATGAAGCAGTTGTGGAGAGCTCGAGAGGATTGTTGCATCAAAGACCCATCTGTGAACTAAAAATATATATTTTGAATACTTAAGGCTTCAACTATTGCTCCCAATGGTTCAAGAAGGGTCCTCTTCTACCCAATAAATGAACTGTTTGATTTTGACACAAAAAGGTCAGGAAACATGCTTGCTTCCGATAAAAATTCAACCAGAAACAGAAAAATAATACAATGTTGTGCTTAATCATACCAGATCCTTTGGTTGGCTTTGGTTGTTCATACTCAACTATCACACCATAGATGTTAACTTTTGTATTAACAGACTTCATGGCAGATACGATGGGCATGTACACATATTGTTTGTTATCCATTTGTCCACAAAATAGAAACACATAAACACTTGCCTGCAAAATAACAATGCATGAATTTATTGTTAATATCAAAATTCCCACTTGGGTAAAGAATATGTAAAGGTGAACAATAGAAATAATTAGGCAAAACATAAAACCAAAAACAGTCTAAATTTTTTTTTTAAAAAGCAATAATAAAACTAGAAATAAAAGCAGTAAGATGCCCCAATTTGGCAACTTTATGACTAATAAACAGAGGATGAAGACCCTAATGAACCTACTTCAAGGCCTTTGTCTAGAATCTAAAATGAGCCCTTTTGACAGAAGTGATGCTGACTAATAATTTTGAAGCTCTTTCTAAAGATATAACTTTGTTCTCATCAACAACACGATTCATGGTCTCCAATATATAAATAGAATACAAATTCCATTCTTCAAAAGCATCTAACATTTTTTGATAAACCGATATTTTACTGCAGTAGAGAGAGAGTTTGAGCAGCTTATAAATAAAACATAATTTATGCACAAAACTCAACTCTCTTTCACTCCAAACAATTATTATTGTTGTTATAACCACAAGCATAGCATAAAATAAAAAAATTGAGAATTTCCATATAATGAAATATTTGCTTCCACATGGAAGAATAGAGTGTACTTGTCAATACGCTAACAGATTTCAAAACGAACATTCAAAATTAGAAGTTAATTAGATCCACTATAATTAATTTCCAAATGGAATGAAGAGAACTTTCATATTAAATTAAAGAATCAAAAAATACATTCTTAGATGAAATTCTTATCACCTTAGCCTATGAGGGCACAGTACAATGGTTACATGTGGCATTATTGCACCCACTTGGGTTCAAATCCCCGTTGGTTCAATAGACTCACAGGCTTAGTGCTCTTGTTGAACCACCACACCCACAAGTTCGGATTGTTGATTGTTAGGGGATGATGCCCCCCAATTGTGGTCCTACTAGCTAGCCCGATTAATGCCCAAAATTGAGCCGAAGGTCCATTGAAACCCTCAATTCATCAATCAAAAAGAAAAAGAAAAAAAATCCTAATCACCTTAGAACAAATCAAAAAGCCTAGATAATAATAACCCAAGAATCAAGCTGCAAGGAAAACCAAAATTTAATCAAACTTGATCAACACAAAGCATCCATTGTCAAACTATAAAACAGCCATTTAATAAAAGAAGAGTTTGCACATTTAGTCTACTTGTGACATGCACATTTTTATGATCCTAATATTCTATATTCTTAAGGTAATAAAGATAAGCACTTGTGGCATGCTTAGCCTTAATTTCCTTTATTGGTTCTAGTCACTCCTTAAGACGACTTAATTAAGATGAAGGCATGTGTCCTTACATAGTTATGCCTATAAATAAGGAAGAGAAGAGTTCTCCCAAACCATCATAAGTTTTTATATTGAATCCATATTATTATTTTCTGATTATCAAAGGTCACTCCCTCAAAATGGTCTACTATTTTAATAATTTTTGCATTTATTTCCAAGAAATATCATAATAAGTGGTATCAAAGCTATGATTTGGGCCAAGAATTTTGTTTTAGTCATAACTTACAACTATTGTTAATTTAGACCAAAAAATTTTTGGGTTTTGAGGTATGTGATTAAGGAAGCTTGAAGTGAAAATTAGTTTTTTGTGATCATTTTTCTTCAAGTTATCACAATTTTATTATTTTTCATTAAATTGCTCTACTGTTCTACATGCCACAATTTTCAAAAGAAAATTAAATTTCTTTACATTTGCGGAGAGCTCATGAAAAATTAGGTAGGATTATTTCTTTTATAATTTCTTATTAGAAGAAAAATTAATTTTGTAATTTAGTGGTAAAAGTTAGGTCAAAGATTTTATTATTTTTCATTCATTTTCCCTACAAGCCACATTTTTTGGAATTCAAAAAAACAAATTATATTTTTGGAAATCTCATGAAAAATTAGGTAGGATTAGTTCTTTATAATTTCTTGGTAGAAAGAAAATTAATTCCATAATTTAGAAGTCAAAGTTTGGTCAAATGATGAACATCAAATTCAGTTTCACTCAAGTTTTAAAATTTGATGGTTATAATTGGCACTTGATACTTGCCTCCCTTACCTATTAAAAAATCTTAAGTTACCGGGTTCGCCCCAGAAGCACAAGGTTTTGATTCTGGTTCACATCGGGTTCGGATTCGGGTTTGGGTTCCTTTGCGGGTTTGACCAGGGTTCATATTTTCTTGGCCGAGTTCAACCATGCAGAACTCGAGCGAAACCGAGAAGAAACCAAAGCGAACCCGGACAAACCCAAGGCAAACCCGCGTGATAAGGCGAACAAAAAGTTGTTTTTTTTGTATTTTTTAAATGTTTTATGCAGTTTGACTTTGACCCCACCCAAGGAAACCCTAAAAGTGACCTCTAAAACACTTTAAACACCTAAACTACCTCATTCTTATTCATTTGTTTTGCAAACAAGCATTTTCATTCCAAGAGGCTAAGTTTTCATTTTTGCTTGTTGGATTGACAAAAGGAGTTGAAGATTGATCATTGAAGCTTCTACAAACGATTGCATTGACATTCCTATAGATTTGCAAGTGTTCATTGGCTGCCACAAAGATTGTTGAAGGATATTTTTGCAAAGAGGTAAGTTTTTCTCATTTTTTTTGAGTTTTTTCATCCTTTTTTTGTTTTACAAACCTGAAACTTTGTTTTGTTTCATTTTATGATTTATCTATATTTTTCCATTCTTCTATGAATGTATGCAAGATTCGAAAGAGCTAGGTTTTATAAATCAATATTTTGTTTTCAAGTTTTTGTTTTTTTTTTTTTAATTTCAAATTTTGAATGTGTTGTTTGCAAAACAAATTGCCATAGGAATCACAATGTCAATTGGTCCTACCTCCGGCCCTACAAGTGCAACTAAACCAAAGTTCAAAACATATCCAAATTCTCCTCTATGGAAGTATGTTGAGATGATAAGACCGATTCCAGGTGGTGGCAGTTACATTTGGAAATGTAATGGATGTGATGTTCAATATCTAGTTTATACCATAGGGTGAAAGCACATTTGTGTGGCATATCTAGAAAAGGCATCAAGCCTTGCCCTGGAAAAGACAATACACCTATTCCACCTGAGGCAGTTGCAAAATACATTATGGAGCAAGAAGCAGCAGATCAACGGGAAGCCCAAAAAGGAAATCACCCTTTATTAAAAAAAAATCAAAGGGAATGCAGCCCCCATCTAATCCCAATATTGTGGTAGAAGACCACCCATTTATGGCCACTCCGGATTCTCAAGCTCAAAGTGCACAACCTATTGCAAACAAGAGAACAAAGGGCCCTTTGGAACTTGCATTTCAAAATGAGAGTAGAGCCATTGCCGACCAATGTGTAGCAAGATGCATATATGCCAATGGATTAGCTTTTAATGTGGTTTGTTCTCCATATTGAAAAGAGATGTTGAGAACGGTTAATGAAGCTCCAAAAGGGTACAAGGGTTCGGGTTATGAGAAGGTGTGTGGCATTTTATTGGAAAAGGAGGTTTCGTTGGTTGAAGATTCATTGAAGCCTATAAGAGATTCATGGGTTGAGATAGATGTGTCCATTGTTTCAAATGGTTGGAAGGACTCAAAAAATCAGCCTTTGATCAATGTCATAGCGGTGTCCCCTAAAGGGGAAACGTTTTTGAAAGTCGTGGATTGTGAGGGGCAAGTAAAAAACGGACAATTTATTGCTAATATTCTCATTGCAGCCATTGAGCAAGTGGGACCCCGCAACGTTGTTCAAGTTGTAACAGACAATGCCAAGAATTGTAGGCTACAGGATTGTTGGTTGAGGAAAGATATTCACATATCTTTTGGACACCTTGTGCAGTCCATTCACTCAATCTTATGCTGCAAAAATATTGGGAATAAAATTGCATGGATCAAAGAATTGTATGCTGAGGCTGAGGACATTCAGATGTTCGTCACCAACCACCACTTTTCTCAAGGGATCTTTAGATCATTTTCAAAATTGGGGTTATTGAAGTTAAGTGAAGTAATATTTACATTTTCTGATTTTCATAATTTGATTGTGCATTCTAATTTAAATTCTTCTTTAAAGTTTATTTTTAAATTTTAATTATTTTTTTTAATTTGCAATAGGTTGCAAAGGCCCGCTTTGCCTATAACACAATTGTCTTGAGATGACTTGTGAAAGTTAGAGAGGCACTTTCTAGCATGGTGATTAGCAACAATTGGTCTATATGGAGGCAAAGCAACATTGAAAGAGCAACAAAAATTAAGAACATGATATTAGATGACTCAAGGTGGGATCGTGTGGAGTATCTCCTTAGCTTCACTGAGCCCATTTTGAGTATGATTTGCTATACTAATATGGACAAGCCATGCATTGGAGAGATATATGATGGTATAGACTCAATGTTTAAGAAGATCAAGTGCGCCATAAATGCGAGAGAGCAAGACCCTAAAGAGACTTTCTTCAAACAAGTGCAAACAATTGTTGAAGAAAGATGGAACAAAATGACAACTCCATTACACCTTCTTGCCTTTGCATTGACTCCAAAATACTACAATAGTCAGATTCTTCCAATGCCAGGAAGGCTTCCTCCATATAGAGATTTAGAAGTGGCTGAAGGGTACAAGGCAGCATTTGTGAGACTCTTCCCTGATCAAGATTTGCGAAGTGTAGTCACGAATGAGTTCATTGATTTTGTGCACTCAAATGGTCTAGATGTTGATGCTCTTCGTGATACGTTCTTAAAGGATGCTCATAGTTGGTGGTACTTCCATGGACAATACTTCCAACATTTGCAGCCCCTTGCAATCAAAGTTTTATCACAAGTAAGTTTAATAAATTTTTATATTTTAGTTTTTAAAATTTCATTATTTCATTTATAATTTATAATTTTTTAATTGTTTACTTTGTCTTCATAGGTTGCTAGTTCATTTGCATTTGAGAGGAATTGGAGCACATATTCTTTCATCCACTCAATAAAGCACAATAAATTGCTCTCAAAAAGAGTGGAGGACTTAGTATATGTGCATTCCAACTTGCGTCTCCTTTCACACAAACAACGTGACTACAAGGAAGGGGAGACGAAGTTGTGGGATATAGAGCCAGAGGATACTGATTTGGATGCTTCCACTTCCACCATATTGCATATGAGGAGTCCGATATCCAACAGCAGCATGGGCAAAATACTAGTGCTAGTGATAGTGCCATTGGCACTACTTGTGATTCATCTAGTCTTCCTACTTCATCTAATATCAATGTTGACATTGACATGGATGATTTAGAGAATCCATTTGATGATTAAAACTTTAAAAGTGTTGTAATATTGAACTTGAAGTTTGAACAATGAATATTTATCATGCATGTTTTAAATGATATTCAAGTTTATGGTGGTTTTGTTGTTTATAAAATTATATGTATATATATACATGTTTTTTGTACCAACGAACCCAATGAATATTTATCATGCATGTTTTAAATGATATTCAAGTTTATGGCGGTTTTGTTGTTTATAAAATTATATGTATATATATGCATGTATATATATATATATATATACACAAGGTTACCCCAAGTTTTCGGGACGAGGACGGCAGGGGATGGCGGGACGAGTCCCCAAGTTTCCGATTTTTGAGGCCAAAATTAGGGACGGCAAGGGACAGCTATATAAAAATATAGGGAAATTTTAAATATTCATATGATAACATGGATAAGGCATGCATAATACACATTATAGAACACTAACATATAACATTTGTGTCCAACATTATGCCAATACTCAATACACATTCAAAATTAACATACACGAATCATGAAACAACCTCCAAGTTATAATTAATAAACTTATATCAAAATGCCCAAAGGCTACATTGCTGCCATATAGTTTTCAAGTTTGCTATGAAAATCAAAATACAATGTCAGTAATGAATACAGAATAAACAAAGTCAAAGAGCACTGCTGCCCCTAATCATCCCTCATAACCGCATCAAAATAAGAGTCATCCTCTGAGTCACTGCCACTGTGATGCTCCTCCTCAACCAACGGAACCCCAACCAAACCCTCAGCTGTCTCCTCCTCATCTACCTGGGCCACGTCCTCGGGATCAATATCCCACCATAGAGCTGGAGTCTGTCGATACTCTGGAGTCTGCCAATCCTGAAGCCAAAGAGCACTATAAACGGCCACTAGCTTCTCCGCTCGTCTAGAGGTAACTCTATTCCTCTTGAGGGAGTGGATAAAGTTATACGTGGACCAATTCCTCTCTGCAGCAGAGGAACTAGCAACCTGTGCAAGAAGGCGAGTAGCAAGTGTCTTCAACTGTGGTGTATCCCTCCCATGATAGGTCCACCATCCAATAGGGTTCGATTCAGCTAATATAGCTCTATCCAACCTCGCCTGTGGTTTACTCAAGTTTGGGCCCGTAAGATTTGCAAAGTCTAGGAATTGTGACCGAACTAGTGAAGCCTGCTCTGCTGCATAAATCTTTTCAATGGCCCGTGTGAACCCATCTAAAACCTCACTATCATCACATGGAGGCACCCTACCAGGCCTTGGTGCATACCATTTTGGATTTAGAGCAAAGGCAGCCATGTGAAGCGGGGTGTTCATTATATTCCACCTTCGCGTCACAATGGGCCCAATGTGTTGCTCATATAAATCCAAAGTGGGGTCCTCTGCCGAAATAACTTGCTTGATCTTCCCAAGCATACTGTCAAATGTCTCATAAATCTCTCCAAGACTAGGAGAGTCTGTATCAACATATCTGATAACATCTACAATAGGGGAGATGGAGCAAATATATCTGCAAAATGCAAACAAAAAGTTCAAAATAATTAGTTGACAAGTTAATTGACATGTTAGAAACTTCAAAAGTTGGAACATTGGACAATAAAATTAAAATATTAAAATCAGAGATTTAATATGAAAATCAGCCATCTAATATCTTACCTCACATTGGCCCACCAATCATCATCAAGGATCTTTTGTTTGACATTCTTTCCTTCAATAGAACTTGCATTAGGCCATCTAGCCCACTCTACATTGACCATCATTGCTTGTAGAGGCTCATACACCTCTACCATCCTCTCTAACAAGATGAAATATGTGGCATATCTACATTCAATGTTCATTCATTGATTCAATGATTCATTAAAAATTTAAAACAAAATCAGATTATGAATACAAATTGAAAGTGAAACAAAATGAAGCGAGTGGCATACCTTGTCTCAACAGATTTGAGAAATTCCTTCTTTGAAAATGTTCTGAAGAGAGCAAGTGAGGTGTGGTGATTGCAAATAAACATTTGAATATCTCTAGCTTTTGCCACTATTTTCTTCACCCAATCCAACTTCCCTACGTCTTTCAATGCACTGTTCAATGCATGAACACAACATGGGGTCCAAAATATGTGCCTGTACTTACCCTCCACCATCAACCCAGCCAATTTGCACACACATGCAGAATCGGTGATCACTTGCACCACATTTGCAGCCCCAACCTCCTCTATAGCATCTCTCAAAATGGAAAACTGGAATTCTGCATCCTTATGTTTCCCCGAACAATCTACGGCTCTAAGAAAATAAGAACCAGCAGGGCATGTGACTATGACATTGATGAGTGGCCGACGTCTACAATCAGTCCACCCATCCATCACTATAGAGCACCCCGTCCTCATCCACGTTTACCTCATCTCCTCCATTAACACATTAACTTTGGAGTACTCTTTGTCTAGGAGGGTGGTGCGTAGCTTACGATCTCCGGGGGTATGAATGAAGGACCAACTGTGGCTATTTCTCTCACCATTTGTTTCAAATAAGAAGAACGGACCACATGAAATGGAATGGCATGTGCAAAAAAGAATTTGGCAATGGCGGATTCAGTACTCTCTCGTGCTTGGTTATTAAACAGGGACTCAACTGAGGTTGCCTTTTCACTACCACTGCCACTCAACTTCCTCTTTGCTCTTAAGAGAACTCCACTACTACCAACCGTGGAAGGACTAGGAGTAGGCATGGATGATTGTGCACTTGGGAAAGAAGGAGACCCACCTTGAACCCCACCATCACACTCTATTTGAATTTTTTGGCATTCTAAAAATAGGTCATCTGTCAATGAAGGACACACTCTAACTCCATGGCCCACCTCACCCAAAAAATGAGAACTAACTCTTGTGTAGCTACCTCTAAAGTCTTTTTCACAAACATGGCAAAACCAAACCCTACTCCCCCCTGAATTTTTTTGTCTTTCACCCACGGGTGTAACATATCGAAGGAATGGTTTTTTTGGGTTTAATGGGTGTCTTGCATAATCTTCCATAGTTTTGGTATTGGTTGATGAAGGATGACATTGGATTGGGGTTCTTTCACTTCTTTGCTCTCTAGTTCTACTACCACCCCCACCACTTTGCCTTCTAATTTGCATTTCAACTTCACTATCACTTCCATTCTCACTGTTGCTCATGTTTTTTGTTTTTAGAATGCAAGTTTAAACTGAAAATGCAAAAAAATAAAAAAAATCAGACAATGTATGCTTCACATTTTGCAAAAAAATGAAAAAAAAAAAATAGAGAAAGAAAATGTATACCTCTTTAGTGGATTTGCACTCCCTTCAACACTATTTCAACCTCCTCTCCTCCTTCAAGTTGTTGCTCCTTCTCCTTCAATGGCTGCAACTTCTTTTGCTGTCAAACCCTTGGCTGCTCAAACAAACAAAATGCACATAATGAGGTTAGAGAGGCCCTTTTTCTTTCATAAGAGAGTCAAAATCCATGGGGCCCACACATGCCACGTAGGCTGGGCCGAATTTTTTTAAATTATGAATTTTTTTTTTAGTTAGAAGTGACTAAAGCATGCAAGAGGCCGGCCGTCCCCTGGACGGTCGAGGGACGGCTCTGCCGTCCCCTAGCCGTCCCCGAGGACGGTCAGCCGTCCCTCTTCCAGTCAATGCCGTCCCCCCGTCCTCGGTACGTTTCCTGGGTTTTCTGGAAAAAGAGGGATGGTCCCCTGCCATCCCCCGATACCCAGGAACAGGTACGGGGCATTTTGGGGGGGGGGGATGCGTCTTCGGGTTTCCCTGTAATAATATACATGTATATATATATACATGTTTTTTGTACTAACGAACCCAAAACGAACTGAACCCGCCCCCATTGATTTTTACTTTTCAAATCTTGACTTTCCTCAATGTTCCCTAACACTTTAGAAAACACTTGTTTTCCACTTAATCTATCTTGTTTTACTTGTCATATACATATATATATGTGTGTGTGTATGTATATATGTATATGTATATGTATATGTATATGTTTATATGTTTATATATGATTATATAATAATGATGCTTGCAGCAATTATTGATCTTTATAAGTAATTATGATTCTTCCTTTATTATAAATATGGATAATAGATTCTTATAATGATCTATTTTGAATTTAGAGAAGTGATTGCAAAACAAGAAAGTTGATCAACCTTTCGAGGTCACAAGGGGTGAAGGCTCAACAGACCCACCATCAAGTACACCACCCATAGGGGGTTAAGCCTCATGGGCTGGGAGGCAAATGTGTGCTCCCGGGCTTGGTAGAAGGGAGGTAGTCTTCATGCTCTTATCAAGCACGCCACCCCGAGATGGAGCACTTGTGGGTTGGGAGGCTTATTAGTGCCCCTGAGCTTGATCAATAAGGACAATCAGCCTCAAAGGTGGACTGAGGGATGGAAGAGCGGCCCACCTTTCATGCTCTCGCAATACAAGGGCAACCAACCTTGAGACTGCGGTTTGCAAACATTTCAACGAATTCCTCATAAGATTATTATGGGAATCCATACTAGAATTTCTAGTGACTAATATTGTGTGCAAGACCTAAACTAGGATTTATATCTTATGAAGGGCATTTCAATTGGTAAATTACAATCTTAAGAGCATTGCATCTCTTATTTTGGATTCAAATTGTGCTTTTAGGACAAAATCTAGAAATATCCCAAGCAGGGAACATTACAAAAGAACTGTAGAAATACACTAAACGATTTGTAATTTTCTATTTTTTTGCATGAAAATATATGGGTTCCTTTGTACTAAAAATTTTTCTTCTCCAAGACAAAATAAGTATTACTAACAACAGAAACAATAAAAAGGCTTAAGATGTCTACATGCACAAAAATTTATCAATTCACAAGACAATATAACTGTATCAGACTACTCGCATATCATGATTTTAAAATAAAGGCATTCTTATGTGCATCCCCATCTACCATCTCCAAGTGACAATGGTTTAAATTTAAAATCTAACTGTTGGTCATGATGATGATCCAGCTTGTATATAATCAACCTTTGCTTTCATTGACATCTACTTCTATACTTTAAAATGGTAGTTTTTTTAATGTTCAATAATTTTACAGTTACTTTTCAAACATGCATAGCTATTTTATTAAAAAAAAATCTAAATTTAAATTATATTTGAATATTTGTTTAGTTTTGCTGCCTCGAAGTAATTTCTCTCATATTTTTAACAAATAATATACCAGTACCCAGCATTGTCTCCCGTACCAGTACTATCCTCGTCTCCATGTAACTATGGGTAAAGCTGAGAACCCTCATGCAACAAGTTCAGAGATGAATTGTATGACATGATTGAATCATGGGTGGGCGATCTGAATGGCTTCTTCTCCTTCTTGGCATCAACTGCATGGACTTGCGTAAAGACAAAAAATAGTTATAAACAATTAACCTCGATTGATGAGTAACCATTATAGCTCTAGGGTTATGCTTGTGACTGTGGAGAGTTCCTCTAGATTGGAATTGTATTTACCGCATGCAAATCCTTATACCAAATCAAATGGATTTTTGATAACTTTGTTATGTATAGAATGTTCTGCATCAACTTGCATACGTGTTTGTCCCACTTCAAAAAATGTAGAATAGAAATATAAAATTACAGATAATACGCATGGCCTCGTGTCTAAGTGACCATCGATTGGCATTACGAGAAGTCGAGAAAGTAAGTAAAAAAAAACGATTTTTGATCCTTTAACAGTTTAAACTGATACATTTAATAATTTCCAACTTTAGGAAATGACACCTTGGCCCTAATTATGTCCAATTAACCCTATTTTCATGTCTAAACCTTAGAATCATTGCAGGTTAAATGGTTTCGAGATAATGAGGTTCGGCGCTTACATGTCACGCTGTACTTCATAGAATTGCCAAGTTCAAAGCTTGGTTGCAAATAAATTATCCAGCTGGGAAATATGCATTGAAACGCCAAAAGCTAGCTGACCCCAGTGACAGAAGGATTAGACCTAATCACAAGAGAAGCCACCCCAACCCTATGAATGGCAAAGTAATAATACTCTTTCTTACCTGCATGAACCCGCTCCATATGGCACGGCTCAAAGCTACATTTGGTTGTGCAAGAAAATGTGCATGTATTGTGTCGTTGAGTAAAGTCAAGCAAGTTATGTGAATAGAACCCTAAATATCAATACTAAATATAAAAATTCAGTTGATCAACTTCTCAACTATCCAGGATTGGAAAAGTTGAATACTTAATCTGAATATTGAGAAATAAATAGATAAACCATCGAGAGTTGAAATTCTTGTCGGAGTTAATACTAGAGCTCAAAGAAAGTGAAGAAACAGTTGAATGTGGGACGCCTTGCAACTCATCCATTTGAATTCTACTTCAAAAAAGTTCGAATTCTTACTCAAATCCGAACAATAAATTAAAAGAGCAACATGATGACAACACGTATATACTCAACTGATTTTCTCGAATCACCCAATTATATCTAGTCCCAAGTCACCTTCAACTCATTCTGCAGTCTCAGAAACTTGATCAGGTGTTTGATAAAGCAACGCTAAATAGAAGTCAATATTGTCGAGAATTCAGTAATGGAGGGAAGCATTTGGACTGCAGGTTAAATTATTCAACGTTTTGAACTCCTTTAATTTATTTGGGGAACGGGCGTAGTGTGTACTACTCATGACATTCAAAATGACGAACCTTAAAAAGGACTGAGCGTGGAGATGGCGATATTTGTGTAATTTAGTTGTTTTTATATTCTTAATTATAAATTTGTGTAATTTATTTAGTTTATTTAATTAAAATATTTATGTAAATAAAGGTTTTATTTTTTTCAAGATAAATGTTAAGGTAAAGGTTGTCATCAAAAATAAAATTTAAAGGTGGTTAGTGAAAATAGGGATCGTCTTAATTTTTATTATTGTGAAATATTTGAAAATTTATTCAACTGTTTTTTATTTATAATAATTTTAAAACATTTGGTTATAATAAATTAATGAGGTATAAGTAGACTAAATAGTAAAAGAGTAATTTTTTTAAAAAAATTATAAAATTAAGTTGTATCAATGTACAGTTCTTGTCAAATGTTGATAAGACAGTTTTGTTCTTTGATATGTAGATAAATTGAGAGCAACACTAGTATGATTGAACTAGAGTCAAGCATGGAACCACTGACCATTTTTTAAATAGTTATCTATAATATATTTGTCATTTACACCCTAACTAGTGGCTATAAACCTAGTGGGGGCATTGTAGTAGGCTATCGAACAAGAAGGTATGTGAGACAAGTTTTTTCCCTTGCTCCCTTTGCTACTATCTTTGCTTACTCTATTGTTGGAAATGGCTCCACATCTTGATCTGTTATTGGGGTTAGTAAGAATCAATTGGTTCTAAAAGTTACTTGCATTTCAAATATGTGACTCTGTTATGAAAATTTGAGTGCATGGTGAATTTTTTGTCATTAAGCAACCTAATATTATATAAAAAATTAATTTTAAAATATTGAACACCCTCATTACCTACCACTACACATTAACATGATATCACTTGTACATGTCAACTATTCTTGACACTTTTAAAAAAATCATGGTGCGACATTCTTAGTATGCATGGAAAGTTTCCATTAGTGTTTGAAATGAAATGAGAGGAAAGTGAAATCAACTTAAATTAACTAAAATCCTTTAATATTTCAAATCCCTTCACTTTTAGCCAAAAAAATTGGACTAGTTTAGACTTAGATTATTGCAAATTATTTTTTAATGTCTTGAGCATAGTTAAAATGTTAGATGGATTACACGCCTCTTAATACATGTTTAATCATATCATGAGATACATTTACTCTTGTGTGTATACATCTATATAGGTGTGAATTTGCACCCCCTTGCAAGTTCCCCTTTTACACCCCTCACCTTAGAAAAATCAAACCCAACAATGTAATTCCACATCCTTCATTCGTACTCCATCCACTTGGTACATGTTTATAGTGTTAGTGGGGGAATTCCTATCGGGGACGTGCGCGGACGTCTACGCAGTGCATTGTCGTCCTGACAGGATTCCTACCTCTAGAATCTGCAGAGGCATTTCATGCTCCATTGGGGTTGAAGTGTAACGTATATGCCCTTTAGTTGACCTTTGAACGACTCTTTCCCTCCCAAATTCACTTTAAAATGACTATCTCTCATTCTCATGGTTCTCTCTACACATTCTTGGTTAGCTTCTACACAATTCTTACATTCTCTCACACTTCTTGGCTACTTGTTGTACTATCAACTTTATTATCCCAACATCACAACATTCTTCACATCTACTATAGAAGTTGCAACTTGGTGTCTTGCGAGACTTCCTTCGGCGTCACTGCGGCCATGTTGGCTTTGCCACGATTGTAAGCTCGTGTTCCTCTCTCATTGGCCTTGAGTGCCTTTGGTTGAGGGTGGTATTATTCATTCACTATTGCATTATTGTTGGATTTGAGTAGCATGGTGCTCTTTGTAGTATTTGATATTCTCTTCGTCTGTACTTTCTTTATCATATTTCTATTTCTCCATCTATCTAGTTGTCCGTGGAGGTGGGCACACCCAAACGGGGGTTTGACTATGGCAAGCCCCAAAATAGCCCCAACATTTCTCCTCATTTTGTTGTGTGTAGGTACTTGTTCATGTGGAGCTTGCGGGAGAACTAGACCTTTCATGAGTGGAATCCTTACCTTTCTCATTCTTATCATCTCTTTTAGCATCTCTCTTAAGTATTTTAGCTATTCTACCATTTCCTGCTTTTGTCATCACTTCAAATTTCAGTACCTAAGGTGTTAGTAGGATTTTAGTGTCTCTGACCACCCTTTTTTATTGTCTGTCTATACGGATGACATCGTACTTATGAGACACCAGCGTGTCGCATTATCGTCCCTGTTGAGTGTTGTTGTCCTCTGGCAGAGAGTTGACAGTCGCAATCTGAGCTACATAAGCCTACTCACTTAGTCCAAACATAACTTTTGGGTTAGTAGATTGATAAAAGCACTGAGAGTGCTCTTCATTCTCTATCCTTAAACATCATAACACTTTCCTAAATGTTTTTCCAACTTGAGGTAGATTAGGGCAGCCTTCTACTCTTGGCTCTTTGTGACCTAGAGCCTTGGATTGGTCAATCCCCCTCCTCTACAACATCTAACTGTAATGGTGTGAATTTGCACCCCTCGCATACTCCCCATTTATACCCCTTACCTTAGAAAAATCAAACCCAGATATTCTATTCCATCTCATCCATTTGCTTTCCATCCATTTTGCGATTGACTGTAGTGTCAGTGGGGGAATTTTTATTAGGGACACTAGCGCAGTGCACGAATGTTTGTGCAATGCGCTACCATCCTAACAAGATTCTCGCCTCTAGAATCTGCAGAGGCATTACACTTCTCCATTAGTGATGAAGCATAACACCCCTGCACTCTTGACCAACCTCGAATAGCTCTTTTGGGATCCTTTTCATCTTCAAAACACTATCTCTCACATTCAATTCATCTTCTTTGCAATTCTACATACTCATTCGATCTTCTTCATACTTCTTGAGAATTCTTCACAACACTTCCACCATTTCTTGTAGCTCCAAATCAACACTGTGTTAGTTTTTATACTCTCATTGTTATGGCAAAATTGGCATCTACAAGCTTGCATCTCCCTTCACGTGCTTGAGGGCATCTTGTTAGGGAGGTGATACCCATTTTACTTAGCATTTTTGTTTGATTTAGTAGTATATTGTTGTTAGCATTTCTTGGTATTCTTCCATTTCAAGACTATATTTATTGCATTTTCTCTATTGTGGCTATTCTAGTTGTCTATGGAGGTGGGAACACCAAAACAAGGGTTTGACTATAGAAAGCCCCAAAACAACCATAATATTTTTTCTCATTCTGTTATGTGTAGGTATTTTATTTGTGTAGAGCTTGCAAGAGGTTGGACCAATCATAATTTTGATCTTTGCCACCTTCACTCTTGTCAAATTCTATCATTTAAGTTAAAGTATTATTCTTGTTGTTTTAGTATTTTAGTTGCATTCTACTTTCTATCAACATATAAACTGCATTTATCAGGTTGTTAGTCAATTCTCTACTAGTTTAGACTACACTTTGTACTCTTTGTCTGTACGGATGCCAACGCCCGACCAAATGCCAATGTGTTGCGCTGTCTTCCATATTCTGCACAATGGAGTCCTTGAGCAAAGAGTTTCCCAGGTTGCACTCTAGACTCAAGAATTTTCTCACCTAGTTTCCCAAACCTCTCGAGTTGACAGAAGGAAAGTGGTAGATCAATTGCCCTTCCTTTTCACCCTCTCAAAACATCAAAACTACCATAGACAATCCCTTAGTGTGAGGTAGATCAAGGCAGCTAATTGTTCTAGACCCCCGTGACCTGGGGTCCTAAGCAATTGGTGCCCCTCCTTTATACTAACTCTCAATATTTATCTCTATTTAATTATATTTATTTAATTAACATATAATTCTAACTATATGTTATATTATATAATAATAATTTTAGAGATAAAATAAAATTGAACATATTGTAAAATTTGCTCAATAAATTTTTTTTTTTTATAATGATAAAATATCATCTTAAAATTTTATTCACTTAAATTTTAAATACTAATGCTAGTTCTAACTCTATTTTTTATTCTAACTCTATACATAATTATAAAGCTTTTAAAATGACAATATTTAGAGTTATCATTATAATTTAATTAATAATTATAAATTAAGGTCATAATTAATTATTTAACCTTACTTAATAATTATTTAATTAGATAATAAAAAATTATTAATTAAGATTAGGATTTTAATATTATTATTTTTGGTTGGTGAGGAGAGATTTTTAATCTAGCCCATTCTAGGTGAGGCCACAAATAGGGGACCTCATCTTTGGCATTAATGCACAACTTCAACATGAACCATCAAGACCCATGAGCATAGTAGCCTAGTGGAGGTAGAGAGCGTGAGAATGCCCTACCCATGAGCACAACATCACTTTGATATAAACATCAATGGTATGAATGCATATAGCATTCATGCTAAGGTTCAAATCTATGAGCACGTTGGATCAGCGAGCACAAGGCCCGTAATCACAATAGTCTAACAAAGATTTGAACCTTAGTGGCCACAACAACACCACTTTACTGTTGCACTATAGAGTTATCCCCAAGATTTATTTTTTTGATCCGTAAGTTGTGGGATAAGTGTAACAATCTCAGTGTTCTACTTAGTAAAATTTTTTTATGTTTTCACCTCAAGTGAATAAACCATGATGTTATAACATAACAATAAAAAAACTTATTTACATAATGTAAATTGCATGCACATTTGAAATAACACAATTTCCAAACTTCCATTGCATTCCATTGTAATTTCACAAATCTTTTCAAAACATAGGTGTCATATTGAATGAACTCAAATTAATCATTCATGTTTATATTCTTCCATATAAATTGGTACATGATACATACATAGCTCTTCAGAGTCTCATCTAGCAATAGATATACAAATGGTTTTGATGTTGCTATATTGGTGCATACATTCTGGAAGTCCTCACTCGTGAGTGAAAACACTCCAGCTATCCCCAATACTAGCACAAACATCCACAAACCTCGGCCGCCAGCTGATGAGGAGAAGCACTACTCAAGCACTTTTTCACCAACCACAGACTCAAATGCAGTCCCCCACACATCTATCACACATGACAAGATGGCTCTTCCCTTCGATGAAAAGATTGGTTGGTAAGCGGGCCATAAAGATACCATATCTAAGCTTAGTGTTGTTTCCTACAAACCAGAATCTAATCATACATTTGTCTTCCCTACGAGTATGAAAACCTTGATCTAGAATGCATATAAGGAATATAGTGAACTGACAGTGTAAACAGTGGCTACTTACACTATTTTGGCCAAAGTATTTTCACCGAGTACTTCAAGTGACAGCCTTCTGATTCACATACACTTCTATAGCTCAGTTTGGATTATAACCATTTGTATACTATGCTTAGGTAATTTCCTCCAATGGGTAATCTTTAACCCCAAAAATAACCTACTTCCCTTTTACCCAAAAGACTATGGTATCTCTCTACCAATTAAGCCTAAGCACAAGTTACCCCTTCAATGGATATTCCTACCCTAGGTATAACATATGAGCTTATCTTTGCATAAACAAGCTATTCACTTCACAAGATAAACTAATCCCAAGTATAACTTTATAATCTAGAGTATAGCTACATAAGCTTCATCTAATCATAGATTAAATACTCATAAACAACTGACTCCATTCAGAAATGCTTCACGTTATTACGTGGTTCTCATCAAGAGAGTAGTCTCTCCCATGGATGACCTCAATTGTAGAATAATCATATCTATAGATGATTCCATTCGAGAGTACAATCTCCTTAATAAAAAGGTTTATTCAAAAGAGTAGAATCTTGTCAATAATATGACTTCATTCTCAAGAGTGTAAAGCAACTAATCAAGTGGAAACTCTAACTCTATAGGTAATCCCACCTATTTCTCCATAAATATAGTGTCTCATAAGCTCAAGTGATTTAATTAGTCACATAGGTGAATCTTAACTTTGATAATCCTAATCCTGGGATAATGTCATCAACTAATTACTAGTCTGATTATATAGGTTAATCTAACCTTATATGTTCCAATCAAGACTAATTGTACAACTCAACCCAATAGGTTATTCCCAACCTATAGGTTTCAATGAGTAGTCTAGTACATATCCCAACCTAATAGTTAAATCCCAACCTAAGGCTTCCTAGCATATTAAGCTACATCATCAAGATACTTCATGACATTGATACAACTCACATTATACACAGTCTAAACTATTTATGTATAAAACATTAATATATAATCCCCGTATAGGATATATAGGAGAATTGAGATACTTACCTTAATCATATTTCATCATTTTGGGTATATAATACTACTAATGAACAAACACTCCTATTATGGAGTAAATACAAGAACTTTCATAGAAAAGCATAAAAGAGCTTATTTTTCCTTTCTAAAGAAAATGCTATTACTTTCTAATGCAAGTATTCTCTAGCAATAACACATAAAGTTTTAAATCTCATTCTTTCAAAAATAAAGACAAATAAGAGAAGACTAGATCCCCATGCCTATGATATGTTTAACCTCTTGACTTGATCGGTTGCACAGCCTCCAACAATAGCTCTCAAGCTTCCACTAATCCTCACTAAGCAAGACTCCTTCTCACAAGTTGATATTATGCTCCTACAAGTAAACTCTCACAAAATAGATCCTCACAATGCTCAAGGCTCTCACAAAATACAACAGTGTAAACTTGTAGAATAAAGCAAAATAGTGCAGACTAGAACCTGTCCCAAATAAGAGAGCCAACGTCTTTATTTATACAAAAAAAGGAGATATTACAACCTACAGAAAAGGCATTCAAAATAATAGCATAATCCATGCAAGTCGACTCACTTCACCTGGGTAAAAGGTGGCAACAAACTAAACAATAACTCAGCACAAGAAGCTACAGGTCGACCCACTCAAATGACAACAGCAAAAGACATTCAATTGTGATCATGTTAAAATGATGGCGGTCGAATTGCAAAAAAGATGGACTCCTACAACAAATAAAACTTCATATTTTGGTGCCAAGTATGCAACCACTCTTCCTATTGCTCGGTGTGGCTTTACTTATTGAAACAGTCTACAGTCATAATGCAACACATGCTCAATGTCGACTAAGTCTAAGATTTGCAAAAAATAGAGGAGTAAAAATTCGCTTGGCACATAAATGATACTTTGACTAATTCCTTGCATTGTCATTACCTTTCCTATTATCATGCATTTTAAACTTTATGAGGTTGGTGTAGCATTCTATCGCTTCATTGCTTTTATCATTAAGATTTACGCCTTCTAAGTTTGAATAATTTGTTGCTCATAAAGATAATGTTGCCTTTCGATAATATTGACTAAGTTAAATACTTCCCAAACATGCTTTAAAATCAATGCAATATATTTGCATGTTATTCGACCTCTATCTTATATCATTTATAACACATTTAGTATTCCTAAATGTATTACTTTTACTCCTTAACTCATGCGCTTCAACTCATAAGACAGTTGGCTTTAATACTTGTTCTTTCCAATGATTTATGGCTTTGATTGTGTGAGAATTTTTGCATCAACGTTTCGGATCACACTCCGTGATCCATCATTAGGATGAGAGCAGAACTAAAGGAGAGAATGAAAATATGCAGACCAAGGGCTGTTTAAAAAGAAAAAAAGCAAGGTGAGGAGAGAGAGGGGGGCACGAAGACCAAGAGGGACAAGACAAAAGAGAAAAAAAAAAAATTAAAAACCAAATAGAACAACAATTACAATAACAAAAACCAAACAAAGCCAAATACAAGAACAAACACAACACAAACCCAATATGAATACAACCCAACTACAAAACAATTACAGAACCAAGGAAAATGAATACCAATAATTAAGGGAAGCAATTAATCAAAGCACCAAAAATTACAATAACGTCAAAAGAAAATTTGCAATCAACATATATATATATGTTGGACTACAAATAAAAATAATAATTAGAACAAAGAACACAACCAAAAGAAAACAAAAAATACCAAACCAAAACAATTACCAAAATAAACAAAATACAAAACCACCAACTCCAAAATGCAAAACCACCAAACAAAATAAAAACCAAATCTAAAACCAATACAAAAATATCAACCAATTAAACCAAGACACCAAACCAAAATAATTACAACAATGAAGCAAAAAAACAACCAAAAAACGACATGAAACAACAAAAATACCAAGCAAAAAGCTAAATTTGCACTCATATATATTTATATTCATAAGTATTTGAATACAATTATGTATGAATACAAAAGTATATAGGAATGCAAAAGACCAAGAAACAATTAATTATAAACCAAAATAAAATGGAGAATTGCATACAAATATATATATATGAATCCAAAAAATACGAAATGAAAGAATAAAATTATATAAAGCACAATAACCAACAAAGAATGAAATTAAAATAATGGAATAAAAGAAAAGAGACAAATTGACCGAAAACAACGAGAAACAACAAGCCAATACACAAATGAAAACTAAAAGACACAAAAATCAAAACACAACACCAAAAAGAAAATAATGAAGCAAAGAATAAATATATAAGAAAAGTATGCATATATGAAAATAAGTTAAAAAACAAATATATAAATATAAAGGTGTATAAGTATATGTATAAGTATATGTATATGTGTATGTATATATGTGTATGTACATTATACATTTACATATGCATATACATATACATATAAATGAATTCAAAAACTAAGAAATGAAAGAATAAAATAAATTTAAAGCACAAAAAAAAAACCAAAGAATGAAGATAAAATTACAAAACAAATAAAAACCCCATAAAGAAAATAATGAAGAAAAGAATAAAAATATAAGAAATGTATCCATATATATATATAGAAAATAAGTAAAAAAAATTTATATAAATATAAAGGTAGGTCTATGAGTATATGTATAAGTGTATGTATATGTGTATGTACATTATACATTTACATATACATATAAATGAAATCAAAGATTAAGAAAAGAAAGAATAACATAAATTTAAAAGCACAAAAACAAAAAATCAAAGAATGAAGATAAAATTATGAAACAAATAAAAAGGACAAATAAACCAAATACAACGAGAAACAACTATGCCAACACAAAAATGAAAATAAAAAACACAAAAATCAAAACAAAACACCAAAAAGAAAATAAGTAAAAAGCAAAGAAATATAAAAATATGTAAGCACAAATATAAATTGAAAAAAAATACAATAATATGAGTATATATGTATGTGTATGTGTATATGTATATATAAATGCATATGTATATGTACATTATACATATACATATACATATACATATACATATGCATATATGTTGTACATATACAAAAAACCTATGAATACATATACACATACACATACATATATATAATATATACATATACATATACATATGCATCTCATATGCATATACATATACCTATACATATACATATACAAAAAACCTATACGGAAAGGAAGAAATGAAAAGGGAGAAGCAAGAAGGAGAAGGGAAAAAAAACGAGAACCAACCCAAGGCCTAAAACCACTTTAAACTGAAAGAACCACACTGAAAGGCACCTAAACCCAAAGGAAAGAGGGCCAAAACCAATAAAGGAAGACAAAAGAAAAAGGAACAAAGAAAGAAGAAAGGGCAACAAAGGGGAAACAAAGGAGGAAGAAAGAGGGGGGGAGGAGGCCAACACAAACTAGGGGAGAGGAAAAGAACAAGACAAGGAAACCAAAGCACGGGAAGGGAGGCAGGACACCCACCAAACAAGGGAAAACAGGGGGATCAAGGAGAGGAGGGGAGACGAAGGATTTGAAGGTTGGCTAACAAGGGATGCCAAGCCTGACTCAACCTCCACCCTTCATCCCAATTAAGGTTGAAATGGTGGTTGTTGATTTCAATGGATTCTTTGAGCTTCCTTTTGACAAAATTATCTTCTTTGTGCAGTATTTGGGTGCTTTCAATACAAATATGGTGTTTGGTGGAAGAAGACTAGTGGTCGACTAAAGCGTATTTGAGGACCCGCTCATGTCTAATGTCCGCTATGTGCTCTTTGATTCTAGTGTTGAATGATCAACTGGTTTCACCAATATAAGGTGCACCACAAGAGCACATAACCTTGTAGACACCAGAGTGGAGAAGGATGTCCTTGGGATCTTTGAGAGAGGGGATCTGATTCCTCACAATGGAGAGGGGTTTGAAAGCACATTGGAGACCTTTTTGGCGAAGGATCTTGAAGATTTTTTTGGGATAATCCATCAACAAATGGGAGAGAGGCAATAGGGAGACCAGAGGAGTGGATGGGTTTAGAGGTGGAGAGGAAACGAGCCTTGGCTTGGTTAAAGGCCCAAAAAATTTGCTTATTAGAGTACCCGTTTAGAGTGAACACGTGATGAATATGCTCTAACTCAAAGTTTAAGTTATCCTCATCACAGATTCTAAAGCCCTCAAGGCATTTGTTTGAAGGACACCACCTTTTTGGCAAGGGTGGTGATGAGAAGACAAGTGGAAATAGAGAGTGGTGTGGGTGGCCTTGCAATACACTCGATGCCCAAGGGACCCATCAGGCTTTTTGAGAAGAAGAATATCAAGAAAAGGAAGATGGTTGTCCACTTCAATCTCTTTGGTGAAGGAAATACAAGGCATAAGGCTATTGAGGAAGGAATGGAAGTCCTCTAATTTTTCCAAGCCATGGGGCAAACATACATTGGTGTCATCAACATATCTTTTCCACCACTTTAGATTGAGAGGGAAGGAGTGAAGGGCCAATTCTTCAAAATGCTCCATGAACAGGTTGTAAATTATAGGGGAGAGAGGGGAACCCATGGCCACACCATAGACCTACTCATAAATGACCCCTTGGAAGGAGAGAAAACTAGACCTTAAGCACTCTCCAAGGTCATTACTCTCTAACTTTTGATCTTTGGCTTCCCTTGTTGATTTGTGCTTAAGGTCTACTTTTTTCTCCTTCCAAGGGGTCATTTATGAGTAGGTCGATGGTGTGGCCATGGGTTCCCCTCTCTCCCCTTTCATTGCCAACCTCTTCATGGAGCATTTTGAAGAATTGGCCCTTCACTCCTTCCCTCTCAAGCCAAAGTGGCGGAAAAGATATGTCGATGACACCAATGTATGTTGGCCCCATGGCTTGGAAAAATTAGAGGACTTCCATTCCCACCTTAATAGCCTTATGCCTTTAATTTCCTTTACCAAAGAGATCGAAGTGGACAAACGTCTTCCTTTTCTTGATATTCTTCTTCTCAAAAAGCCTGATGGTTCCCTCAGGCGTCGGGTGTATTGCAAGGCCACCCACACCGATCTCTATCTCCACTCGTCTTCTCATTGCCACCCTTGCCAAAAAAGTGGTGTCCTTCAAACTCTTGCCTTGAGGGCCTTTAGAATCTATGATGAGGATAACTTAAACTTTGAGTTAGACCATCTTCGTCACATGTTCACTCTAAACGGGTACTCTAATAAGAAAATTTCTCAGGCCTTTAACCAAGCCAAGGCTTGTTTCCTCTCCACCTCTAAACCCATCCGCTCCTTTGGTCTCCCTGTTGCCTCTCTCCCCTTCGTTGATGGATTATCCCAAAAAAGTCTCCAAGATCCTTCGCAAAAAAGGTCTCCAATGTGCTTTCAAACCCCTCTCCACTATGAGGAATCGGATCCCCTCTCTCAAAGATCCCAAGGACATCCTTCTCCACTCTGGTGTCTACAAGGTTATGTGCTCTTGTGGTGCACCTTATATTGGTGAAATCAGTCGATCGTTCAACACTAGAATCAAAGAGCACATAGCGGACATTAGACATGAGCAAGTCCTCAAATCTGCTTTAGCCGACCACTCTTCTTCCACCAAACACCATATTTGTATTGAAAGCACCCAAATCCCGCACAAAGAAGATAATTTTCTCAAAAGGAAGCTCAAAGAATCCATTGAAATCAACAACCACCCTTTCAACCTTAATTGGGACGAAGGGTGGAGGTTGAGTCAGGCTTGGCATCCCTTGTTAGCCAACCTTCAAACCCTTCATCTCCCCTGCTCTCCTTGATCTCCATGTTTTCCCTTGTTCGGTGAGTGTCCCTACCTCCCTTCCCATGCTTTGGTCTCCTTGTCTCATTATTTTCCTCTCCCCTGGTTTGTGTTGGCCTCCCCCCCCTTTTTCTTCCTCCTTTGTTTCCCCTTTGTTGCCCTTTCTTCTTTCTTGGTTCCTTTTTCTTTTGTCTTCCTTTATTGGTTTTGGCCCTCTTTCCTTCGGGTTTAGGTGTCTTTCGATGTGGTTCTTTCAATTTAAAGTGGTTTTAGGCCTCGGGTTGGTTCTCATTTTTTTTTCCCTTCTCCTTCTTGCTTCTCCCTTTTCATTTCTTTCCTTTTTCTTCCTTCCTTTTTTATATTTTTCTATTAGGATTTTTCCTTCCTTTTTGTATAGGTTTTTTGTATATGTATATGTGTATGTGTATATGTATTTAAGTTTTTTATATATTTACAACATATATGTATATGTATATGTATATGTGTACGTGTATATGTATTTAGGTTTTTTATATATTTACAACATATATGTATATGTATATGTATAATGTACACATACATATGCATTTATATATACATATACACATACACATACATATATACTCATATTATTGTTTTTTTTTTCAATTTATATTTGTGCTTACATATTTTTATATTTTCTTTGCTTTTTACTTCTTTTCTTTTTGGTGTTTTGTTTTGATTTTTGTGTTTTTTGTTTTCATATTTGAGTTGGCATAGTTGTTTCTCATTGTATTTGGTTTATTTGTTTCGTTATTTTATCTTCATTCTTTGATTTTTTGTTTTTGTGCTTTTAAATTTATTTTCTTTTTCTTTTCTTTATCTTTGATTTCATTTATATGTATATGTATAATGTACATACACATATACATATACTTATACATAAACTCATACACATTTATATTTATATAATTGATTTTTTACATATTTTCATATATGCATACTTTTCTTATAAATTTATTCTTTGCTTCATTATTTTCTTTTTGGTGTTGTGTTTTGATTTTTGTGTCTTTTAGTTTTCGTTTGTGTGTTGGCTTGTTGTTTCTCGTTGTTTTTGGTTAATTTGTCTTCTTTCTTTTATTCTGTTATTTTAATTTTATTCTTTTTTGGTTATTGTGCTTTATATAATTTTATTCTTCCATTTCGTATTTTTTGGATTCATATATATTTGTATGCAATTCTCCATTTTGTTTTGGTTTATAATTAATTGTTTCTTGGTCTTTTGCATTCCTATATAATTTTGTATTCATACATAATTGTATTCAACTACTTATGAATATAAATATATATGAGTGCAAATTTAGTTTTTTGCTTAGTATTTTTGTTGTTTTATGTTGTTTTTTTTGTTTTTTTTTGCTTCAATGTTGTAATTGTTTTGGTTTGGTGTCTTGGTTTAATTGGTTGATATTTTTGTATTGGTTTTAGATTTGGTTTTTGTTTTGTTTGGTGGTTTTGCATTTTGGAGTTGGTGGATTTGTATTTTGTTTATTTTTGTAATTGTTTTGGTTTGGTGTTTTTTTGTTTTCTTTTGGTTGTGTTATTTGTTCTAATTATTATTTTTATTTGTAGTCCAACATATATATATATATATATATATATATATATATATGTTGATTGCAAATTTTCTTTTTCCGTCATTATAATTTTTGGTGCTTTGGTTAATTGCTTCCCTTAATTATTGGTATTCATTTTCCTTGGTTCTGTAATTGTTTTGTAGTTGGGTTGTTTTTGGTTATTGGGTTTGTGTTGTGTTTGTTCTTGTATTTGGCATTTTTTTGTTTTTGTTATTGTAATTTTTGTTTTATTTGGTTTATGATTATTTATTTTTTTAATTATTATTATTTTCTCTTTTGCCTTGTCCCTCTTGGTCTTCGTGCCCCCCTCTCTCCTCACCTTGCTTTTGTTCTGTTTAAATAGCCCTTGGTCTACATCTTTTCATTCTCTCCTTTAGCTCTGCTCTCATCCTGATGATGGATCACAAAGTGTGATCCAAAACGTTGATGCGAAAATTCTCACACAATCAAAGTCAGAAATCATTGCAAAGAACATTATGGATTGTGGAAACTTGATATTTTTAATTTAATACATGTTCTCTTCAACTTATATCCACATGGATACATGTGTTTCATTAATTCCCACGCATATCATAAACTGACCTTTATCATATATTATATAATTGACCTATGTGAATATTCTATGTTTCAACATATGCTCATGTATAGAAATTGGTCTCTAATACTTCTATGCATTAGTTGCATGCAATTACCTCTCCTTCACCAAACAACACATAATACAAGCAAAGTCTCCAAGAATTATGCGTGGGTTTAGGCGTTACCTCTTACCAAGCATTTATCCAATGACTTATATGAATATACCAAGCTCTATAAGCTGCGCCTAAATCCTTGTTTGGTGTGTTGTCATGGTGGCTTAAACTTATATATGCTTTCATTTATATTACACCTTACACTAAAGGTAAATTATGTGTTTAAAGGTATAACCAACGTTATTTATATTAGCAACATATATAAATAAAGAGTACATTTAATATACATATAGATTTATATATATATTTTGAATCATAAGATAACAAATACACATCATTCAACACTCGAATATATATATATATCTGTATTATCATTCTAATAAACAATAAACATGTGTATACATTTTCATATACACACACACACATATATATATTGATGTACATATATATATATAAAAAATACGTAGTAACTACGTTTTCATAAAAAAAAATGAAATGGCTTTCCCACTCTTTGTTGGAACGACTATCCCACTCACTATTGAAACCCTCTTGCTCTTTGCAGATGGTGCACCATTGGCTTCTAATGTATCATTGGTCTCTTTTTTCATCATTGGCTTCTAGTGCGTCGTTAGTCTCTAGTTCGCCGTTTGTATTTGGATCAGTTTTTGTTTCGCCGTTGGTAGTTGGTTCGCCATTGGCTTCTAGTGTGCCATTGGATTTTGGTGCGTCGTTGGCTTCTGGTGTGTCGTCAGTTGCTGGTGTGTTGTCGACTTTTGTTGGGTCAGTTTTTGCTATTAGGTCGGGTGTTGTTGGCTTGTGGGTGTCTACTGATGGTTCACCACATGTTGCTAGGTCATCACTGCCTGATGCTTATTTCTCTAGGTTTTCTCTTATTTGTAGATTTAATGGTTTATGGCCTTCTCTCCCAAATTTGCACATGTGGGTTTTGGAGTCTTGGAGGAATATTGTTGAGGATAGGATTGAACTCTATCCTTCAGCTAGGGGTTTCTTTGTGGCTTCTTTTCAATCTAAGAAGGATGAGGCTCGGGTGTTGGAAGGGGGTGTTTAGCTGTGGGAAAAGCACTCACTTTCTCTTTGGCCTTGGTTCCCTTATTTTAACCCTCTTTTTGAACCTATTAGTGTTGTTCCTACCTAGGTTAGAATTCCTAACCTTCCCCTTCAGTTTTGGACTCCTTCTTGCTTTGAGTCTATTGGGAATGCAATCGGTAGGTTTGTTATGGTTGATTTGTCTTCTCTTGTCTATGATCATCCTACTTTCGCCCACATTCTTGTAGACGTTGATACCTTGAAAGCTTTACCTGGGGAGGTTATTTTGATGGTGGGGACTAGGCCATGGTCTCAGGTTCTTGATTATGAGGGTCTTTCTTTTTGTTATAGGAAATGTTTTTCTATAGGTCATTTGGCTGCTTACTGCCAAAAATCTCATCGGAGCCATGCTACTTGGTGGAAAGATGCTCTTTGTGAGCATATTACTATGGGTGAATCTTGTGATGATGTTGGGGATTATGACTTGGTCCCTAATTTTGAGGCTTCTTCTACTGATGGTTCTCAACAACCTTCTATTGTTGTTGATGTTGCTCTTGGGTCTCCTACAGTTGCTACTGTTGGTATTGGTGGTTTTGTTGTTGCTGCTGGTTCATCTGCAGTTGCTACTAATGTGGTTGGTTTGCCCATAGTTTTTGCTATGGCTAGTGGGGTTGCTGCTATTATAGTTGATGAGTTTGTTCTTGTTAATAGGATTGCTAGTTTTTATGCTACTCCTGTTGATGTTGTTGATTGTGGGAGTGACACTCCTGGTTCTTTTCCTCTTTTTCCTTTGGTGGCTTGTCCTCTGACCTCCCCTTTCTCTATTTCTTTAAAGGATGGTCTTTCTTGGATGGTTGTGCAAAGAAGGAAGAAAGGTCTCCCTAAGAATAATCATTCCTCTTAGTCCCTTGTTAAATTTGTTCGTGGTGGTCGAAAGGCTACACGTGTGGTTTAGCTTTACTTTTCCCACTGTGGCTTGAGACTATTTGGCTACAGGTCTTCTTTGTTTATCTTTGGAGCAGTTGTTTGTATCTTTTGTGGTTGGGTGTTTGGATGCTGCTAACAGTCTAGTGTTGTATCTTTTGAGTATAATTTTTTTCATAAAGTTGTAAATGGTTTCGGGTCCCTTCAAAACCTATTTTTCTCATATAATCAAAACTACGTTTTCATCGTCCGATTTATATATCGAATATATATATACATACATGCATATGTGTTTTGTATAAGACCACTCAATTTCCTTATGTAATGATGCACTCTTGCATGGATTATCGTTTATACTCGCACACATGTATATATTTATATATATATATATATATATATATCTAATCATTGATCACAACATACAAGGAAGAATTCACACACACAAGCACATATACAATTACCATCTTATGGATAGGTACATATGTGTGATATATTTATACACATACACATACATGTCGTAAGGTCCATCATCGACATGCATATGTTTACATATGCATACATTCCACATGTGTTCACTCATTAATACAAGCATAGTAATATAAGGAAGAACTCATAAGCTCTGAAAAGATAAACATCATCCAATAATGCACTCAACAGTAATCAAAACCCTTACTAATGCAAACATATCATACTAAGGATGACTTACCAATTCCCAATAATATAACTTGACTCAACCATTCTACTATGAGTGTGTGTGTAAGCTCGGATAGGTTTCATTTAGGGTTATCCGACCAATCACTTCTCATAAGTGATAATTCCCCTCCACCTAGAGGATTTGAACCTATCCCTACAACCAACTTAGCACATTTTCAATGGTAGTTATAAATTCATAATGAAACCATATGCATCTTAAACTTTAGCATATTCATATAGCAATCAATGTAAACATATTTACTTTTTCAAATCCATATCAAGCATTTATCAATACTTTCACATAATGCATATTTTAGTATTCCATTCTTTTCACAAACATATCAAATTATGATTGCATTTACCATCCTATTTACATGTGAAGGTAAAAGTAAATCAGTAATAACAAGACAGGGTGTAACATACCTCCCCCCTTGTGAATCATCATCCTCAATGATTTTAAGCACTTTAACACATAGATAAAGACAAATAAAGGTTTTACTTACCCTTTCCAAATCATGTAAGATTTAAAAATATTCCTCCCTCGTAACACCACCACTTCTTGCAATCTTGTCCTTCTTGGACCTTGCATTGAGTGACTCTTGTTAACGCATAGGGGAAACTTGTGTGCTTACACATACTTTCTCTCTCAAAGAGCTTTATAAATTACCTCATATGTACATCCTAAGTACAATAGCAACTATATCTTACATGACACCTATACCACAGTGACTGAAAAACAAGTTCTCATTGGATAATGAAATTGTCCTTAGTATAATCCAAATAGATAAGGAATGTCGGTGTATTGTATACACCATGGGTTCCATCCTTCTCTTTGGTATTTCCACCTACAAATAACTCAGTAGTCAAATTTGTCCATCACTTACACATCCATTTTCCTGAATCATAAC
The DNA here is from genome assembly GCA_007115665.2 of Sequoiadendron giganteum. Classification (NCBI taxonomy): domain Eukaryota; kingdom Viridiplantae; phylum Streptophyta; class Pinopsida; order Cupressales; family Cupressaceae; genus Sequoiadendron; species Sequoiadendron giganteum. The sequence goes on along the minus strand of CM021101.1, from coordinate 385,991,402 downwards.
AGTAATGCTCTTGACTACTTATCCATCTTGAGCATAACATTGCTCTTGGACACCTGTCAATTCCAAACATAACAATACCACTTCATATTTCAATCTTGTATCAACACGGTTTCTCATTGATCTTTCAATATTCTATTACCTTTTGACAATCCTTTGAGATCTAAGGTTAACCCCATTTCTTAGCCTATTCCAACTTAATAGAGTTTACAACATTCGTTTCCATATATAATGGATCAAACCTCAATGTTAGAAGTTTATAAGTATTCAACAAAGCATTCAAGATTTGGTTTACCACCTTTGCCTATTTGGCTACAATAATATATTGCACATTCATTCAATTGAATGTCTCATAGTATGATCATGGTTTACACAACCCTATCATTATTTGCTCGCTCACAACTAAGACAACCTTCTCAAGAATACTAAGCAACTACTTCTCTCAATATATTATTTAGGACTGAAATCCAATAATTCAAATTTCTAACCAACGTGGTTACCTTGGTGAGTTTGTCCACCATAACATTATGTCAATTTCGTTGACATAGACAGATTAAACTATCTTGTCTTCTACCACTCCCCCTCTAGAATCTCAAGAGAGTATACATGTTCTACCGATGATGACATCTTGTCCTCATTTCTTGGCACACTAGACACTAACTTGCTACATACTTTGCAACATCTTACTCCATATTTTTCCAGATTATAGTGGTTCCTCATCCGACAAATAACTTTGTCATTCCAATGTCCTAAGTATGACATCAATTTCCTCGTTTCATTCCTTAATCTCCATTTTTTTTGGGTACATAGGTTCTTTTACATCCCATAATAGTCTATTCTTTGACTGAATGAAAACCTATTTTATGGTCACATGCCACCTTTAATTTCCAAGTAATAATAGTTAGGAGTTTTGCGAAGATAAATATCCTTTATCTTAGGACATCCATAACTTGGATTTCTTGCATCCTTGGATCATTTTTAAAATTGTAAACTGATTTTTAGTTCAATCCATCTTTCCTAATGAGCATCGGTACTAATTTCAAGTAATAATCCCCATTCAATCATGTTGGTTCCTAAAAGATATCAAATTTAATTGCATACCTAATTACCAAGCACAAAAATTTCTCATTAACTCCAAATCATGAGTAATCTAGATATTTCCTTACCTCTTCCCTAGGCAATAATCTTCCCCTTTCATGATCAAGTAATTTTCCTATCCTTTCCTAAGGCATCAATGATAATATAAATTGATCTTACAATCAAATATATAAGGTATGGTGTCATAATAGGTCAAAATCCCTGACCTTTCCACTACTTTTCTCCAAAAATCCCAATACCTTATCCTTGTGGTCATGAAATACATGACTTCAATTGATATCATGTCTTATGAAAAAGTCAAAAGTTCTTCCAAATCAAAAATATGTTTACAATTTTTGTTGGCTAGGGTACTTTATCTAAGTCAATCCACTCTCTTCCTTCCCCCCTTAGTGTTTCCATGACTTTTGATCAACTTAAAGTTGAATTCATAGAAACAATTGATTTCTTGAAATGATTTATCTTTCCTTGTTGTTGGCTTTCTTTTACCTTTTTCTCGCCTCTATGGCATACCTTGAATATACTTATTCCCAAAGTTATATTTATCATTGATCTCTAACCTTGTAGATTCAACAATTAGATCATCAAATAGGAGATCTAATGAATATTCAACAACTTTGTAAGCTAAGAGGCACTCTAATATACCGATATCCTTTTCGTGGAGGAGTATCCATATCCACAAGCCTCTTTTTTTGATGTGTCATCAACTTAGAACAATGTTTCCTCTAAACATAAGTTTGTTTTTATTGACACGTTGGTGAGTTCAATTTATACTCCAACCAATCTATGTACTAACCAAACCTTTGTTAGGCCAATCTGATTTACCTTTTTCAAGTTTCTTTCTTTTAATCACCTTTCCAAGTGACTTTATCCCAATTCTTACAATCTTCATAACCTTAGGCACCCTATGGTTTCTTGGTTTCTTTTACTCATCTTAATCAGAACTTCAAATTGATCTCGCCAATTTTGGTCGGTGGAACCATGTCCGCTTCATTGATTACTTCATTTCTGACTATTTTGGTCTTTTCCCTTATTCCAAGGTACTATCTCCTTTCTTACAAGTTCCTAGCCTTGCATAAAAATTAGATTCAAGTCAAGATTTATCCAACCTCTTGGATACCCTTTATTAAAACACTTAAGTTTTGGGCTTAAAAATGAACAAATCAATCTTTGTATTGTAGCTTTGTTGTCTCACATGCTTGAAAAGAGGCAATTTGGTTGAAGGGTCTTTTGGGTGAGTTTGGAAAAGTGTAGGACAAGGTGATTGTATTTTGTAATTGTCAAAGGTATATACATCTAACTAGAAATATAGCTTATCACAATAGGACTAAGCATATTACGGTTAAATATCATTTTGTAAGACAAGTTATTGATGGAGGTGGAGTAGCTCTTAGGAAAGTTCATACACTAGAAAATTGTGTAAACATGTTTACAAAACTAATACAATTAGAGAAGTTGAAGTGGAGTTTGACTTCTCTTGGTTTGTGAAAAGGTGATGAATGGGTATGGGCAAGTATCAGGTAAATTGTTGTCATGGTGGAGATTGTTAGATTATGACAACAAATTAGAAAGAAAGCAGAGTTTATCTTTTGGAAAGATAAGGGAATTAAAGCAAAGTCTTATTTTTGGAATCCTTTGGAAAAGATAAAGATTTAAAAAATAATAAAACAAAACAAAACAAAGAAAGAAAAACAAAGTTGGATTTTTCTATGTGCAACAACTGCGAGGAGTTTCAGAACAACCCTTTGGTCTGGCACATTTGTGTGGAGGGTGGCATTGCTTCGCTTATGGAGTGCTTGGTCAGCCATGATCCTATCTTATCGGGTCAGTTTGCCAATTCCTGGAAGGATAGACGGGTCTCCATTGGTGGTATATTGTTTGAATTCAGTGAGGAAGTTATAGCGCAGGCTCTGGGTTTGCTATGTTCTGGGAAAAAATACCCCAAACACACCAAGAAACTGGATCATGAAAGCTTAAAATCCTTTTTCAGAGGTGAGGAGGCCCCAGTGCAAAACTAGTAGAGGTTTGAGAGGGATGCACTCCCGAAGCCCTGGGACCGGGTGTGCATGGCGCTGATGAAGTATGTTACTTTGGAAGGTAGATTTAAAACTTGTTTCTTTTACCGTTTCCCTCTATTACATCACCTAAGACATAAGATGCTGATCAGTTTCCCATTTTTTCTTTTAATGGACCTTGAAAGATTTGTCGACAAGTGTAAAAATTCGGCCAGCCGTAACCCCTGTGATCTCCTGCCGCTCCCGCTCCATCAGGGGCTTATCTTGAGACTGTATCACTTTCATCTTGCTCTCTATCTGCCTAAAGCCATCATGGTTGTCTGTATTGAGAACATTGAACCCCTTTCAACTGTGCATATTTCCCCGACCGAGTCTAAGAGCCCTCCTCGGAAGTCCAATTCGGGCATTGTGGGGAATCCTAAAGCCAAATTTGCCACCAAAAAACTTAAGGGTGGGTCGGGCGAGGCCCATGCCAGCGCGACGGAAGGACTCTGTGAACTAAAAGCCACTAAGGTTGACTCAGCCTACAAGGCCACTTCAACCAAAAAAGGTAAGGAGAAATGCATACTGGCCCCGACTACTAAGGATGGCAAGGGAAAGAATGCTATTAGGAAAGACTCTAGAGGGGATACGGTTGTGGGGACCACAGAGATGACTGGAGGGGAAAATTCTAGGAGGAGATCCAGGAGGCTGGCCAAGAACAACAAGAAGAGGATAATTATTGAAGACTCTGAGGAGGAGCAGTCTGACAACAAAGGTTACAAGGAAGAAGAATCTGAAGATGAGGAGGAAGAAAATGTGGAGAGGCCCCAGTTTACTCTGATGGACAGCAAGCTTCCTATTGATGGCTCTGCCTCTCACTCTCTGCATCCCCTGGTGGATGAGCCTGGAGAGGTTCAAGGGACTATGGACGTTGGGGTGGAATCGTGCGATGTGGTGAAGAGAATGGACACTCTTGACAAAAGGTTTTGAGGGTTAATCCGCTTCACCATGAAGTTGGGTCACTTTGTCACGAGCACCCTGTCTAATGCTATAAAGGAGGAGCTAGAGGGGAACAACAGCCAGGAGAAAAAAAAATGGGTGGGTGATGAGGTGGTGGACCTCCTGATTAAAAATTGGGACAATGCCAGTTAGTTGCTCCCTGTGCCTATCTGTCGGTTGTTGCTCTGCGGTTGCTGTGTTGCCTTTGGGTTGTTTTTGTGTTTTTTTTCCTTTATGTTTGCTGTTTAGTCTTGTTCCTTTTTGGCCCTAATGGCTCGTTGTGAAGGGTACAACGCCCTGAAAATGCTGCTTAACTTTTCAAAAACAAAGGTTGAAGATATTATTTATATCATTTTTCCTTGAAGGCTAAATAATATTGTACAACAAATTGTAATTGAAGAGCAGTAGCTATGTGAGAGTTGTAATCAATTTCTTTGAGCAATAAGAATACCGATTCTTTGCCCCATGGATGTTTCCTTGACATATTGTCAAAGTTTTACCATGTAAATTTGTCTTCTCTATTTTTTTGTGATTCCATTTAATTATCTTTTATATTTTTTTGCATCTAACTTGTGCTGCAATTATTATTAGTTTTCTGGGTTTTACATTTCCATTTTCTCAACAATATACACGTAATGCAAAAGAATAGACAAGTCATGTTAATTGTTTATAAAATACCTTGAAGAAATTTCATTGTGTGGCATGCATGAAATGGTTGTATTCTCCTATATACATACAACAAATACGTGTAACATAAAAAAATTAATAAGGTTCTTTTGTGTAGTCTTTATAGAAAAATCTTCTCCCAAAAATTTAGTTAAACCCAATTAAAAAGAATTGGGATGGAAGTGTAATCATATATAACTACAACATGTCATAATGATAAGAGTGAATTAAATATTTACTAGTGGTTCCTATGCTTAAACATAAAGGTTGATCAAGAACATAAGGTTGGACTCTATGGTGGCATAAGATGAAAAAGAAATGATGGTATATTAGACATCATGGGTGAGATTAGAGGAGACATGTAACTTCAAAGAAATCTAGATATGAGATATGTGCAATGCATAGATGAGGTAGGAAATAATCATGATTTATTTATTTTTTCAAGCTCAAGGTATGTTTAGGAATGAAAATTGATTAAACTGTGATGCAACCAAGATACTCAAATATAGCTTATTGTAGTTTTGAAATGCATCATAAGAATTGAAACATGAAACACAATTTAAGAAGGGATGCAAATGTTTTCTTGAGTCAAAATATATAAGGAATTTAAGGTCTACAGGAATCCATTTAACATAAAGAATAATCGTATTATGGATGTGAGTTGTTAACAACTACATGACTTATTGGTGGTATAAGGTTTTGGATAATAATTTGTCTTTTAGAAGTGACCTAAATGTGGTAACAACTTTGTGACTTAAAGTGTGTTTCCTTAATTTTGCTTCTTTTAACTATCTAATCCTTGAGCATGAGATTAGATTCAAGACCTACTTCATGATAAGCTATTATACTATGTCTATGTTTTATATAAACTATGGAATTTATAATCTAATTAAGTGATTGACTTGATGTAGCTCATCAGGAGTAACTTATGTTGTGTTTTCTCTTTATTGAGGTGATAGACAACCCACAAGTTGCATGGAATTATTATGTTGGGTAATAATTACATATGACCTTTGATCCACAAGTGTTCACTTACACAAGAATTATATAATTGATATTGGAGTGGTTAGTATTATAAGGTTTTTCATGGTATCATATGTCACTTTCTAGTTTGTTAAGCTAATACATAGCATTGGTAGGCCCATAACCCACAACTTCAAGTATAATTTCCACAACTCGAACCTTGAAAAATATTGTGTTGTTTAAATGTATATTTGGAATGAAATAATCAATTGCATAATAACATAAATTTTCTTAGGATGAGACAGGGGAAATGTTGAAATTTAAGGGGGAGAGACATTATAAATTTATACTAATTATTTTATCATACAAAATTTAATAATATCATATATTAATAGGTGTTCAAGCCTGGGGATGTATGTATGGAATGACTTAATATTTTCTCTCCTTAGGTACCCTTAATATTTAATTTTATGATGAGATCTCTAATAAAAATTTATGTTCCACTTTACTATTGGGTTTACAACATGGTTGTCAATATGAGGTATCCTTGTTTTTTATAACCAAAACTTCATCCAAAAACATAATTGAACAAATATTCATCCTATAATTAAATTGAGATATAATTAAACTAGTTTCTTAAGGGAAGATTAAAACTAAAATATCTTTATGAAGTAAGCTCTAGGTGGTAATAATTTACTATTATATTCTATTGCTATTCAAGATGCATTGTGAGATAATCTTTTATTTTAATTGTACATTATTATTGGACTTAATCAACCCAATAACTTTGTACATTTTCCTTATTGAATAAGACTAAGATCCTATTTGTACATTATGAAAAGAGGATATTCATGTAATCCAGAATGCATGAATATCATCTTGAAATGCATGTTGAAGTTATAGATTATACTTTTATAAGTTATGAGTGGCCACATAGTATTAGATATGCATATGAATTATTGTGCGATCACATTGTAATACTTTAAAAGAGTTACATGAGAGAGAATTGATTAAATTGAAATATATGTGATCAAACATATATAATAGCCTTAGTTTCTTCAATTGTATTTTTTTTTTTTTATGTATGTATATACAGTTCTTGTCACAATTTTGATTAACAAAAAAGAAAAATCTCTTGAAACAATTAAAGAGAGAGATCTATGAATTGAAAGAAGAAAAGGATGTAGACAAAAGTATATATATATATAAATATATGAAGAATGAATGTATTCAATATCAATTTCTTTAATTATTGATTATGTATTTTTGAGTTGTGATGTAGATGTATTGCATGCTACTGAGGACAACAACTAATTTACAGCAGGAGAATTTTTATGTGACTTTTTCCCCAAAAGAAGAGACTCTATGAAATGACCCTTTAAAATTAAAAGGGAGATGGAAAATAAAGGATATTACGATCCTTTGGTTAAAAGAGAGATTAATAACACCTGCTAATGGGTTTTTAGGGGCTCATCCCTCTGCCGACGTAAGGGATTCGGTCTACTAGAGTAAACCTGAAATGGGGTGGATAAAAATAAATTTTGATGGGGCATCGAAGGGAAACCCGAGGCCCTCGGGTGCTAGGTGTGTTGCAAGAGACACTTCTTGTAATATTTTAGCAATTGAGACTAAGAAATTGGTGGAAGGTACAAATAATGAAGCGAAGGTGCAAGTTGCACTTCTAGCAGTGGTTTTGGCAAACAAGCTCCATGTAGAAAGATTACATCTGGAAGGGGACTCATAGGTGATTGTCAATGCGATTTCCAATGGCAGAGAACAAGTCTGGAAGCTTGATAAAATAGTCAATATAATCTGAACTAAGTTCAACAACTTTTGAAACTTTAAATTTCTCATATCTACTGTGAAGGCAATGCATTAGCGGATCAACTATCTAAAATGGCGGTGAATTTTACCGAGCAGTTTGGATCAAATGTAGCGGAGGTTTGGTAGAAGGGATAAAAGGTGGCATTTGATGTCAGCCTCATTCATGAAGGGGTAGATTGGTGCAGGGTGGCATTATTATGCTCATTTTGGTACAAGGGCATTGAATGCAGGACGAGCTCTTTGAGACAAATTCACCCTCATCCTCACTTTCAAAGTGCATATTATTTCTATCTCCATTGACTTTGTATTGGTGTACGCCAAAGGGTTGCGCATGTAGGGGAAATGGAAGAGAACTTCTCCTTCAAGGATTTGAAACAACAAATGGCATTTTGGGGGCCTATTTCAGAAGAAAGGTTGAAGAATTTTTTCACCACAAGAGACCCTTTCTTTCTCAGTCTGGTCCAGGCTCTCCTGGGAATTGAGTTTTTGGTTTCAAAGTTCTATTTTCACACAAATACAAATATTTTATCCTTGTTTTGTGCATGGGGCCTCCATTTCAACTCACGGGCGAAGGTGAGAAAGGTGGTGGAAAGGTGCATTAGGCCAGAGTGGTGGGTTGGGTTGGAGGAGATTTTGACTTGTGATGTGTCAGGGCGAGGTTTCATTGTCACTCATGGTGTCTGGCTTGGTTTTCTGGGTGGGCCTCACCATTGGCACCTATTTCTTCTGCATAGGGCTCTTGGCAATATTTCAAAGAGGAAGGTAGAGGCCTAGAAATATTGGGCGTACATTTTGAATTATGTGCATGATTGGGAATTGGTCATCGCTATTGAGATTACCTGAGAATAGATGAACCCAAACCTCTTTCCTTTTAGGTTGGTCGGTGCATGGACGGATATGGAGGTGCAACGAAGGGTAAATGGCCGTGGTGGTGGGTTTCATGGGAGGGGTCATGGTGTGGCATGAGGACATGGAAAGGCTCGTGGCTGAGGTCCTGGACACAGGTTTTGAATTGGGGTAGTTCAGTGTCCCTTGTCTTTTTTTGGCTCTAGTTATAGTTTCTTTGCGAACATGAAAATGTAAAGAATGTTGAATTTTTATGCTTTGTGGGTGGAACGGGCAGTGTAGATTTTAATTCTTATTTTGGAATGTGCGTTTATGCACCTGGTTGGTACCTATACATCTCGAGGTTGGGGTTGCAATTTTGGTGTCTCTACAGTTGGGTTGTGGCTAGGTTTTGTTTTCAATCACTCAAAAACATGTATTTACTCAATTTTGTATTTTCACATTATAATATAATAATAAAATATATATTTTATCAACCAAAAAAAAAGAGAGATTAATAAAGAATATGTATAAAAAGGAAGAATAATTATTAAAAGGCAACCTTTTGTGAAAGGGTGTGATGGTTTAGAAACCACCCCTTAAAATATATATATAAATCATTCATATGAGTTATGGAACAAACATTCAAGGATGAAGAACATTCGAGAAGAGAAGAGAAAGAGGAAAGAGGAACTAAAAGGGCATGAAGGAGTGAAGGTTAGGGTCATGGGTGGGAATTTAAATATTTGGAGAAGGGTCACACAACATGTGTTCAACTCGGGGTACATCGTACACTTGGGGGTGTCCTAGCCAAGGCTATGTTTATGCCATGAAGGCAGGTTGGTTTTGTGCAAGAATTGCTTCCTTCAAGGGTGTTTGTGTCGAGAAAAACCTAGACCTATAACCATTACTTTGAGTTTCAGATAGAAACCTTTCCATGACTTTAAAATAAGTATTGAGAACCATTGATTCAATAATATTTGGAATATCATTTATATAATTCTGATGTTTATATGATTAATCTATGTTGTGGTGTTATTCCATTTATTATGTTAATTATCTATTTTGGAGTTTCTTACTAAATTATCACATATTGTCTTTTGTATTGGTTATTCACATTCATTTTAATAATATTGTAGCTTGTAAATTATCTTCTCTCTGATTATATTATATCAAATTTGTTGCTAACACTTAAACTACTTTGGGAGGAAAAGTGACATTACAAGGACTACCAATAATTGAGTTGTTATTGTTAGTCATAATATTTAAATATCGAGCTTAGTGGGTACACAACCCTTTCTAGCATTTGAATACCCTAGACAAACCTTCATCGATCGCCACCCACACAAGTGAAACTATATTATATAATCTATTTTCATAATCTTGTTTTTGGGTGAAACACATCCTAAATTTTAGAGTTTGACAACATTAAAGAGATCGTCAATTATTCAACATTAGTTGAAAATGTCTAGAGTATCTCAAAATAAGGAAACCTTCTAACAGTTATAGGATAGGATTCCATTTTCTGATCACCAAGATCCCATAGTGGCAAGGTGAGAGCGTAGGACAAATGTCTAATCCAAATGATATGAAAGTTAAGATCATAGAGCATAATGTTACAACTTTCCAATTCAATGTTTATTAAAGCTAGGATAAAATAAAATGATGAAATAATTTAATGATCATTGGGTTATTTCCATTTTTTGATCACCAAGATCCCATAAGGGCGAGGTGAGAGCATACGACAGGATTTCTAGTCCCAATGATATCGTTTAGATACATTTTTTCACACTTTTATAAAATAAAATATTATAATTGTAGTTTCTAGAGAATAATAATGAGAGAAAACATAGTCTTCCACTTTTCAATGGTGAGTGATTAGCCACTTATTCAATGGGGTTAGAAAACTGAAATAATAATTAAATGAACATAAGCTCTTCCACTTGTTTAGCGGTGAGCGAAAATTCCACTTATTCAATGGGATTAGTAAACTGAAATAATAATTAAATGATCATAAGCTATTCCACTTGTTCAATGGTGAGTGATAATCCATAATCCTCCTTTACGTACATCTTGTGCAAAATTTATTCTTCACAAAGACAAAGAATCCATTGCAACATCCACATTGTTACTTGAATTAAATACTTGAACATGAGAACCATTAATAAAACTTGAACACACACAATGTTAGGAAATCTTCCAAAGCCTTTACAATATTCTCAAGATATAATCCTTCAACTTTGAGAACTTTACTTTATCTAAATAACCATATAAAATGATACTAAAAACCCATTCACCAATTACTAACCTACCACCTATGCAAGATACCCCAAGGTTTAATATATTACAGAGATAGAGAAATAGTACATTTATCATTTCTAATAATTATTAAATCAACGTGTAGTAAGGTTATTCAAGTTTCCTAAAATGTTTCCATACACATAAATAGTAGAGATCTCACCTAGATTAATCCATAATTATACATATTCTTACAACATGAATTAATTCACATTTCCTAGAGGAAAATACTATTCTTTGCAAGTCTTATTACATAACTATAGAGTGCAAGAAAATACAATAACCAAATTCATCCGGGTCTTAATGCATCATTGCAAGAAATATGATTAATAAACCTGAAAGGAAAAATAAATGAAACCCAAAGGTTGAGACATATAAATTTCTTCATGTAAATCACCATTTAAAAATTCACTTTTAACATTCATTTGATGAATAGGCCAATGCATATGAGAAGCTAAAGCAAGAACTAATTTAATAGTTGGTGTTTTAGCTACTGGAGCAAATGTTTCATTATAATATAAACATTCAACTTGAGAGAAGCCCCTAGCAACTAATGTAGCTTTAAACTTGCCAACTTCAGTATTTGCATTAACCTTAGTTTTATACAACCATTTGCATGAAACAAGATTCTTACCTTGAGGTAAATGAACTAAAACCCAAGTATTATTAGCAATTAATGTATCATATTCTTCTTGCATAGCCTTTTTCCAATTAGGTTGATCTTTAGCTTGTTCATAAGTTTGAGGATCATTTGAATGCATAATTTTAGACATCAAAGCATAATTACAATAATTTGCCTTTCTAGTCTTAGATTTATTCACCATTTAGGATTTCTTTTAGATGTAGGAGTATCATCACTAGAAGAAGAATTATGAGGAGAAATTTCAACATTTTCATCATCACTAGAAGAAGAATCATGAGGAGAAATTTCAACATTTTCATCATCACTATCACTATGAGTAAGAGATGCATTAGGAGGGTTAAGAGAAGATTAAACTTGAGGATTATCCTCGACAAAAATAACTTTATTTTGAGAAGATTCAATATCATGCACTTTAGAACAATCATGAACACCATTTTCAATAATGCATACATCTCTAGAAACTTTAACTTTGTTAGTAAGAGGATTATAAACTCTATAAGCTTTAGAATGTTCATCATAACCAACAAAAATATGATAAGAAGATTTAGCATCTAATTTTTACCTCTTTTGTTTAGGTTTGTGAACATAAGCAATTGAACCAAAAATCCTTAAATGCTTAAGATTGGGTTTCCTACCAAACCAAGCTTCTTCAAGAGTTATATCCTTTAAAGCTTTAGTAGGAGTCATATTAATAATGTAAGTGGCACAAAACATAGCTTCTGCCCAAAATTTATAAGACATATTTTTAGCATGTAACATACATCTAGTCATTTCAACAATAGTTCTATGCTTCCTTTCCGCTACACCATTTTGTTGAGGTGTATAGGGAATAGTTAGCTCATGCTTAATACCAAATGATTTCAAATAACTATTAAAAGAATTGTTCACATATTCTTTTCCATTATCAGTTCTAAGAATTTTAAGTTTAAAACCAGATTACCTTTCAACAAATTTATGAAATTCAAAAAATATATCAAGAACTTGATCCTTACTATGAAGAAAATATATCCAAGTTCTTCTAGAATAATCATCAACAAAAGTAAGTTCATACCTTGATCCTTGGATGGAGTTATTCTCCATGGGTCCCAAAAGGTCACTATGAACTAGGTGCAAGTTATGAGTTGCCCTCCATGATTGACCATGTGGAAAGGGCTCCCTATGCATCTTACCACTCATGCATCCTGTGCATAAAATTTTAGATGGAACAATACTCGACAATCCATCTACCATATTAAGCTTTTGCATCAAGGAAATATTTTTAGCATTAATATGACTAAGTCTTTCATGCCAAACATTGAAATCAATGGTAGAAATTAAAGAGCATCTTGATTGAGAAAACTCATAAAATTTGAAAAAATTATCAATGTCTAATTTAGCATTAGCAATGACCTTGTTTTGTTTTGGATCAATAACATAACACATATATTTGTAAAATTCTATTTTATAATCTTGACAAAGCTTAGCAATTGAAAGCAAGTTAGTCTTTAATTCAGGAACATATAAAACATCGTGCAATTCACCATTAGGAACATTCACATTTCCAATTGCTTCTATTTTACAAGTATGATTATTAACAAGTTGAAGAGGAACATTAGACATATCAGGTTGCATAGACTCAAAAACTTCTTTATGTGAAGTAACATGTTGAGATGCACTTGAATCAATAACCCATTCAAGAGGTTGAGAAACATTAAAACTACAAGTAAAAGCATATCTAGATTGATTAGCATTGTTATGAAACTTATTATTATTAGGTTTATTTTGTTGTTGACTATTTTGCTTCTTAAAACAACTATTTTGCCAATGACCATCCTTATTACAATAAGTGCAATGAGGCCTCTTAGAAGAGTTAGACTCTTTAGGATCATTGCCATTATTATAATGAGGTTTATTATTATACTTTTGTTTATAATGTTGCTTAAAGTTTTGCTTATGATTAGACAAAAAAGTAAGTTCATTAGACTTAAGATTGCCAAACTGAATTAACTTAGTTTCTTCCTGTCCTAATAAATTACGAAAGATATCATAAGTTAATTGAGTAGCTAAAAAAGAATAGCTAATTGAGCATGAATATTAGTAATAAATTGTTGAAATTGCTTAGGAAGATATTTTTTAAGAGTAAGATGAATTAATCTAAGATCTAATTTTACTCCTAAACCTTGCAATTGACTATTTAAAGCACCAAACTTTAATAAAAAATCATCCATAGATTTAAAATCAAAATACCTTAAATCTTCAAGTTGATCTTGAAGTTGAATTTTTCTAGATTCATTTGAACTATCATAAATAGTCTTGAGTTTGTCCCATGCTTCATAGGTTGTTGTACATGTCCCAATGTGAACATATAGTTAGGGTGACATGAAAATACCTATGAAGCCAAGGGCTTCCTCATTTTTCTTGTTCATCTTGGGATGCAGACGGACCAAGTTTTGATTTGGGATCCATAGCAACATCCAAAAGATGTTTAAAACGAAAAAATAAAGGAAATGTGAGCTTTTCAAGAGTGATAGTTAGAAGAATTTAACTTAATTTATGAGAAAAATAATAACTATTGTAAAAATTTGCTGCCTAAATTTAGAACAAAATAAGCCCCTTTAGAGATTTTTTTTAAAAATAACCTTCTTTTGTAAAAAGAAAAAAAATAGACTTTTTTAAAATTAATAATATTAAATTAAAATAAAAATAATATTAAACAATAAAATTAAATTAAATTTTAAAAGATTAATAAATAATAGTTTAATAATAAATCTTAAAAGCTATAAATAAAAAGTATATTTAAAACTTAAGAATTTTAATTATTTTATATGTAAAACTTTAAAAAACTTTTTATAGAATTCTTTTATTTCTATCTCTCTTTTAAAGCCTTTGCATATGAAAAAGAATAAGGATGACAAAAAGGTAAAAACCTGAATTTACTTTCTTATATTATATGAAAGGTCTTTTTAAAATAAATTGAATGCAATTTGAAAGAAAAGGTGTGAGTCGGAAAAAAATGAAATGGGTGGGCTAGAATTTAAAATGAAGATTTTTTTTTAAAGAATGTTTGGAGGAAGAGGGATGCGACACCCAAAAAGAATCAATAGGTAAGAGGCGAGGGAAGGGTTGTATTTATTATTATTAAAAAATAGAGGTTATAATAGTGAAAGATAAAAATAGAGGTTAGAACAGTGAAAGATTTTAAAAAAATGTTTTTTTTAAATTTAATCTATTATATAGATTTAAAAGAAAAAATAATTAATTTTGTACAGATTTAGTATACATATATGAATAAATTGTAGAGATGTTTTAAAAAGATTGATTTTTTTTTTTACAGAAATTTGAACATGCAAATATGGAGAATTGTTTTACAGATTTGCAAAAAAACAGATCAACATTTTTTTTAAAAGAATTCTGGACTTCTAGGCTAGGCCCACGTAACTCTATTTTTTTATTTTCTGGGCTAGGCCCATGTGACTCTCGAGGTGTGCCTTCTTACCACCCATCTTTTTTTTGTGAATATGTATCTTATCTCTTTAATTTAATATAGACATATGCCTATTCATCAAAAAAAAATTAAACTAGGATTAGATCCCTAAAGAAGGCAAATTTTTTTTTGTAGAAATTGATTTTTTTATAGAAATTTGAACATGCAAATATGGAGATTTTTTTTACAGATTTGTAAAAAAGCAGATTAGCCTTTTTCTAAAAAGATTTTTTTTTATAAGATGTAAAATATAGTGATTTTTTACAAATTTAACCTAATATTGTAAAAACATTACAAACTAATGATTTGTTCTAAAAAAATAAAAAAAACCCTTTATTAGATGGTTTTTAAATTTTTATGCAAAAAATAAAACGTGCATGCAAAATATATTGCACAAATTTGAAATTTGAAAAACTTAGAAATATTTAGATAAGAAATCATGTACAAGGGTTAGAAAAATATATCAAACAAAAAGCAAGATTAGACTTTTGACTTTTCTCTTTTTCTCTTTGAATGCCTCCAATGGTGTGCTTAAAAACTTGGTAAACCTTCAACAATATAGCTCACAAGATTAATAATACCAAGTTCTGATACCATGAAAGGAAAAATGAATGAGCAATGGAAAGTACTAACTAATGAGCATTGTTTGAAGGGAAAATATTACCAAGAAATAGAGAAGCCAAACCAAGCACCGCCAAAATGGAAAGGAGACACAAGAACTTGATAAAGGGAAAAAATAAGAAAAAACTTCAATATTATGAATGGAGGAAAAATGCCTAAGAATAATACAAAGAGAGAGAGAGCACTTAAGCCTTAAGCTTACTTGCTTGAATATGAAGAGTGAGAGGAGAGGCACCTCAATAAATAGAGGTGAGAAGAAGAGTTAGAATGTAACTCCCAACTCAATGAATTTCACCATTCATCTATGTGTGTGCAATGTGTCAAGAACCTCTTAAGGAGGTGGCTACAAATATTCCTTAATAAAGGAATTAAAAATCAAATGAGTCATCCTCACACATGTGTGAGAAGACAAAAAGACAAAAGACTTGTAGGGATTCCTACAAGTTAATAAATAATTACAATTAAAGAATAATCTTTACCAAGTAAAGATTAATCTTCTAACAAAACATCATATGCAAATATTGTAAAGATGGAAAAACAGTCGTAGACCTTAGATAGATCCATATAGTTGAAGAGGCCTAGTTTAACATTCACAAACCATGAAATGAAAAATACACATCTTATAGGTTGTGGAACATGTTTGAAAAACATTTTGAGGGTCAAGATTATTTGCAAGCCATAGAATTATGGATAAACTCATGCAGGTTGAGGGTAGGAGAGTTCATAGACCTTGAATGCAGTGAAATGAACTATAATATGACAAGATGGGCCTGTGGAGATTGAGGATACTACAAATCAAATAGAAGGCATGAAATGACGTTTACTGATCAAGGGAAAAATATGCACAACCTTGGTCAAACTTGTGAAATACAGTTATAACCAAAATTTGGTTCATGAACAAGATACAACATTTACAATACATGGAAAAGGGAAAGTGTAAATCACATTACATCATCAAGGGTTCATCTATTTCAAGATATTGTTCCAATATTTTATTCAGGATGCAAAATCTTTCACCAAAAATTGATTTAAACATATGAAACAAGGTGTAAACATTATTCTACCATTCTCAAATCAAGAATTATTACAAATTATGAAAACCAAAATGCAACCTCGCTAAAATTAAAATGTGCACAACAATTTAAATCATACCTGATCTTCACTTGAATCCCCTTCTGTGAAGACTCTATTTTAAAGCACATCTTGTACTACAACAAAACTTCATGATTCATATCATGGTCATCAAACAATACAGAATGCTTATGATTAAATTCATTGTAATAGGGAATAAAAAAAGCTTGCTTGATATAGACATAGGGATGTGATTCTTTTAAAATGATGAACTTTAGGACTTTTCATAAAGTAGTTGAGAAACATAGGGAGTATAGGAATATTAGCGAAAAACTAAGAAAGAAATACTGATTGGGTGTAAAAAGTGGGTTCCAAAGAGAAATTTGAGTTTACAGAGAAAAAGATAAGATGGCACTGATTAACATCTACACCATAATGATACTTTAATGGTTAAGCATTACATAGACTTGAACTAGCTCAGATAGATGTGCGCTCGCATAGAGTAGTCCGGTTTGCTAACATGCGGGTTTCACCATGAGGTGATCTTCAATATGAACACAGACTAATCAACCCAAGTATACATATACATACATAACAAATTCTTAAGAGATAACGGTTGCTCCTTGCCTTAAGACGAGGTCTATGCATTGGTTTCACTATTGATTCATATTGATAGAAATTTTTTGCACCACTTATCTACCAATCTAGGACGCTAAGGCTATGACATGTATTTGTTTTATGAAAAGAATTTGAAGCTTGATACAAGGAAATAAAATAATCTCTAACTTGGTTCATAGCATCGCGGTTGAGTCTGCTAAGGGAAAGTCATGACATTTCTATTCATTCGTAGTAAGACATTCTAGAAGAGGTTTCACTATACAATAAATTCCACCCATACTTTACATCAAAGAAAACATTTCAAATGGCATCAAGTGGAAAAATAAGAATGATCATGCAGGATAGAACCAAAGTATGCAACACAAATTTCTACCTCGTGAATGCTAATATGCACTATAATATTAACACTTCAAGCTCTGAACAACCCCTAATTAAGTATTACCTTAAATTTGTGGCTTTGTAAAGCATAGAAATGACTTGCTAGATGCAAAATTCAAGCTATTCTGGCCTGTTTCGCTCTCTTCCTCTCTCTCTTTCGACACACGATTCTAGATTGCTTTCTTTGCTCTTTTCTTGATAGAGGAGGATGGGTGACAAGCTCCAACCATAGGACTAGAGCTCCCCATTAAGATAGTCAGTTTAAAGAAAAGATTGAAAACATATATTAATTTAACACCAAAGAATACATTCTCATCTTATGTTCAACACAAAATGTAACCAGATAAATTAAAATAACAATGATGAAAATGCTTTATAACATTTCTAAATGTTACCCTCGAATTCCAGATGTAATTCTTTTCTCTTTATGTGTTCTTCTAGTCGCCTTCTTCTCCTTGTTTCTTTTCCCCATTTTTAAAACATCAAACATGCAATGATTCCCCCTTTCTCTCATTCGATTCCCTGCAAAAAAAAAGTTGATCCATCCCTCCTCCCAAACATTTTGCTTTGCTTACCGTTTTTTTTTTAAACTAGCTCCCAGTTCCCCCTTCCTTAACTTGCTAATCTCGTTTATTATCAAGAATTTTGAATACCACTGATGCCGATTACACAAGAAAATTAAATGCATGCATGCATTCCTTTGACTACCTTGGCAGATCTTTTTTTACCTAGCTCCGAAAAATTAATCGCATTACTCCTTTTTTTAAAATAGTGCTCATTAATTCTAAAAAATTCTAAAATATAAAATCTATTTAGATATTTATTTAATCATATCTATTTATGAATAATTAAATTTTTGAGTTCGATAGATGCTATTCCATTAAACTCATTTGTATATTTTATGCATACATTTTCGATAATAACTAATTTTCTCTTTAAAGTTAGAGGTTCCTTTATATCCATTGATCTAAATATTTTAGCTTGAGTGAAATGTATGATGCTCTAAGTAATTAAAATGATTTAAGTACAAAAATATTAAGGAAGGTAAATTTAAATAGTAATTGAGGACATCAAGCATAATGGTGTAGCACGAAGGAGCGAAAAAGAAGAGCAAAGATGTGAAGGTGTAGGACAAAGGCGAATATGGTGGTGAGAAAAGGTGCGAGGAATTTCTCGAAACCTTGACGGATTGGATCAAAGGGGATCTCCTAGGGAGGTTGATTTGAAAGTGGATCACCAAATTTGGGCAGTGGAAGCAAAAGAAGAAATCTCGATGGAATAGATCAAGGATTAGGTAGCCAATGAGCAATGGAGAAATTATAGTAAACACTCTAATCCCCCCAAAAAAAAGAGTGGACTCACATTGGTTATGGTCAGAATGGGAAGTCTAGGTATGATCTACCTCAGCCTTTCTAGCACAAACAACGGGGGTTCATGAACAAACAAGATGGATACAGGAAATTTGGGGGAGGAAATAGAAATTGGGGTGGAGGTAAAAACCCTAGATGGGAACACACTCATGCTTAGAACAATCCCAAGTATATGGGTAATCATCAATAAAGGGTTAACACAAAGGACACAAGAAGTTCACCTTTCAATTCTAGTGGAAATCATCACAATAAGGATTGGGTGGATGAGAGCAAAATAAAATCAAGAAGAGGCAATAAAAAATAATGGTGGTTAGAACAAACTATAGCTAGAAATAGCCCGCTTGGAATGATTGGTCCTTCCAGTTAAATGGTATGGCAAGGTTCTTAATTGGGATAGCCTAATTAGATAGTGGCGAGGGGGCTTGACTCCTTGCATCCAACTTAGTGCTTCACAAAGGTAGTTAGCCATTCATATGAAATTCACTTGGATTATAAATCATTTTCATCATCAATACATATTCATTTATCACATTTTTCATCAATATAAAACATAATCATACCTTCAAAAGTAATAACATCTTAATACATATTTCAGTATTTCGTTCACCTATCAAACATATTAAATTCATGATTCTCATTCATCATCATATTTACTCATGAAGGTAAAAGTAACTCGATAACTAAGAGACGAGGTGTAACAATGCCTACCATGTTAACATTTTCCAAGTCCTTAACTCTTATAACAAGTTTTGACATAAGTTTAAATCTAAGACCATGTAAGTGCTTATGTGGTAGAGGGGAAGCAGATGAATCAATAGTAGAAGTAGAACCCTCCAAATCACTATCATATACAAAATATTCGTCCTCCCTATTATACATCTAAAATGATTTCCCATAGGTAGATGGATTGATGAAAAGGAATGAAATTTATAAGATTTTGGATCAACATGATATTCTCCAACACTATATGATCTAAAATCTAATGATCCCTAATCATCTCGAATTAATGCATTACCATTGGATGAGGAATATTGGTTTGTAAGATAATATTTGAAAGGTTAATTTTGTGGAATAAAGTATTTATAATTATCCACAATTTGGTAAGGACTAAATAGTTGAGGTTCAACTAAGATACATATTTTTTACCATTGTGCCAAAACTTAATACATCTATGTAAGGTCAAAGGCATGAATCTTATTGTGTGTAACCATAAATTCCCTATAAAATATATGAGGTGGCTATCTTAGAATCAAAATGGAACAACATATCTAAAGTATGTGGGATAATTCTAATAGGAAGAGTAATGATACCTAAGGAATACCCACTTATACTATCAAAACCTCTAATAATAATATCAAATAACTATAATTTTGATGTATCTACCTTTAATTGTTCCAAGTAATCCTTGGTGCATATGTTTTTTGGTATGTGGTGGTTGATCATGCTATACTGTACACTCTTCATGTATCCTCGCTAAGGTCATGTATCTAGAAGCTTCTAAAAGCTTGTTATAAGCGGTTGGGATGAGGAGTTGTAGTATGGAATTATTCGCGAGATTGTAATGTGTTTTGCACTAGATAATAAAATCATTGGATGGCTGTGGCTTTGTGGATGTAGCTCGGATTGGGTGAACCACGTTAAATTCTCTGTGTTATCTTGTTTCTGCTATAATTTTTTGTGTGTTTTATTGATCAAATTTGCATTTAACTTGTTAGATATCTACCTTCTAACCCTAACAAGTGGTATCAGAGCAAGGTTGTGTTTGGTTATCATCTGCAAGAAGGTTTGACGGTTGGGTGGTAGTCTCACGGTTGAGTGGGAGAAATGGTAGACGAGGGTAAGTTGAAGGTTGAGAAGTTCAATGGGTAGAACTATCAGTTATGGAAGATGTAGACGGAGGACTACCTCTATCAGAAGGATTTATGGCAACCATTGGAAGGGAAAGCTAAGAAACCCTCAACAATGTCTGATGAGGACTAAGATATTTTAGACAAAAGGGCACTTGGCAGTATTTGTTTATGCCTGACATAATTGGTGGCATTCAATATTACAAAAACAAAGATAACTCAAGAGTTGATGGAAACCTTAGCAAAGTTATATGAAAATCCTTCCACTTTGAATAAGGTATTTCTTATGAAGTGTTTATTTAATATGAAAATGGTAGACGGTGGGTCAGTTGTTGATTATTTAAATGAGTTTAATACTGTTACTAGTCAATTAACTTATGTAAATGTAAACTTTGATGAAGAATTTAGGGCTCTTTTGATTTTGTGTTCTTTTCCTGAAAACTGGAATAGCTTAGTAATGGTTTTTAGCAATTCTATTTCTGGTTCGAATACATTGAAATTTGATGATGTTGTTGGTGTTATTTTGAGCAAGGAAATTCATAGGAAAAGCACAGGTGGAACATCCACATCAGGCAGTGTTTGAATGCAGAAAGTAGAGGTAGAACAAAGGAGAGAGGAAACAATTTTGGAAGTCATGGGAATTCATGAGAAAAATCAAAGGACAAAAGGCCCCAATCTAGAGACAAGAGGGATTGTTGGTACTGTGGTAAGATGGGTCATTTAAAGAAAGATTGTTGGTCTCAAAAAAATAAAGAAGAAGACAAAAATGAAGGAAATAAAGAGGCAAATATGGTAAGTAATAAATCTGATGAGGATGCTTTGATTCTTTCCCTTGACAATGTTGATGATTCTTGGGTGTTAAATTCAGGGGCTTCACTTCATGCTACACCCCATATAAATTATTTTCTTGATTATGTCTAAAGGGATGTTGGGCTGGTTTATTTGGGAGATAACAAACCCTGTCAAATTGTTGGAAAGGGAAGAATCAAGATTAAGTTGCAGAATGAGAATCATTGGCTACTACATGAGGTAAGGCACATTCCAAAGTTAAGAAGAAATTTAATTTCAATAGGGCAACTAGATGATGAAGGTTGTGTTGTTACATTTAGTGATAAAGATTGGAAGGTTACAAAAGGTGCCTTAGTGGTAGCAAAAGGTGTGAAAGTAGGCACCTTATATTTTTGTACAGGTCATACTTGTAGACATCCGAATTTGACCTCTCCCATAAGGTCAAATTTGTCCCGTTTATTCATCTATCCTGCATTTCCCATCGGTGTTAATTAAATGATTTATTTAATTAATATTTTCCCCTTTCCCTAATCTTCCTAAGGTATTTAATTTAAATAATTAAATACTTTACCTTTATCCTCTCTCCTCTCTAAATTAAATAAATATTCCAATTTGTTTAATTTAGTCATTTGCCTGTATGAATTTAAATCAATTTTTAAATTCGTTATTTTCTCTTTCCTTGTCCCATCCTCCATAATCGTTCCTTAATCTGGATTAATTTAATTGATCTTTGATTAGGATGCGCACACCCTTAATTAGGATTAATGTCATATCCTCCATCTTTGTCAACTTGCCTTAATCCTTCATTAACCACTTAATCCCTTGGTTGCACAACCTAATTACTTGATTAGGCCACCTTAATCCTTATGCCGTTTATGGCATACCCCCAAGTCAACCTTTTATTAAATGCTTTCTTTTTGGAGAAGGCAACTGTTTCCAGATTTTTAAGAAATTTTTAATTCCTCAAAAGTCTCATCACACACATGGGGACAGGGACCTCCTTTATTAGGAGATCTTGTCCATTCCCAAGGTACAATAAAGTACCTCCACCACATGTCCTTTTTGACACCTCACTCGCCCCATGTCAAGATGTGAGAGATTGTGAGTTCTCAACTTACCCTAGCCCTTGATCTTGTCCAAGGTGGTTGCATCTTGACTCTTCATTGTTTAGTGGCCTTTTCCCTAAAATTATAGGATTTTGCCCTCATTTGTAACACACATGAACACACAACATTCAAGCAAACATTCTCAAACATCCACAATTGTTGCAACTTTTGAGCTCATTTTGCATCCATATCAAGCATCCAATGCAATACCCACTTGCATCATTGCATTCCTCATCATCCCAAAATCATTTAGAACTAGGTTTCATGTTATTTTCCATTGAAAGGAGCACACAAATCAAACAATCAGTGAGGCCAACCAACTCATCAACTCGGACAAGGTATAACACTCTTTTTTCTTTCATTTTGTTCAAGTTCAACTAGGCTAATCGTTGAGATGTTGTTTGTGCTTTTTCTTGCTTGCATTTCATTTCGTTTTTCATTTTAGACTAGGGAAATTCACCTGCACACATTTTTGGCATGCCCGATGGGACCCACGTCACGGGTTTGAACTTTTATGTTCTTTATTGTTTGAGTTTTGTAGGTTCAGACTTTACACACAAAGACAAAATTGCAATAAAAAGCGAACTTGCTCCTTGCAGGGGCGAATTTGCCCAACCAGATGGGCGAATTTGAAAATAGAGGCGAACATTCTCTTTGCAGGGGCAAATTTGCTCCTCCAGACGGGTGACCTTGCACAGTACAGGGCAAATTTTCTAACTAGGGTGAATTTGCTTCAATCAGGAGTGAACTTTCCAGGACCTTCAGAGACAGGTGAAGTTGACTACTCAGAATGGCCGAACTTTCTCCTTACAGGGGAAAATTTTCTCATCCAGACGGGCGAAATTGCCTCACACAGAGGCGAACCTGAGGTGAACCCGATACTTTAATCTTCAATTTCCAACATCATTTTGCTTTCAATTTTACGTACTGCCCTGCTAACTTGTCTATTTGTGAGTGTCGCTGGTTTTTTCTAACATTTTAAGCAGTCATTTCTCATTCGTCCAAGACCAACGGTTTAAAACTAGTAACGTGTTTTCTGTAGAACGATCAATCCAAGACATCTTAGTTTGTCTGTTGTT
This sequence comes from Sequoiadendron giganteum, assembly GCA_007115665.2. Classification (NCBI taxonomy): domain Eukaryota; kingdom Viridiplantae; phylum Streptophyta; class Pinopsida; order Cupressales; family Cupressaceae; genus Sequoiadendron; species Sequoiadendron giganteum. Next base: position 385,967,753 of record CM021101.1, on the reverse strand, counting down.
TTTCATACTTGCTAAGAACACGTAGATTAATTAAAGGGTCAATTAACTTGTTTTTTGTGTTTATGAGTGGACTGTTGACATATCCAATCCCCTTGCACCATTCAGTAATATTGGGTGATGAGAAATTGTAGTTCATTCTAGTCCAGTCGAGTCTACCTAGGAGGTGCTAGTGCATCTAAGCTCTCCCCTTGCACTACGTGCGAGTTTGGGAACTAGCCGAAATGTTTAGTATCTTGTTCTTTTAGCGGGACCTGCTTGGGATTTTATCACCAGGGGGACGATTCCAACCACGTGTTACTGACGAGGTATATAAAGGGGGGAGAACAAAAGTTGTACCCCAATCCAATCACGTCATGTCTGGCGAACCATCGAAGCCAGGGTGATATGTGGATAAGACATGAAGAGTTGGTCCAAGTTTCCAGTACCTCGTTGGGGCTCCTGACTCACGCTTGTGAGGGGGGTGTGTTTATGGTTGTGCCTCACGTACCTTGCGTATATCGAGGGCACTCAAGATAGCCTTGTATAATCTAGATAGAGACCTGTGTTTCAACAACGACTTGGTGTAGTGTAGGGGATGCAGACCGTACCCTGAAGTTAATCACCACATAATCCCTTGAGTTGAGATAGGAATCCTCGTGGTGGACTACGATAGTCCTTAATTGAGAGAGTGAAGGTGAGTCTGTGGCGTTCGTTGATGACCTTGTGCCATTGGAACGCTAGTTATTTGCCTTCGCGAGAAAGGGTGCTCTAGAGAACCACCCCAGTATCACAGAATATTAACCTTGGGTTGTCTGCTCAAGGTGGTGGGCCTACATTAAGTTTGTAAACCCATATCACTAATTTTAGGATCGTGTTGCCTAGCGTGTCTTCTTTGTGTGATACTAGTTCTTTTACTTTTAGTTGAGTCAGTCCAACCTTCTATATGTTGTTTGTCGTGCTTGTTGTCATTTGCCACAGTCAACCCCTGCCTTTAGAGGCGAATTTGCACTGTAGACAGGTGATTTTTCCCTGTAAAAGGGCGATTTTGCATCTTGGTCCAGTCTAGGTCACCCATTTAGGCAAATTTGCCTTTGTTAGAGGAAAATTTGCTTGTGGGTTACTTTCTTACGCGACCCTATTTTTTCTCGTTGCCCTAAAACAGGTGATTTTGTCCATCCCTTAGGCGATTATGTTAATCCGCATTTGTCAAATTCGTCTATTCTCTAAGAATAGGCGAATTTGCTCCCCTGTTAGGCAAATTTTTTGCCTTGTTGGGTGAATTTTTTCCTCACAGGGGCGATCTCGCTTTCCCGTTCCAATTCTATCCATTACCTTATTCATCAAATTTGCTCGTTCCTTGTGCATAGGCGAATTTGCTACTTCATTTGGGCAAATTTTCTCATTACTGGGGCGACTTTGCCTCCCATTCAAGTCTTATGTACATCACTCTGTCTATCAAATTCGCCCGTCCTCTCAGGATAGGCAAAAAAAAATTCTCGTTCAGGTGTCCATTTGCCCGTTGGTAATCCCGTTCTCTATCCGAGCCCTCTATCTGAGCCCTCGTTCTGGATCGTTTAGGTTTTTGTTTGTTCATTGGTGATCCCGTTCTCCATCCAAGTCCCCATTTGGGTCCATTTAGGTTGATCTGATTGGTCATTGGTGATTCCGTTCTCCGTCTGAGTCCCTATTCGAGTCTGTTTAGGTTGATTTGTTTATCTATTGGTGATCCTGTTTTTCATTCAAGTCCCCGTTCGAGTCTATTTAGGTGAATCCATTTGTCCATTAGCTGATTCCATTTTCAGGCGAGTCCATTCCCGTCCATATCATTCACAAAACAAGCAAAGTTGTCATCTCGTTAGGTGATCCTGAAAGTCAAATCTGCCCATTCTTCAGTGATATTAAGGTTTTAGTTGAACTTGTCAGAGTTTTGGGCAATTTTTCTAGCTATTTGGGCAATTTCGCTAGTTGTTTGGGTGAACTTACCGTCTAATAGGCGAACTTGCTTAGCAAATTCACCTGTTTTCTATGCCAGTTAAGTCTTGGGAGAACCTGCTTCCTTTGATAGGCAAATTTTCTTGGAAAATCCGCATGTTTCATGTGTCACCTAGGTCTTGGGCAAATTTTCCACTCAAAATGGGCGAGTTTGCCAAAGAAAGGCGAGTTTTCTTAGTCTGGACAAGCAAATTTGCAACCTAAAGAGGTGAATTTGTGACATATAGAGGTGACTCCGCTTCCCATATAAATTCTAGAATGTGAATCCTTTTAGCCACTAAAAGCCTGTTGTTTTTTGAGTCATTTTTCGTGATCAAAATTTTTTTATCACCATCCGTCTTCTCGTAATCATCATTTTTATCTGTCTGCATTTTCCAAATATCATCATTTCATTGATGAAATTATCTAGGAGTATCTTAGAGCATCCTTAGATCGCATATCCATCATCAGTTCATCAATCTGAATCCCCTAGACTTTGTTTTAGAGGTTTTTATTCAAGTTGACTTAGGTGTCTGATCTCAATCGTCATCATCTATACCTGCTTAGGATTTTTATCCATCCCGAGTTGGTAAATCATCTTTGACCCAATCAATCTACTTCCATCTTGAGGTAGATTCAGTGACATAATCATCCATCTTACAGTTCAACTTGATCAATCAACACCTTACGTCATCTAATCAAAGCTTCTAAACTTAGTTTACAATCAATTTCATCGGTCCAATCTAATCAATCATCTAATCCAATCAATCGCGTCATCCCATCGATCAATCCAATCCAATTGCATCCTTTATCCATCATCCAATTCAATTCAATCAATCCATTGTCCAATCCAACTAATCCTTTATTCATCACTTAGGTCATTCTCATTTGCATCCTAGGATATAGCGTCATCTCAGTTATCTGGTAGTTTTGCATTTTCATGCCCCTTACCCTATCACAAGCAAAGAAGCTCATGGCAGATCAACAATCTCAAGGTGCCCAGCCTAACATCCCTTACGATCCTAACAATGGTGGCTCATCACAATCCAATACTGAGGTCCAAACCACATCGCCTCTTGCCGACGAAAGCATGGTCAACCAACTTGAAGCTACAGTCGATGAGTATCTCAATAATCTCATCAATCTCCGAATGATAAATCATCTCCTTAATGAGTGTGGGGATAAAATACTCACTACATTTCTCATGAAGGGCATCAAACCACCATCGAGATTTAATTTATCAAAATTTGTCAACACATCACCTCTTGCACCTCCTACGCCTCAAGATCCCCAAAACTCACAGAATCCTCTGGGGAATTCTTATGTCCCTAAGGGTCCTCCCATAGATAATTGGTACTAACCTGGGTTCGATAATGTCATACTTTATCAGGTCACACATCCCCCTCGGGTTCCAATCACGATTGTAGGAGCATCACCCGATCCGAACAATCCCCTTGCTTATGGTATGCCACAAAACCTTTCTCCACCGCCATCTCCAAATGTCCCTCAAGGTCCGACCCCAATACCGTCTACACCACCTCTTCCACCTAATCAACCCAGTCGACCACTATTCAATTTTGGGGGCAATCCTTTTGTTGCATTACCGCCACCTCCAAGATCAACACCTGCTTCCAATCTACCACCACCTATGTTTATCCCTCAACAACCACCTCAAAGTAACATTACACTTTCTCAGCCACCGCAAGGTAACCCTCAACAAACCGCTCAACACATTCTAATTCAATCTCAACCAATCCAACAACAACCTCCATAGCAGAATATCCCCATCCCTTCGCAACAACAACAACAACCACCCCCGCATCAGTAGTAGGGTAATCCATCACATCCTCCTCATTAACCTCAAGGTCCTCCCCATCAACAAATATCTCAACAAAACCCATCCTTCCAACAACTACAAATCACTCAGCAACCTCAAATCCCAACTCAACCTATTTATCATCAACCTCTTCAGCAACAACAAGTCCCTACACAGCCTTTAACAATCTCACTATTCCATTCCTAGCAACATAGCTCAGTACCTATACCATCCATAAAGCACGTTCTATGTTGTGTGCAACCCCAACCTTGGTTACTCCTATCATAATTCGTAAAAATATCAACAACAACCATCTTACGCTACCCCTTCACAACCACAAAAAACCATTTCCTATCAATAGCCTAATCCACAACAACCTTCGTATGCACCCCAACAGTATACTGCCTACAATTATCAATCCACTCAATATTATGCCTCGCAGCAGCAACCATCTTATCAAAAACCATCATATCAACAGGCTACTTCCACCTCATACTATCAAGCACCTCCATCATACCACTAAGGGGGTCCTTCTTCTTATCACCAAAATCCACCATCCTACCATCAATTCTACACCAATCTGCCATCAAAATATACCTACACCAATCAATATTAGTCAACTCCTTCATGTACACCTCCACCATCATATGATCAAACTACATCCACTCCATCCACGTCTTACCAACAATATGCTCCTTATCATCAATTTAATCCATCAAATCCATCTTCATCAACACCCACTAATAAGGAGTGGGAAGAGATAAAGGCCGCCTTGAAGGACTTACAAGCAAGGACCTCCAAAAAGTCTTTTAAGTTTGAAGAAATTTGTCCCTATCCATTCGATCCCTCACTTTCACTCATTCCTTTTCCCAAGCATTTTGAAATGCCAAAATTTGACAAGTATAAAGGAACCAAGGATCCTAAGAACCATCTTCAAGAGTTATATTCACATTGCCAAGAAGTCCTCCACAATGACAATTATCTCCTGTGGTTATTCCATAGGATTTTAATGGCGGTGGCTCTTGACTGGTTCATAGGTCTTCCAAAGGGATTGATCTCTTCTTTTGCGGATCTTTCAAAAAAAAATTATCAACCAATTCTCCTTCAATTTGGAGAAGGATATTGATAGCCTACATCTTCTGAAAGAGAAAAAATGTGATGCTAAAACCTTTGCTAGCTACCTGCAAAATGGCGTGCTTTGGCTAGTCGACTGAAATCTCCACTCAGTGAGAAAGACCTAGTGACTCTGTTTATGGCCAATGCCCACCCATACATGAGACATAATCTCAATATTCATTGTGTCACAAACTTTGCGGAAGTCATATAAAATGGTCCTATCATTGAGAGAGCTCTCATCGCTAAGGGACAAATTAAAATTTATAATCCACGTAAGGAAAAGCCATCTGGAGATAAGTCTCGCTACTGGAAAAAAAGAAAAAGAACACAGCCAATGATGGTGTCACAGATACCAAACATGTTCAAGTAGCAAACACCTCACAAAGGCCTCAATACACCCCTCCACAAAAATCAATCCCACAACTCATATCCATGCCACAAGCCACACCTCATCCTCCTCAATAGTCCAATCAAAGTAATAAAGGCAATAATAAATGCTCTTTCACTACTTTCAGGGAGCTCTTCAGTATCATGTTCAATAGGATTTTGCAAGAAAATTATTTGATTATGTATCTTGCGACTAAGACTTTTGATGAGTCTAAGCCAAAGGCATCCTAGTACAAGGAGAACAAGTATTGTGATTTTCATAAGATCAAAGTTCATTCCACAAACAAGTGTCAAGGACTCAAAACGTATGTACAAGATCTGATAGATCATGGAGATATACAAGTGGATACCAACCGAGCATCTTCGTCCAATGCTCAACTACAAATATACCAAAATGCCTTCCCTAAACATAACTTAGGTGCCAATATGTCTAATGCCAATCTTGGGTCAAGTAACAACAACAGTCAAAACATCATCACCAATAACATCAGCTATAAGAATGTACCTTATAACTATGATGATATAGTTATGTGCATTAGCTAGGTAGAGCCTCGCATATCCATGATTTGTGTCAAAGCTAAAGATCCACAGTGTTCTGTTACAACTCGTCGTACCCATATCTTCATCCCTGGTCCTTCCACATTAGCCCAACCAGCTCCTGTAAGTTCACAGTATAATATTCTTGACCACCTAGGAAAGAAACCCACTCAAATATCTATCTTGGATTTTCTCAAGTCTTCTCCTGTCCATCAAGAAATTATAACCAAAGCTTTACAGGATACACATGTAGCTAATGACATAGATCCCACTTACTTCCAAGCCTTAGTGGGACACCTATCATCAACTTATCAGTTGGGTTTTAGCCAAAATGACATGCCTGCCATCAATCTCGATCATGACCGCCCTCTTCATATTGAAGTCCTCGTAGCTCGACATAAAGTAAAAAGAGTCCTGGTAGATAATGGCTCGACCCTCAATCTTTGTACATTAAAGTTCATAAAACAGGTTGGATACACCCACGATGACTTGAACAACCATGTTATCACCATAAAGGCATATGAAAATGCTGAGAGGGATTTTGAAGGCACCATTTGTCTTCCCATTAAGGTTGGCCCTATTGTGCAGTATACCACATGTCATGTTCTTGACCTTGACCTTCCATACAATCTACTTCTCAACCATCCATGGATTCATTCCATGTAAGCCGTTCCATCCACTTACCATCAATGTCTGAAGTTTCCTTTTCAAGGAATGGAAGTAACCATACATGTCGATCCGCAACCATTTGAGTATTATTGTGCTTTAGAAGCTTCCTTCCTCCACTCTCATTACTATCCAGTTGAAGTGGGGGCACCTCAGACCACATCATCCAATCCATCCCATAATCCATCAAACAACACCACATCCACCACTTACGACTCCACCATCACCAAGGTCAAGATCATTGACAAGGGTTGTGGAGAATATGAAATGCAAACTGCACTCAATGTGGCCACAATGCCACCCTCTCCCCACTTGTATGGGAAACCATCTCATTCAACCTCCAGATTAGAAGAAAAGACTAAAACCCTCACTTCCAAGAATATGGGTTCAATGACATTCAGAGATTTGGGTACACTCAAGGAACAGATGGAAGACGACATCAACTAGTGGGTCTACTAAGAAGAGCCTAAACCATCACCTCCCCTCATGGAATATTTCCAGGAGGCCTATCTTCATGCATCAAAGTTAGCTAAAAAGTGTAACTATCAGGAATGGGATCTTGGTATAGACGACCAAGGACGACGCCAACCTATAGAACCATTTGTGCAACCTAGAAGAATAGGCCTAAGCTATGACACAAAACAAAAGGGTCCTGCGCCATCAACTAGTGCTTCTAACAACATTAATGTGGGCAACAGTCTCCTTGAGGACTTTCCTAAAGAAGATTCCCTCATACTTGCATACAATGACGTGAATCTCTCCTCCATGTTCAATTGCCTATCTATCTAGTCTATCAGCCTTTCCCTTCACCATCCTGACCTCATTGAATGGGACCTACATAGTAGCGCACTTGTTGAAACTTTTCCATCAATGGATACTTATGTACATCTTATGGGATTGGGGGGGGATGAACTCCCTAACCTCAAAAATAGAAGAAACAAAATAAAAAAGGCGCTTCTTGACTCAAAAAAAGTAAAAATAAAGGGTGTATCTAACCGTGAAAACCTCAACAAGGAATTGGAAGATGGGGATGTTCATCTTCCCCTTGTGGGAACTCAACTGTTTGAACGATCTTCTATTCTCATCAAAGAAACACAAGAAGTAAATTTAGGAACAGAAGAAAATCCAAAAATCACGTATGTAGCCAAATCCTTATCAGAAGAAGATTACTCCATCATCGTTCAACTTCTCAAGAAAGGCATCATCAATTTCACGTGGGCCTATTCAGATATGCCAGGTCTGGATCTTGCTCTAGTCGTACACCATTTGGATGTCCACCCAGATGCTAAACCCGCCAAGAAAAAGCTGAGAAAAATGCATCCCCAAGTAGCTTTGTTGGTCAAGAAGGAGTTGGAAAAACTATTAGAGGTTGGATTCATAAGACCTATTGATTACTTTGATTGGATATCCAACATAGTGCCAATTGCTAAGCCAAATGGAAGTATCAGAATCTGCACTGATTTTTGGGACCTCAACAAAGCCCGTCTTAAAGATGATTTCCCTCTACCAAACATTGACATGTTGGTTGATTTAACTGCTGGACATGAGATGATATCCCTCATGGATGGTTTCTTTGGCTACAATCATATCAAAATTGCACCTGAGGATCAACATAAGACTGCCTTCACCACTCCTTGGGGCACATTCTATTACAACCTCAAGAATGCGAAGGCAACATACCAGCGTGCTATAACTGTCATCTTCCATGATCTCATTCACATCATAATGGAAGATTATGTTGATGATAAATTGGGGAAAACTAAAATGAAAGAAGAACATTCTACAGTCCTGAGAAAGATCTTTGAGCAGTTAGAGCATTACAAGCTACGTCTAAATCCAAAGAAATGTGTCTTTGGGGTTGCATCAAGAAATCTATTGGGCTTCATTGTCTCCAGAAGGGGCATAGAGGTAGATCCGGCTAAAGTCAAATCAATAATGGAAATGCCCCCACCACACAATATTAAACAGTTAAGGAGCCTTCAAGGCAAGCTATAGTCCATCAGACGGTTAATAGCTCAGTTAGCCGACAGGTGCCAATCGTTCACCCATCTCCTATGAAAAGATACCACCTTCAAGTGGGATTCAAAGTGTCAGCTAGGCTTCAACAAGATTAAAGAGTACTTGGCTCATCCGCTCGTCCTCATGCCTCCACTTCGAGGTAAACTGCTTTTGTTGTACATTTCAACTACTTCAGTTGCACTGGGGGCATTATTAGCCCAACATGATGAGTTCTCAAAAGAATGCACCATCTACTATATTAGTCAAACATTAGTGGTATATGAACTTAATTATTATTTGATGGAAAAATCTTTCGTAACTGTAGTCTTCTATTCACAAAATATCTGCCACTATATGCTAGGTCATCCCATGAAATTGATATCAAAAGTCGATCCACTCAAATTTTTGCTATCCAAAACGTTTTTAACTAACCGCATGGCTAAGTGGATCATTTTACTAAGCGAGTTTGATATAGAGTGTGTGGATTGAAAGGAAATTAAAGGGAAAGTAATAGCAGATCAATTGGAAGATGCTCCTTTGGTGGACGCCTATCCTTTGGTCACAATTTTTTTTGAAGAAGAGGTCCTTACAGTCACAAAGACAACTACGTGGACGCTCTACTTTGATGGCTCATACATGCACAATGGAGTTGGGGCAGGTATCTTTTTTGTCACCCCACAAGGTGATTACATCCCGAAATCATTCAGGTTAGCCTTCCCATGTATGAACAACATAGCAGAATATGAAGCTCTCATCACTGGTCTTAGGATCGCCATCCAATGGAACATTACTTACTTGCGGGTCTTTGGTGATTCTCAGTTGGTCATTAAATAGGTAAATAATGAGTTTCAGACTAAAGATGAAAATTTTTTACCTTATAAGTGCATGGTGGATGATTTCAAGAAGTACTTCATCTCTATCCATTTTGAGAAAATCCCTAGGGTCTAGAATAAGGTGGCTGATGTAATGGATACAATTGGTTCCTTGATTGACATGCCTAAAGATTGAATAGACTACAAGTTCCTAGTTGAACAACTTTTAATCCCTTCTTATGACATCCCTGAGACTAAAATGGTGTGTGACATCGTAGGTCCCGAGTCACCATGGTATCACAACATTTACACCTATCTCTATGATAAAATCTTACCCCCTGACCTTACATGCAATCAACTTAAATCCTTCATCCAATGCACCTCCCATTATACCATAGTGGGAGATACTCTTTATCATCACGGGTATGATGGAACTCTTCTTAGGTGTTTGAACAAGATAAAAGATCTCACCGCATTAGTGGAGGTACATAGTGGTGTTTGTAGAGCCCATTCTAATGGCATGGCCTTGGCTAAGAGGATTCTCAAAGTAGGATATTATTGGCCCACCATGGAGCATGATTCTTGAGAGTTTAAAAAGAGATTCCTTCCTTGTCAAGAACACACAAACCTGATTCATGCTCCCGCTCAAGATTTGCAATCCATCATAACACCATGGCCCTTTTCACAATGGGGTTTCAATTTGATTGGAAAGATATACCCTCAATATTTTGATGACCATACCTTCATCATCACCGTCACTGAATACTTTACTAAGTGGGTGGAAGCAATTCCACTCTCTCAAATTATCAATGTTCAGATTTCCAAGGTCATCCTTTTCCATATCCTCTGTAGGTATGGAATTCCCTCCACCATCATCACGAATAATGGAAATCCATTCAATAACAAGTGCATGGAATTTTTCTGTGAGACCTATCACATCCAACACCGTTGGTCCACTCCCTATTACCCTCAGGGTAATGGTCAAGCAGAAGAAACTAAGAAGATTTTAATCAAAATCCTTAAAAAGATGGTTAACAACACTGGTAAAGATTGGCATCTCCATATCCATCCTGCCCTTTGGGCCTAGCACACTTCCATCCGTACTCCCACTAGTGCCACTCCATATTCCCTCATATGGTGTCGACGCTATCTTGCCGATTGAAGTCGAGATCCCATCACTTAGGATATCTCTAAAGAATCTTATAAGTGATGAAGATGCTCAGGTTGCACGCCTCACTCAGTTAGAACTCTTGGATGAAAAGAGGATCAAAGCATACAATCATTTACAAGCCTATCAAAATCATCTCAGGAGAAGCTACAATAAAATGTTTGTCCTCGTCAATTCAATGTTGGTGATCTAGTCCTCAGAGAGAATCAACGTAATCAACAAGAGTGAGACAAAAAGGGTAAATTTGAGGAAAATTGGCTAGGTCCCTATGTTATCATAGCTAAGTACGGTTTCAATGCATATAGGATTACTACTCCTAAAGGAGAACCCCTAGAAGCACCCATCAATATCATGCACCTGAAAAAAATTTATGCCTAAGTCAGCTGGGTGGTCCTTTCCTGAGAAAATATAAAAAAAGTAAAAAATCGTCAAAAATCAAAAAAATCCAAAAATAATAAAGAGAAATAATTCATCCTATGGTGAAAACCACTCTTCATGGTCCCTTAGATAAGTACATTTGGTGAAAACCTTGCGACAGGCACCATTCGTAGAGGGCATAATCATTATCTACCTTGTGTCCTAGTTATTTTATGCTTCCATCTATTTTATCCTTAGATCCTATCCTAGCATCCAATTGATCCTATCCTCCCCTCAGCATCTTGTCATCCATCACCTAGTATATTGTGATTGAGCATTGGATGATCCATATCTGCTATCTAAAATCCTAAGGCTTTTATCCTTAATCTGAGCTTTTTATCACCTGTACATCATGTCTTGTCATCGGTCTTGCATCATCATTTAGACTCCTCCATCATGTCAGTCATCATCAGGTCTCATATTGTCTTTGTCTTTTTTGCGAACTAAGTTGCCCCTACGCTTTCATGTAGAAAAGGTCGATCATTTGATCAGCCCCTAGGACATTTTTTCATCAGCTATTTGTCCTCCATCATGGTATCCATTGTTTTATTTTCGCTTTTATCCTTGGTCTTTTGTTGAACTACAAGGGATCTACACATTCACGTAGGTAAGGTTGAACTTTGATCAACCCCCAAGCCCCTAGGTCTTTAGGGTGTGTCAGTATTGTGTCTTGTCACATTGTCAAGTACATCCCTATCTAGCTGGTACTTACAAATAAAGGTTGTTAGTATCACGAGGTTCAATTGGTTTCAGATATCCTACGTCATGTTGATCCTCTAGTTTATTTTCCATCTTTGGTCTTAATAGGATGCATCCTTCCTAACAGATCACATCAATCCCATCCACCCTTTTGATCCTGTGGCAAAGAAAGTTTGAAATTGATTGTGATTTTGTGATGCTTTTGGCTTTTGTTTATCATTTGAGCTCCCTATTATACCTCGTCAGGGTCACCACGATCCATTATATCATGGTGCACTTTGACTGGTAAAGATAGGGGCGTATCTTGATCTTTTTATCTACTCACTGTCTTCTTGGTTGTCCCACATAGTACCTACCAAGATCTTTGTGGTCTTGTGTTACATTGGGGCATCCTTTGTGTTTGTGGTCATCCCCATGCATGGACCGACCAAAGTCCTTGTGACTTTGGGGTGTTGGAATAGCCTTCTTGTCTGCTGTGATCGTTTCATGTATTAGAAACATATCTGCCTTGGTTCCTCATACTCTGGCATCTTGTGTCTTGTTCTATAGAAAAAATCAGTGCTCCTAAATTGGAAAATAGTATTAGGATTGCATTTCATACTTCATCCCGTTGCATTTCATTTCTCTCCCCATCTCTTTCTCTTGCCTATGACTAGTGATCTTGGCTATGCAAACATTCACCTTCCATCGCCTTTTCTTCTTAGGATCCACATGGTCTTGATGGGTGGAGTTCCACGTCCACCATCCCATCCATCTTTCTTTATTTTTATAATGATTACAAGGAAAGTACTTGCCATAAGCTCAAGCCACCCTGATCCATAAATAAATTGGACCTACTAATACCTTCCATCACTATGCATGCCCTTATTTAAACTCATTCCCATCCTAATTTAATTCAAATATTAATGTTTGTAGAGGATTTAATTACATCCCACCTCTCATTGCATTGTAATTATCATATTCATTTTAAGTTGTTTAGATTGACATAGATTTGTTATTCTAAGCATCTTACATTAGCGCCATTCCAGTATCATTTCATTACATCACATTTTTCATTCATTGCATCCTATTGCATTTTTATTTCATAATCACATCACAATAATATAGTCCATGGTACACATCATGAAATTAAAAGCAACTATACACACATCTCCACTTGCATCACAAATCATTAGTCTATAATCATATCATACATCACATCTTGCATCATAAAATTTTAGGCATCATGCATATCACATAAGTCATCATAAATGCATACATACATCATACCCATTTGCATATCTCATAATAAATCATGTCCATATACGCATCCATACATAAACATCATCACATCATAAATGCAAAGTGTGAATAAGGGTCATCACATAATATATAAGTTTCAAAATATCAAGTCCATAACAAAATCCATAATAAAGTCCATCATAATCATAAATAAATATTCGTCATGTCTATCCATGATCATCGAATAAAATACAGGTACAAAGTTCCCCTTAAAAATGGGGACCACATCAATGAATAGATTGATCTATGTCTAGTCTGCACTATGGAACCTATGGCCTCTGTCCCTATACCCTTTCTATACACCCTGCACTTGTCAAAATCTAGATTTTGTCATCCCTATCCTCTCTATCCTGTGTTGGCTCCATCCAATCTTTGAGGGGAGTCTGGCACTGGTCCCCTATGCGAGGGAGTCTCTCAATAGTTGCTATATCCTCACGTGTGTGTCCCTACTGATCGTGATGGTGCCAAAATTTGTGGTATCTCTTAGACGTAGAGAGGTACGCACTATGTTCGATCGGGGACCTCAATGAAGTAGGTTGCCCATGTAGTAGTTGGCCTCTCTCATGTACTCATCCCTCTCTATCACCTGACCCTTGGCCATGTCTCGCTCTATCCTGTACTTGTCTCATAATCCAGATAGGTGTCTCTTGTCCTGCTCCCATGCATTTTATGTCATCCTGATTTGGTCTATCTGTGCCATCTCCTGCACTGCCGCATCTCTCTCATCCTCTAGAGTCTGTAACTCTCCCTCTGTTGCCTCTGTCCTCTCTAAAATGACCCTTGTGTCTCCCATCACTACCTCTACACAGTTAGTCTTGCCCTGAAGCTCGTCCTGCTCCCTCCTCATCTCCTCTCTCTCCTGTCGAGCTTCATCTCTCTCCCTCTACATGGTATCCCTCTCCTCCAACATCCTGGTGACCTCATTTGCTAGAACCCCATAATCCCTTTATCCCTCCTTTTGTAGCCTCTCTATCTCTTCCTGCAACCTGTCTCTATCTACCTCTGACTCCTTGATCCTATGCTCTGCAACCCTGAGTCTAGCATGAGCTCCTACTAGTAGTACTATCGGATCCTCTAGTGGCGGTGGTACATATGGTACCATCGCGAGTGGCTTCGCCTATATAGCCTCCACATCCATAGGCTGGTCCTACTCTCTTCAATCCTCCATCCTCCATCCTCCCTATCTCTCCTCTATTGTCTGCCTCCTCTCCTACCCCTCCTGCACTGCCTCCCTAACCTCCTCTCATCATTTGAACCATAGCTTAGTGCCCCTACAATCGGGTGCACTGTCGTGATCCATCTTGGTTTATGAGTTATCCACCATGCAACGTATCTCACAGTCACCCCTACATCTGCCACTCCTGTCCTCCATGGATATGTCACTAGTTGCACATCCTCCCACCTCTGTCTGGTGAATTCTACTGTGATCGGATCACCCCACAACCGCTCTCGGGTAATCTGACAAAATCTCTGAGGCCCTAGTGGGGTATCTTACAGCATCCCAAACTATTTCATCACCCTGTTTGGTTGGTTGAGCTCGATGATATGTGGGTCCCTCCCGATCAGGTAGCACACTGCACAAAAATATCCTATGTACCTCCTCTCGTATGCTCTCCATCCGTTGAACCATCACTCCTAATATGGTCTCCATACAATTTGATCTCCCTGCAGATCATCTAGTCTCCTCCTCCATCCCTCTAGATCCCTCACATATACGTAATGTAGGCGCCAGTTGTACTCTGCCCCAAACCAGTATGCTACTGGTAGTGTCTCATCCCGATCTCCCACTATCAACACCCCTGGCCTTATCACACTGATGTGCTCACAAGCCCATATCTACAACAATGTCACATGTGTCATGCTGAGGGCTCTCCTGTAGCAAACCACATGCATATCTCTATATAGTTGTGCTAGCATGCACACTCCGCATGCAAACTCTCCCTCTCTCCTCTCCACAATATGTTGCACAATCTCAATAACCTTGAGGTTGCAAAACCTCCTACTCGTATCCGACAATAGGATCCCACTAATCGGCCCAAAAAGGTATAATGGTAAGGCAAGCACCTCCAATCCCAAACATCCATCCAAATCCAAGTCTCCCCCATGGATAGGGAGATCCACCTTTCCGAAAAATGCATGTAGACTCCTGTCTCGCTCTCGCCCCTAGTTTCGAGTCTAGCTAACCAGGCGCCCCCCGATGGGTAGCCGTAGTATCCTTCATACATCCTCTAGTGTCACTGTCATCTCCCCAGTCGGGAGATGAAATTTCGACATCTTTGAGCTCCACCTCTCCATCATTGCTCTCAACAGTTATCAATGCACTCTAATGTTGGGGTATCCCAACATGTGAAGCAGACCCGCCTGTGTCAGTGTTGTTTAGTCCTCACGCATCGCTGCAATGGTTGCCTCCAAGACCGCCGAGTGTCTCTCGCACGTCCGCAGTGTGTCCAAACTTTGCATCTAGACCACACACCTTGTCATTCATTCAATATTTCATCTTTTTCTACCATTCTTTCATTTCTCTCTCCCTCATTTCATCCATTTTTTTCTCTCATTTCTTTTCTCTGAGCTGAGTCCCCGGTGACTTCACCCCTTTTCTCTTTTGTCCGCCGAATTCACCTGTTATTGGGCGAATCCACCCACCCCCCCTTTTTTGTCACTGCTTGCATGGGCGGCCTCGCTCGTCAACTGGGCGATCTTGCCTGTCGATCGAGCGAGTCCGCCCATCGGGTGGGCGACCTCACCCCTTCCTCTTCTTCGCCCTCCCCCCTGGTGAATTCGCTTCCCATATAGGTAAATTCGCCTTTGGTCTCAGTTGAGCCCTCCAAGGGCGATTTTGGCTCTTCGAATGGGTGATTTATCCCATCCATCAGAAACCAATTTCTCGTCTATCTAAATCCCAAAAACCCAAAATCCCACATATATAAAAACTTGCAAAAATTAAATGAAATCACAAAGAAGGGTTTTTGACACTAACTTGGCAGGGTACCACACACTCATAGTAGAACTTGTGCACCTCCTCGCCTCGGTGGATGAGCTCATCGTCCATGAACCCCTTGTCCTCACTCGACATGTCAGCTATCCTCGTCACCTCCTTCCTCTCTCTCTCTCTTGCTAACTTAGCTTCCAAATGTGCAAATGGTGAATAGTAAATCCTAAAATTACTATATATCACATTTCCCTCCCTTTTCACTTTTTAAGTTTTGGGTATTTTTACCCTTCATTTAACCTCATTTTAATTTAATACCTCCTTTTTCTTCTGCGAGCCATCATTTGCGCCCCGTTCGTCCGTTTTCCTCCGTTCAAAAGCCATTTTTTTGGGTTTTTTGTGTTCTATCGCGTGGTACCCTCCATTTCTCTATATTGAGAAGTTGTTCAGGGCCCTTTTTTCTTCCCCATCCACCCTCTCGAGGGGGCATACCCTATCATTTTCCTCTGTCCTATCCATATTCTCGAGAAACTAGGGCATCTTCTTTCATTTTCTTCGATTGGACAACCTACACCACCTTTCCCATGTTGGGGCCTCATTTTCTACTCCATTCTTCTATCAAGTCGTGTATATTTTATTTTTCTTCAAAACACTGTTATTCTAACAATATTTCGAAGAGGGGCAAAATGTAGACATCTGAATTTAACCTCTCCCATAAGGTCAAATTCGTCCCCTTTATTCATCTATCCTGTATTTATCATCGATTTTAATTAAATGATTTATTTAATTAATATTTCTCCCTTTACCTTTATCCCCTTTCCTCTCCAAATTAAAGAAATATTCCAATTTGTTTAATTGAGTCATTTGCCTTTATGAATTTGAATCAATTGTTAAATTCATTGTTTTTTCTTTCCTTGTCCCATCCTCCATAATCCTTCCTTAATCTGGATTAATTTAATTGATCTTTGATTAGGATGTCCACACCCTTAATCAGGATTAATGTCACATCCTCCATTGTTGTCCACTTGTCTTAATCCTTCATTAACCACCTTAGTCCCTTGTTTGCACAACCTAATTACTTGATTAGGTCACCTTAATCCTTATGCCATTTATGGCATACCCCCAAGTCAACCTTTTTATTAAATGCTTTCTCCTTTTGGAGAAGGAAATCCTTTCCCAATATGAATTTTTAATTCACATTTATTCTCCCTAGGCCTTTTAAGGAATTTGTAATTCCTCAAAAGTCTCATCACCCACATGGGGACAAGGACCTCCTTTATGAGGATATTTTGTCTTCCCAAGGTACAATAAAGTATCTCCACCTCATGTCTTTTTTGACACTTCACTCGCCACATGTCAAGATGTGAGAGCTTGTGATTTCTCAACTCACCCTAGCCTTTTATCTTATCCAAGGTGGCTGCATCTTGACCCTTCATTGTTTAGTGGCCTTTTCCCTAAAATTATAGGATTTTGCCCTCATTTGTAAAACACATGAACACATGAACACACAACATTGGATAAATCAAGCAAGCACTCTCAAGCATCCACCATTATTGCAAATTTTGAGCTCATTTTGCATCCATATCAAGCATCCATTGTAGTACCCACTTGCATCATTGCATTCATCATCATCCCATGACCATTTAGAACTAGGTTTCATGATATTTTCCATTGAAAGAAGCACACAAATCAAATGATCAATGGGTCCAACCAACTCATCAAATTGGACAAGGTATAACACTATTTTTTCATTCATTTTGTTCAAGTTCAACTAGGCTAATCGTTGAGGTGTTGCTTGTGCTTTTCCTTGCTTACATTTTATTTCATTTTGCATTTTAGACTAGGGAAATTCACCTATACACAATATTGTTTCTTATAATTTAGCTATTGCAGATAAAAATCAATGTTTAGGATCAGTTGTTGTAGTTTAGCTGGCAAAAAATCAGATAGTTGTCGTGGATTCTGAATCAGCACTATGGAATAATAGACTTGGGCATATGAGTGCAAAAGGTATGAAAGTACTTCATTCAAAGAATGTTTTACCAGGTATAAAATTTGTTAATATGGATTTTTGTGAAAGTTGTCAAAGAATGTTTTACCAGGTCTAAAGAAATTTAATATGGAAAACAAAAGAGAGTTAGTTTTCTCAAAGATGGGAAATAAAAGAAAGATGAGAAATTGGAGCTTGTGCATATGGATGTATGGGGACCAGCTTAGGTATCTTCTCTCGGTGGCTCTTAGTATTATGTTACATTCATTGATGATGCAACTAGGAAGGTATGGATTTATTTCCTTAGGTAGAAATTTGATGTATTTCAAACTTTTAAAAAATTGAGAAGCTTGGTTAAGAATGAGACGGGTAAAAAGTTAAAATGTCTCAGATCAGATAATGGTGGTGAGTATTGCAACAAAGAGTTTGAATATTATTGTTCCTCTAATGGTATTCGTAGGCAGAAAACGGTTCCATGGACTCCATAGGAAAATGGAGTGGCTGAGCGCATGAATAGAACAATAATGGAGAGTGTACAGACTATGAGATTGCATGATGGGTTGTCTTTAAACATGTGGGAAAAGGCTGTAAAAACTGTTGTTTATTTAATTAATAGAGGTCCTTCTAATCCTTTGGGTTGTGGTATTCCAAAGGAAGCATGGACAGGTAAGAAGATGAGTCATTCTTTTCTCAAAACCTTCGGTTGTGAAGCATTTGTACATGTAGATTCTGAAAATAGAACCAAGATTGATTCAAAATCAAAGAAATGTATATTTGATGGATATGGCATTGATGAATTTGGTTATAGGCTTTGGGATTTTGAAAATAAGAAAATTGTGAGAAGCGGGGATGCCATATTCAATGAGAAAGTGTTGTACAAAGATCAGTTGCAGCAGCGTGAGAAGAAGAAAATGATTATACAATGTTGGATGATACTCCAAACAACGATGTGCCAGATGTTCCTCATGCTCCACAACAACATAAACAACAATAAATACCACAAACTCTAGTGAATGTTAGACGATCTTCAAGGATAAGTAGACTTTCAAAAATATTTTCTCCCTCTTTGTATTCTATTTTATTAACTGATGCTAGTGAATCAGAATGTTATGATGAAGCTATGTAGGTGGATACCAAGGTTCAGTGGGAGCATGGAATTGAAGAAGAAATGGACTCCTTGCTGAAAAATCAGACACGAGAATTATGTAAGTTGCTTCCAAGTAAAATGGCTTTACCAAACAAATGGGTTCATAGGCTGAAAGAGGAGGATGGAGGTAAGAAAAGATTTAAATCCAGATTAGTTGTAAATGGATTTGTAAAGAAAAAGGGTATTTATTTTGATGAAATCTTTTCTCTAGTTGTTAAAATGGCTTCTATTCGTATTGTTTTAAGTATTGTGGTTGTTGAAGATTTTTATTTAAAACAACTTGATGTTAAAACTGCCTTTCTCCATGGTGATTTAGAAGAGGAAATATATATGGAACAACCACAAGGATTTGAGGTCAAAGGTAAGGAGAAACTAGTTTGCAGATTGAAGAAAAGTTTATATGGCTTGAAACAAGCACCTCAGAAATGGTATATTAAATTTGATAGTTTTATGGCTGAGCAGGGCTACAATAGGTGTAATTCAGACCATTGTGTTTAATTTAAAAGGTTAGCTAAAGATAGCTACATTATTTTATGTTTATATGTTGATGATATGCTTGTAGCGAGATCTAACATGGATCACATAAAGGAGTTAAAATAGCAATTAGAAAATTCATTTGCTATGAATGATTTGGGGGAAACAAAACAAATCCTTGGTATGAAGATTCAAAGAGATGGGAAAAACGAAAAAATGTTTCTATCTCAGGTTGATTATGTTGAAAAGGTATTGTAGAGATTTCATATGGAGAATGCAAAATTTGTCAACACACCTTTTCCCAGTCATGTAAAATTGACTAAGGGTATGTGTCCAAAGACACAAGAGGAGGAAGGAAAAATGTCCAAGGTACCATATGTTTTAGTTGTAGGTAGTTTAATATATGCTATGGTATGCACGAGACTGGATATTGCACATGTCATAGGAGTTGTTAGCGGGTATATGAGTCATCCTGAAGTTGAGCATTGGAATGCGATAAAATGGATTCTCAGGTACTTGAGAGGTACATCTAATAAATGTTTATGTTTTGGGGGCTCTAATACTGTTTTAAAAGGCTATGTTGACTCAAATTTGGCAAAGGATATAGATACCAGGTGGAGTACCACATGTTATGTATTTATAGTTGGTAGGATAGCAGTGAGTTGGATTTCTTTCTTGCAAAAGGTGGTTGCTTTATCCAACATGAAAGTTGAGTATGTTGTTGCAACAAAGGCAACTAAGCAGATGATATGGCTACAACTTTTCATGGAAGATTTGGACAAACAACAGGCTGGAAACCATTTGTTTACAAACAACCAGAGTGTTATACATCTTGCAAAGAATTATATGTTGCACTCTAAAACCAAACACATACAGTTGA
Source organism: Sequoiadendron giganteum (assembly GCA_007115665.2). Lineage (NCBI taxonomy): Eukaryota > Viridiplantae > Streptophyta > Pinopsida > Cupressales > Cupressaceae > Sequoiadendron > Sequoiadendron giganteum. The sequence goes on along the minus strand of CM021101.1, from coordinate 385,947,486 downwards.
GATATCATTTCATTCGTTCAGTGTCGGAGGATGGACAAGTAAAGCTAGAAAAGATACATACAGATGCCAATGCAGTAGATATGTTTACAAAGGTAGTGACAAGGGAGAAGTTGAGCTCCTCTTCAGCTTCGGTTGGTCTTCATGGTTAAAAGTATAACAAAGTAGCAGGGTCCAAGGTGCTTATTTCTAGTGGGAGTTGTAAGTGCAACAATGTCATCTAGGATTAGTCTCCAAGTGGGAGATTGTGTTGGTGTGGAGCCTGATCAGTCTCCAAGTGGGAGATTGTGTTGGTGTGGAGCTTGATCAGTCTCCAAGTGGGAGATTTTTGGTATGTGGCGATTGATCATGCTATACTATACACTCTTCATGTATCCTCGTCGGGGTCATGTATCTGGAAGCTTCTAAAAGCTTGTTATAAGTGGTTGGGATGAGGAGTTGTAGTATGACATTATTCGTGAGATTGTAATGTGTTTTACATTGGATAATAAGATCATTGGATGGTTGCAGTTTTGTCGATGTAGCCCGGATTGGGTAAACCACATTAAATTCTCTGTGTTGTCTCGTTTCTGCTATATTTTGTGTGTGTTTTATTTCTTTATTTTATTGATCAAATCCACATTTAACTTGTTAGATATTTGCCTTCTAACCAAGGAAAAATTTAAGAAACCCCCCCCCTCGGCAAAGATGTAAAATCTTGGTGAATCCTATATACTTTTCGATAAAAAATATTAATTTTATTGGTGAATTTTTTCATTTTTCGGGAAAAAAAATAATCCCAATTGGTGGATCTTTTATAATCCATGGAAGTCTGTGGAAAATCTTAGCGAATTGCAAATTTTTTTAATTGAATAAAATATTTTTCATTGGCGATTAAAACAGTTTTTCAAACCAGAATTTTTTTTCCATTGGCGAATTAATCTTGTTTTCAAAATAGAAAAAAAAATTTGTTAGCAATTAAAACCTTTATACAAAGCAAAAAATATATTTTTCATTGGCGAATTAAAAAGAATCTCAAAATAATGAAAAAATCCAGTGGTGAAATAAACGGATATGCCAACGAAAAATCATAGGGACCGTTCGATGAATGTTTGATGGATGAGTATAGCTGCATTCCAGAAGTAAATCTCTGAAGCATTAGACTTGCAAATTGAAACCTCTGGAATAACACTAGAACCATTAGATGCAAACATGTGGCGAGATAAAGGCCCATCGCTCATCACTCATTTTGTCTTTTCAATGCCTCGACGTTGTACATTTCATTTAATTGAAATTCTCAATCTTTTTGAAGAAAGTGTGGTTGAGGTACTGCTAGTGCTGGCAGTGGTGGCGATTAATGCCATATGTGATATGAACATCCAAAGCAATTTCTTGGACAACTCATAGCTTTAATGAAACAAGATTTGTAATGATTTCATATCATTTGAACTTTGAGTGGCACTGGTGATTTTGACAGCTTGAGGTACAATTGGCATGTAGCCAGACGTCAATCAAATTTAACATTATAATTGTACAGGCTTGTAGCAGCACTGGTGGCCCATAAATAAGGATAGTGATTCAGTGAATAGTGGATAGTTTCATAAGGGTTTTATTTTCTAGGGTTAATAAGGGTTCACGAAGAAGATGATGCGGTATTGGGGATACTGTAAATTCTCCTACCTACAGTTATGTAGTTACAAAGTAATCAGTAAAAGATGAGTTTCCTTCAAGTTCAGAATGGGTGGAATTGGAAAGAAGTTGATTTGGCTAACCTGACTTCTCAGACAGGTTTTGAACCAAGGTGAGGAGCTCTGATGGAGGTAAGTGCTCTACCAATGCATGGAAGCTACGTGCAAAAGATGGGAGCACATTTGCTTCTCCTCTTGTATTTTAACAAATACCATCTCCCCAGCATGGCTGGCCAGGTAAGCCCCATGCATTTATTTTCAAAGAGACATTTGTATTACATCTTTTGCATGACTCTGGTTCTCAAAGGGGATAAGTACATTTTGTATCTTCATGACTCCCATTTCCCCAGATTGATTAGAACCCCCTTTCCTCAGCATGGTTGGAAAATCCACCAGCAGAAGCTTGGAATCATGCATTTATTTTCAGAGCCACATTTGTATTACGTTGTCACCAGCAGGAGCTTGGAATCATGCATTTATTTGTAGAGTTACATTTGTAGTAAGTTTTCAGTAGCATAAGCTTGGAAATTGGAATGAATTTGTAATCCATTGTAACGAGCAACAACTTGGAATAAATTGTGTCTATGTAAAGTACTAAAGTGACACACTGACATATGTTATTTATACAAAACAAAATCTTGTCTGATCTACAACTACTCATATTTAAAAAGATATGTAATAATGTGACATTGAAATTGAGTTGCAATAAAATAAATGGTTGTGTTGAGTTATTCTTCATTATTCATTTACACTTACAGTAAAGAGTTGTTTTAAGAGTTCAGAACTTCAGTGTCTATTAATATATTCAAATCAATTTTTTTCCTTTGAGAAATTAAGTAATATACTTTATGCAATATGCACTTGATAATTCATGGTTATATCAGGCCATCGGGGGAATGCAATCATTCATTCCACCAATGTTTATGTGTTACAGAGATGTGCTTACTTTTTTTGACTCTATCGATATATCGGGGAGCACACCTTATGAGTCTTCGGGCCATCGACGGGGCTGTGACGGGGGTTCCGCCGATAAAGCATTGTTAGGCCGATGCCTATGGTATCGATTTTTGTTAGGAATGGGGGAAGGACTACAAGTACGGGATTTCAAATCTATTTATGGATGCAATGTAATTATGTAGGCTATAATATGGATCTTATCACACAAACTTCCATAATTTGCATTATGTAGGCTATAATATGGATCTTGTCACACAAATTTATATAATTTGTATTCATCATAAAATCAAAGCTTGGAAGAACTGGCCATTCGGCTCTGCACTGAAAACTCTTGACAGAAAAAGAAACTACACTCTGACTCTTCACACAAAAAGCATTCCGTAATGAAATAAAAATGCACAGAGCGATAGGCTTGTGAACTTAAACCTCCAAAATCACCCTATAACCATTAGATTTAGAGAGATCAACGGTTAAGAATATGCAACTTGTAGACCAACTGTTCCAATTTTGAATTTTTGAGAAAAAAAGCATTTAAAGCACTTTGTACTGCTAAGTGTCAAGTAATTTTTTTGTAAGTGAGACACTGAGAGGGTCAACACACAGGGATATTTTTTTAAGTCCTTTGCAACATTAAGTTACCGGCCCCTTCGCCTTGATGCCAATCCTAGCGCACAAAAGTTTAAAACAACTTTAAAACACATGTGTCATGTTTATTTTTTAAAGTTAATATCATAAATTACTCAAGTTTCAACCGTTGGATGAACATTTGATGTATGGTTGTAGTTGCATTTCGTAATGAAATGCACAGAGCAATGGGCTTGCCAACTTAAACCTCTGAAATCACCCTATAACCGTTAGATTTAGAAAGATCAACGGTTAAGATTAAGAATTTGCAACTTGTAGACCTGAGACGTTTCATTCACTTTAGTGTTCCAATTTTGAGAAACAAAGAATTTAAAGAAATTTGTATTGCTAAGTGTCAACTGTCAAGTGATTACTAATTTTTTCAAGTGAGAGGGTCAGCGCACGGTGATATTTTTTCAAGTCCTTTGCAACGTTAATTTACCGGCCCCTTGGCCTTGATGCCAATCCTAGCACAAAAAAGTTTAAAGCAACTTTAAAACACATGTGTCATGTTTATTTTTTTAAGTTAATATCATAAATTACTCAAGTTTCAACCGCTGGATGAACATTTGATGTATGGTTGTAGTTGCATTCTGTAACGAAATGCACAGAGTGATGGGCTTCCCAACTTAAACCTCCAGAATCACCCTATAACTGTTAGATTTAGAAAGATCAACAGTTAAGATTAAGAATTTACAACTTGTAGACCTAAGATGTTTCATTCACTTTAATGTTCCAATTTTGAGAAACAAAGAATTTAAAGCACTTTGTACTGCTAAGTGTCAACTATCAAGTGATTACTGATATTTTTAAAGTGAGAGGGTCATTACACGGTGTGATTTTTTCAAGTCCTTTGCAACGATAATTTATCGGCCCCTTGGCCTTGATGCCAATCGTAGTGCACAAAAGTTTAAAACAACTTTAAAAAACATGTGTCATGTTTATTTTTAAAAGTTAATATCATAAATTACTCAAGTTTCAACCGTTGGATGAACATTTGATGTATGGTTGTAGTTGCATTCTGTAATGAAATGCACAGAGCGACGGGCTTCCCAACTTAAACGTCCAGAATCACCCTATAACCGTTAGATTTAGAAAGATCAACGGTTAAGAATTTTCAACTTGTAGTCTTGTAGACCTAAGATGTTTCATTCACTTTAATGTTCCAATTATGAGAAAAAAAGCATTTAAGCACTTTGCACTTTGAAATTTTATAGTGATTTTTTTTTTAAGTGAGACTGTCAGCACATGGGGAGATTCCAATCTTCACTCTTCAGATTGCTCATTGCAGTGCACCACCCTAGTTTGGATTCCACAGTTCCACTTCCAACAAAGCCATTCCAGTTTTCAAGAGTCAGGACTCAGAATCTGGGTAAGTGAAAGAATTCTTGCAGCTATGTTTCATCGTTTGACATTTCTTAAAATCTTATTTTGTCAAAGTTTGAAGTTTGGGTTTAGAGACTTAAGAATTCATTAAAATTAAGGAGGACTAATAGGTATTAGGGAATTCAAATTTCACAACTTCACATTGTATAAGCATGTCTACCACCAGCACCACTAGAGCAATGTCCAATAAAAAAATACATTATGCAAAATTGCTTAAAACCCTAGGTTTCACTGATGGGTACCATGATATTTATGATCCTGAAATCTATGGTAAGCGTACCTCAAAACTTAGATTTTCATCTCAAAATAAGGCTGCAAAACAAACACAAGTTAATAGTATCAGTGCATCGTGGGTAACTGGATTAGGGTGCATGATGTTACATGAGGTTTTCCCTTGCCCAGAATTTATCATGGTCTATGCCAAAAATTATGATGCTAAGAAAAGAGAAATTGTTAATAAAGATAGCCAAGAAGAATTGTTATCCATTAATGTAGAAGAACTTGGAAAAGTGTTGGGGTTTACAACCGAAGAATTTGGAAATGACCACATTGACCTAGAAAAGCTTGCTAGTGATTATGAAGTAGTGGAAGAAAAGGAGAAAATTGCTTTCTTAAATAAAATAATTCAGGATAGAAACAAATTGAAAGGTGATCATAAGCCTCCTTATAATTTGGATATTTTTAAACCATGGGTTCATGATACTATTTCCATGCTAGCATTTTTCCTCGGTCTGGATAGCAATTTGGAAGTGGATGCAAGCCTCCTTGAAATGGTATTTAATATCCATTATGGTGTTGAACATGTGAAATATAATTATATTCAACACATTGCAAAATCCATGCATAGACAATTTTTAATGATTAAAGCAGGTTCCACCAAGACATTTAGGTTCACAACCTACTTGTGCTATCTTTCTCTATTCAAATTTAGAGGAAAGTTTCAGACCAACAAGCTTCAAATTTAGCCCTATAGTAATGCAGAGGAAAATAAAATGTCTCCAGTATATGAATGGACCACTGAGATAAGGATGCATGATTCTTGAAGAAAGAACTACAGTCATTTTGTAGACTACTTTTTGGATCCATTGCATCAAGCAAAATTATAAATACTCCAATGCCTAGATTGCCTATGTCATGTAGAAACTGCATGCAACTAGTAAAAGAAATACAATTGGTTGATTGGTACTTAATGGAAAAATATATTGTCCTAAGATTTTATGGATCGAGAGTACAACCATACAAACTTCCAATACATGTGACAGAAAGGGTTTTTTCTTAGGAATATGTAAGGCAGGTGCAGAGTGCTAATGAACTACACTTTCTCAGTTAGCAAAAGAAGACCTTATTTCCTTCTTTACCTTTTTCATGTGGAGGGTTCACATTCAAGAGAAAATAATTTAGTGTGGCACATAATCTTTTGAATTTTTTTGACTTTAATGCTATTTGTCACTGGTAGTATGATCCATGTAACATCATTAAATCAATGACTATGTCCAATAAGAATGTTGCAAGTAGAATTCAACATCAAAGTAAACCTTTGTTTGAAAACTTGAGAAACAAGGATTCTTGGGATGAGGTCAAAATAGCAATGGAGAAAAGTGCTGCTGAGAATGGTATTTCTTTTGAACAATTGTCAGCAGAAATGATGGCATTGCACCGAAAGACAATCAAGACTTACAACAATTTTTATGAAAAAAGTGATAAAACATCTAGTAGAGTAAAAATTCCAGGTTCTCTAGAGAAGGAAGTTATAGATAAAAACTGGTCACGATAAAAAATTATTGCCTTTTGGTCTATGAGGAAGGACCTAGGTGATCCAAGAGCTCTTGCAGAGTATGGAGCTAACGAAGAAGCTAAAGAGTTTAGGAAATTGTGGAATATAGAGCATCCTGATGAACATGGAAACAAAGAAAATGATGATGAATCTAATGATGATAGGGAAGAAGTAGAACAAAGCCATGCCAATTAAAAACCTGGTTTAAATGAGGCCGCAAAAGAAGCATATGATTCAACATATACTTCAAGAGCAACCATACTTGAAAAAATTGGTTATGAAGGTGGTCCTTTGGGGTCCCAAAGACAAGGCCCTTGGACGGTAACAAATGTTGAGCATATAAAACCAATCGATAAATCTGGCCTTGGGCTTGGAGGTGAAAAAGTAGACCAAGGGAATACAATTCAAACTCAATTTGTTAGAGCTTCTAATCCTCATCCTCATGGTTAGATACAATCACAACTAGGACATGCCCATGGTGGAGAGATTAGTGCAACTGGGAGTGCCATTGGTGGCGATGGTACGGGTAGTAGTACTAGTAGTGGTTAACATGTGCTACAACAACAAATTACACAAAAGAGGAAAACAATACAAGATACCACAGAAACACCAGGTGATCAAGGCAATCAAAAGAGGTAAAGGATTTTGACAGGTCCAAGTCACACTATCAGTGGATCCACCATAAAGGAGTTATTTCCAAGCACTCCCCCAATTCCAGTTAGTGTGGTTGTGACATCATTAGCAACTACAAGTACTCCTATTCTTTCACCATTCAAGCATTCCATTGTTCCTGCCCCCCAGGATATGATCTCATTAAAGAGTTTAAAAAGAAATCAGACTTGAATAAAAAAGAAAAGAAGCAACTAATGGAGAGTGCATCTGCTGTAACTTCAGAGCCTGCAACAACCATGGTATTACCCACATTTGACACAAATAAAGAAATCATGGAGTACACAATTGTTGTTCCCACAATTCAAAACAAACCAACAAATCAGATGGATTGATCTGAATACCAGGTAACTAATTTTCAATTGAATTTTTCTGGCCTAAAAAATACTGACAAAATTAATGTATCAAAGAAAATAATGAATTGGTGTACACATCATTGCTAAAGCAAGATAGAGAGAAGAAAAGGTTGCAGACCCAAATAGAAAAGTTACAGGAAGACCTAGCAAATGAGAAAGCAAAGAGGAAAGGAACAAATAACAAGAGGATTGAATTAGAAAAAAGAATAAAAAAATCTACCTCTACATCAACAAGCAAAGAGGATAAACCAAATGAGAGAGAAGTGAATGACTTGAAGCGAAGGCTAGATGAGAACAACAAGAAATATGATGAGGAAAAATCTACTTTAGAAAAATTAAGACTAAGCATTGCGAATGGAAATGCACAATGGGAACAAAAATTGGAGAAACAAAGAAAAATAAATGAAAGATTGGAGATAGAGCTGATAGAAGCAAAAGAAGAAATTAAGTATGGTCAAAATAAGTTATCTTCATTTTGTAGAGATACAGTGAGGCATATGAAATAAAAGAGGATGAAATAATGCAGAGGTTTGATCATTTGTGTGACATGTTTCAATTGATTGATGCTATCGAACAACATTATAAGAAGCTCAAGAAATATTTAGTGGACAACAAAAATGTGTTGGAATTAGAGAAATCTGGAAATCAAGTTCTACAAATAGTCTACAAAGCCAGTGACAATGATTTGAAACCAAAAGGGATTACTAATTGGATTGAAACCTCAATGAAGTTGTCATCTATCATTGAAAAGTGTTCGAGAATGCGTGGAACAAATTAATATTTGCATTTGGTTTCAGACAAGATGAAGGTGGTGGATGAAAAGGTAAGGAACTTCACAGAGCTTGGTTTTCTAGAGGATTTTGACACAAATGACCCATTGATTGGAAAGGATGGTTTCAGAAAGAAGATGGAAGGTACAAGGAAGATTGATTTGGACCGATTTCCTCAGAACCCAGATGTGAACTATTTGGATACCATCAGAACACTGATAACCTTGAATGCAAAATTGACTGAAGAATTCAAGACAGGTTCTACTTCCAATTACAATCATGAAATGTTAACAAAACTTCAAGTCAAACAACATCAGTTAGAACAAATGGCAATTCCACCACCTGAAGAGTGGAAGTTGCTAGAAAAGGTGATACAGTGACTTGATTTTTAATTTTCAATCTTTGATAATATGAGTTTCCAAGTTCCAACTCAGCTCTGTGTAGAATTGTCTTTGGGCATTGGCAATGCCAATATATACTCCTTCATGTGAAAATTAATTAAAAAGCTCAAATTCAGACTTCAGTAATGTGATGATGTTCAATTATTTGTATTATTTATTTTATCATTTGAACTATAAGGTGATGAACTGTTAGCTCATTATATTTACTTCTTGGTAGAGCTTCCAAGTTATGGATGTTGAACTGTTAGCTCATTATATTTACTTCTTGGTAGAGCTTCCAAGTTATGGATGTTGAACTGTTAGCTCATTATATTTACTTCTTGGTAGAGCTTCCAAGTTATGGATGTTGAACTGCTAGCTCATTATATTTACTTCTTGGTAGAGCTTCCAAGTTATGGATGTTGAGCTATTAGCTCATTATATTTACTTCTTGGTAGAGCTTCTAAGTTATGGATTTTGAACTGTTAGCTCATTATATTTACTTCTTGGTAGAGCTTCCAAGTTATGGATGTTGAACTGTTAGCTCATTATATTTACTTCTTGGTAGAGCTTCCAAGTTATGGATTTTGAACTGTTAGCTTCTGTTATGTTGGGACTAAAAATCCTGATCAGTATCCACCAACTTACACCTCACCCACATCCCACATACTGCAAAAATACACTACATTTGATTTTATGATTAGCACAAATTGTAGAGATTCATGTGACAAGATCCATTTTGTGGCCCACATTACTACTTGATCATGTCCATAAATAAATCTAAAACCCCATGGTCACAACCCCTATTCCTGAAGAATTCAAATTCAATGTACTGACAAATTAAATGTTCTTCCACACACTCAATTTGAATAACATAAACAATCACTTTGGAGACAGCCAAATAAGTTAATAACATATAAGCATATGAATCCACAACAGTTGAACACTTGAAAGAAAATCAATAATTATTTGTAACCTTCTCCATTGTATTGATCTTCAAAGTTCAAATGATATGCATTATAAAAATAATTTATGATATGAGATGGATGGGTGAATTGGTGCAATCTATTATCTATCTTCTTACTATTTTCTACTCTAAAGTCTAATTAAAAATGATGTGACACATCTACAGTTTGGCTAATAAACAGATTGACTGTAGAGAGGTGATGGATGTACTCCTATTCAACATAGGTGTCCACATTAGAGATCACCTCTTCCATATCATATTCCATAGACATTATTTTTTTGATTTTCTTATGAGTGTTTTGTAAAACCATATCCTCATCATTTATTTCTTGCAACGCAACAGTTAGAAGCCTAGCAAGCTCTTCCTTCCAATTATCATATTCTCACAGATTTCCAATGCCATTATGAAGTGTCAGGACTGAATCAAAGCAGTCGAAATCTTCCCTAATTCTATTATGATATCCATTATGTGATTCTACTAGCTTGTTATACGTCAGTAATATTTGTCCTTCCATGACATTCTTATCTACGAGCTCCTTTTTTTTCTCCATCATTCTAGGCTGCAATCGTTCATTCTCCACCAATGCAGTGCGTGTCTATTTGAATACTTTCCAATATTCATCAACACACTTCATCACTTTGTTGAATCTTTCCTTTATCATTTCAGATATAGTGTTATATTTGATGGTTTTCACTTCTTTCTCCAATTCTTTGCATTTCCCCTGGGATTTCAGATGGCAATTCTTCCAATAGGCTGCATCAGCCAATTCATCAAGCACTCTCTTATCTTTTTCAAGCCATGGGGAGTACAAATCTGATGTGGAGAAGGAAGATGTTCTTTCTCTCTGATTTGCTAGCTCCTTCTTCAATTTGTCATTTTCCTTAATCAATTTTTTGATATGTGCTTTGGTAAATTTTGCCACATTTATGTTCAATTTTGTTGTCTCCATAGGGTTGGTATCCCCTACTCGTTGAACCAAGATATGTACAAACACTTGATTTGTATTACTAATCATAGCAGGTCTTTTATCATGGGGATACAGTGACCAAATAAGCAAGGTGGTTTCGTCTGGGTTGTACCCAGCTCCTGAATACATTTTGTCACTTGCTTCTTTTGTTAAGTTCATTGTCTTATCCCCTCTTTTTCTGAAGCTATCAAATACAATTGAAGAGCTAATATCCCACCCTGGTAGGAGCAACACTCCAGCTTCTTGAAGCAATTCCCTTCCTCTTTCAGGAGTGATGGACTCCATTTCCTTATCTACCTCCCTTTTCAATTCCTCTAGAGCGGTTGCCTCTTGTTCAAGAGTGATATAGTGTACCTTTTGTCTCATTTTTCTGCCTTTATATTCATAAACAAATGATTTAAATGTAAAATATTTAACAAAATCACAATCAGAAATAAACTGTTGTCCAACCCTAACCCTCACATCATTAGATAGTTCATCTGATGCCTCAAATCTTACAATATTCTTCTCTTGAGGGGGCTCGTACTGTGCAATCACAGGATCACTTATTTGTTTGACCTGCTCACCCTCTTCATCACCCTTCTCTTCTTCACTTATATCAATATCTACATAAAAACATACCTCAGGAGTAGGTTGTGAAGGTATGTAATTCAAGGGCTCTATGTATTCAGCTTGTACTCCTGAATAGGTTGCATGAGGTGCATCAAAAACAATTGGGGGAACATCCTTTACCAGTTCATTGACATGAGCGATGAGTTGCTCAATTCTTGTTAAAGGATCATGTATCTCACCAAATTCCTTTGAATAAGATGGGAAATTTTTTCTCTTCCATTCCTCTGCAAGCATAATCTTGCTATAGCCGGCCATTCTTTCCTTGGTGGAAGCCTCATCATGGTTTCTTATGACATCTTCGATTGAGAACAAATGTTCATACCTTGATAGCCCCTGCGATAATCTCGCCTTATGAATAAACCCTTCTGCATCAAATTGTTTCCTTACATCACCTAGAGGTAGGTTGTATTGTGCTAATTTACCATCAATTTCTCCATATCCTTCATTGGCAACCACTGTAAAGTCTCCAAAACATAAGGTGTTGGGCATAATTGATTATTTGCTATGTCCTTTGAGGTGTTTGGAATTAGATTTTTCCAATTGCCTCACAATTTCTAAATAAGCAATTCGGTCAGGAACTACTCGTGGCATCAAGTGTGGAGCCCTTTCGAACCCATAAACCCTTATCACTGTACAATCAGGGAAAGCATACCAGTCTCCCCAGTTATGATTGAATTTATTTCTCTGGTCATTTTCTTTTGGTATTAGAAATATTTGTACTTCTGAGGATAGGTTATAATTGCACGGATATCCCAACAACTTCATCAATGGTTTTACAAAAAATTCTTCAAAATAAAGGTAATGAGACCTACCAAATTGATTGTACCACAATGAAGTCCACATTTGTACAAGTTTAAACTCTCCATTTTCATCTGTATCTTTTATCCTTAATTCTTCACTCCAGACCCCTCTAACTTGTCCCTCGTACAAAAGCAAATGCATAAGCAAAGAATAGTGTTCAAAATTAATATTATCACTATTATTTTTAATATTTTCAAGCCCTCGATTTAGGGCATTGGCCAAGTACCTAGCATAATCAAATGGACTGGTATCCTTGCTTTGTATGTTTGCAGCTAATACCATTGGGGCAATCAACATGAGAGGCATAACCTCTACTCCCAAAACCTGACCAGCTGAAGAATAGGTGTATCGAAAATACTCTTCAAACAAATCTTCATGGAAAGGAGGGTTTTCACTGCTAGAGAACCTCCTGAGTTGGCCTCCTTCATCCTTGGGCCTATGCAAAGGTAATTTCCATCTCTTATAGCTGGTATCCATGTGGCGATACTCTGTCAAGAGATCTTTGACCGTGAATGATAAATTCAGTGAACACTCTAACTAAAATACATTAGAAATGAGATCCCTAGAAATAACAAGCATCTCACCCCTTCCATGTGACTGAATAGTTATTTTCTTGGGGTCATATCTGATAGCAAGAGCTTTAATTAGCTTTGCGTTCACAAACACATTGGGCACCAAAGTCTTCCCAGGTTCAACCTCCACGGATTGTAGACTGGTTGAAACCTAAATTTTTTTTATGTAATGGTACATGAAGAGGTCGTACCCTTAGTGCAATGTCCAAATATACCCTAAGCCCTAATGTTTGTCCCATAGTCGATCCATGGAAGGATTCATTTGAGCACTCCTCTTGGGTCTCATCCCCAACCTAGGGCATTGATCTATCAGGTCTTCATTTAGGAGTCTCTTAGGCTTTTTAATGTCCAGTTGATCCAAAGTCTTAGTCTTTTCAGTTTTCTATTTTTTAGCTTTAGGTTTGTTTGTACTCTCTTCCATTATTTAAATGTTAAGCTTTTGATGAAAATAGCTTCTCATATGGGTCTGAAGTACTTATGTGAGTCTCACTGATTCGCCTCCATAGTCCACCGGTCTTTGCTACGTTAGAACTCCAAGTTTTTGCCTTTCTTCTTTTTCCCTAAGCGAAATCTTCCAAGATTTTGTAACAACTATGCGATCAACTTGTGATATAATTCACTTCAATTCTGGTTCATAAATGCACCATCTATGGACTGTCTTTTAGTCTTGTCATCGAAGAAGAAAATTTATTTCAAATATCTCGAAGTCGACGATGTCTCGGGATGTCACATCAATCTTTCACCGATAGCCACCCTCTCCACCGATGGATACCTATCCTTCATTCTATCGGTGGGACGCCAGATAATGTTTTCCTGATGCACCATAGTTCCCCCGATATACTTTATGCATTCAATAATTCATGCCTATGGTTATAATTCATGGTTACTTTTATTGACAACTTGACTCTATCGGTATATCGGGAGAGCACCTTAGGAGTCAGCCCGATAGAGTATTGTTACACTGATACGAGGTTGTGAGCTATTTTCATCGGGCCATCGGCAGGACTGTGATGGGGGTTCCACCGATGAAGCATTGCTAAGTCGATGGTATTGAATTTTGTTAGGAATGGGGGAAGGACTACGTCACTACGGAATTTTAAATTTGTTTATGGATGCAATGTAGGCTATAATATAGATCTTGTCACATAAATTTCTACAATTTGCATTGTTCATAATTTATGAATCATAAAATCAAAGTGTCGTATTTTTTTGTGATTATTGATATGCGGAAGATAAGTGGGGTGGACTCGGTGGAGGCTAATTTCTTTGTAAAGAAAAAATAAATTTCCTTTTAAGAGATCAAATTTAAATTTTAATATCACAATTTCATGGATGATGGAATACAATATAAAATATCATCAACTACAATTTGACTTTGGCATATGATTCATGAAGTGCAATATAATATAAAATATCATGAAGTGCAATATAAAATAAAATATCCTAAAGTGAAATGATTCACAATTTATTTGAATACAATAAAAAAAATCATCAACTACAATTTGGAATATGATTCATGCAGTGCTTGAGTGCAATATAAAATAAGATATCATGAAGTGCAATGATTCACAATTTCAACGTTCATTGAATACAATATAAAATATCATCAACTACAGTTTGGACTTTGGAACAATGGAAACTGATTCATGAAGTGCAGTAAAAATACCTAAAACCTACTAATTCTCTTCCATTTCCCAAATGGAGTTAGGGTCCTCAAACCGATGCTCATCTTGAGATAAAGTAAAAGAGTCATCTTGATTCTGAGTCTGCTCTTCACTTTCTTTGGCCTGTGTCTCAAATTCAACATTCATTGTGTGATTTGTGTCAATTTCAATATCATTGTCATCTATCCTAGGCCCACTGCCATTGCCACTACCACCAATACCGACGCTTGAAATTGGAGAGCTTGTGTTGCACAACCCGGTCCCTCTTCTTTCACATGTGGACCTCCAGATTGCAAGTGCCCTTTCAAAAGGAATTTTTTTGACATTTTACGCAGTTCCTTTCATCCTCAAGCAATTTTCCAAATTCTTGTCCAGTTTATTTTTTAACTTTGATTTCAAAAACCCCAATGTACTGAAAACTCTCTCATCCTCCACCGACCCTGATATCATTGTTTGACATAAATCAACAAGTTTGAAATATTCTGACATCGAACCACGCAATATTTCACTCTAACCTAAGCTTGTCCAAACCTTTTTTATTGATCCTGGTTCAAAGGCCTTCTCCTTGCCCATGGATTTATACTGGTCCCTCATAGTTGTTGCAAAACTCCTACATTGCTTTCTAAGATTATTTTCATTTAAAATTCCTTCTATTGTCTGCTCATTATATGTTACCTCTTTCGAAAACTATTCGATCAAGATTTTTACTTGATCATAAAAATATTTTGGGTTATCTCAGTTTACCCAAAATTGAGGATACACAATACCCATGGCTTCAAGCATTTCATGTCGAGGGAATCTTTCACAAATCTCCGAGGAAAGAGATTTTGCAATTTCCTTCAAATTATCACTAACAGATTTAACAATGCTGTTAAAATCTTCCTCGTTAACAGGTAATTCTCTACTAGAGCACCTGGTTGTCTTACAATGGTACATTGGTATCTCATATCCACGTACACAGATACATAAGTGCTCGCTTGCATTAAACTGTAAATAATTATCAAGATTATTCAAATCAATAATTTTCTGCCACATCAAATAATTTATGCCTTCTTGTGTTAGATCTAGATATAGATGATCAAGGGCCAAGCATGTAAGTTTACGTAGATTGGCATATTCATAAACAGACATAGTTCAGTATTGGGCTTTCTTCATAAGATTGTTCATCTCATCCAGCATGGGGAGAAGACTAGCTAAAGTCAAGAGTGTCTCTATAACGCTTAACCTATGCAAGAGGTCAGGAGCTTTGTCTACTGTGTTGCGATGCTCGTAGATCACTCCAATCAAGGATCAATTGATATTTTGAAAGAACTCGTTGCGTTGGTCCATGCAGGGAGATCCATCTGGTATCGACATCCTTGAGAAGTTTGTTTCCAGGTGTTATTCCCTCAACAAAATGTTGAAATTCAAGGAAACGTTTAGGACTTTGGCAGAAGTATGCGTGGATCTCGCGAACTAGATTTTCAACTTTTGATACTGTAGGAAACTTGCTTACAATTTTGAATGCTAAATTCCTTTTGTGGGCCATGCAGTGAATGCCAAGCATGTATGGTGCACAAGTAGTTTGTAACTTTGTGCAAACACCGCTCCTTTGACCTTGCATCACTGCAGCTCCATCAACTCCTACATACACCAACTTTTTGGAAATTGTCAACTCATCCATACCTGCAATTTCATTCAAAAATTTCTTGACTAGTTCAAATAGATTTTGCGATGTTGAACTGTCCTTCATTTTATGAACACAAAGAAGATGAGCTTGGAAAACATGTTGTTCTACAATATACAAATGCATACAAACCCAAGAAGTATTGTCTACCACAGTAAATTCATCTAAAGATAATGCAATGAAATTTGACTCTTTTACTTTCTCCTTTAAATCTTGCTTTTCCACTGCAGCAAGATAGTTCGCCCATTCCAATCCAGCGTTTACTGACCAATGTGAGAAGGGAAAGTGGGGAACACTCAAATAAGATAATAAATCAAAATATTCTGGGTAGTCTGTCATAGGATGCCCCTTGGACAAAATATGAAAAACAACACTCATCTGAACAATTTTTGACAGATTCGCTACTACCATGGCTTTTCCAAAATGAGCCTCAAGTGTACCTTCACATTTTTTAATCTTCGAAATTCTATGGTTATGCTCTCCATAATTTGTGACATACTTAACATGAAGACATTCTTCCTTTGATTTCCATCGTACGACTGATTGTTCCTTTCTGTCTATGATTTGTTTTTCATAAACTTTACCGATATGCTTTTCTATAGTGTCAAGCTTTAGCTGCATCGTATTGTCTCTTCCAAATTTCCAACTACAAATCTTAGATTTTACCTCTGTTTCACTTTGAATATCATTTTCGTTTGATACCCCCACTGGTTCAAGGAATGGGTACTTTGACAACCAACCAAGTTGAAAATTCCTTGTCATTTCCCACTCGCGCCCCAATTTTGATTTGCCTTTTCTTTTCTTGCTACCAACATCATCCTCATCCAAGTCAATTATCTCATTCTGGCTAACTAGGGTATCCCTTGGAACATCTTCTGTGGTTCCATCCTCATTTGATACATTTTGATTTAACTCTATGACAATCTCACCTTGACCTTCCTATGGCGGTAAGGTATTGTCAATGCCATCTTCAATAATATTTGGTGGAAGAGTTGATGATGTAGCTCCACCTTGATCTGATGGATTAGAAGCTTTGCCATTTCGAAAGTAAGATTTTATGGTACCTCCACGTTTTGGGCGTTTTGATGGCCTCCCAGTCTCTTCATTACCCTCAGGAGTCTTATCCTTGCTGCTTGACATGTTGATATCTCACTTCAAATAAAAGCTGGAAAAAATGTCTTCTTGTTTAAGAAGGATAGACTGACAGAGAAAATAGATCCCATTCCCTACTCAAAATCATGTTTAAGACTGAAGCAAGAATGGAAAACAGATAAAGAAATCTTATTATTATAACTAATAACTAATAATAGTATGAATAAATGATCACTCACCTTTGAGTCTACGTTTTCGGCTTTCGCTAACTTCTAAATCGAGAAGTAGAACCTCAGAACTGAACAAAATGTGTAAGAATAAATAACAGTTTCAATTGTATTTATATCAATCCATATTTGGCGAATTCCGTGAGATTTTTAAATGGTATGTTAAAAATTTGGCAAATCCCACATGCTTATACAACGATACTTTGTAATTTTCAAGGTGAAATGTGTCCTCAAATGTAATTATTTTTAAATATTATTGGCGAAATAGGTCCTCATAAGCAACTATTTATAAATTTTAATTGGCAAAATGGGTCTTCACAAGCAACTATTTGTAAATTTTAATTGGCGAAATGGGTCCTCATATAATGTTGTTTTAATAGTATTGGCGAATATGTTGGTGTTTTATGACATGTTCCCCGGGATTCCAGGCGAAAATATTAATTGGTCCATTGGAAACGCATAGTCTGTTATGGAAAATTTATTGCCTAAACATTCCTTGTAAAAAAAATCCGCTGGCAAATGGACATGCATTGGACCGATAGTTTGTAAAATCCAGGCGATTTGAACACCCTGTTGGGTATGGTAAATTCGCTAATTTTGAATTGCCCAATTCCTAGAATTTGCCAATTGGCGAAGATTCGCCACTAAAATTTTCCTTGCTTCTAACCCTAACAATGTTGAAAATATATCCATTATCAACTAAATAAATTTTTATATTCAATTTATGATACCTCACTGTAACGTGTAAAGGTGATGCTTCATTAATAACCAACCCATATGGTAGTTCTATGCCATCAAATAAAATATCATGATGGTCCTTATGATAAATATATTTTATCAATGAAGTCACTAATTGTAGAGTAGAACAAAAATTAATTTAAATATTTTTAGAGACCTTTTTGTATGATATTCTTATGGAAATGTTATGTTCATACTATATCTCCAAATAGATAGTTTATCTTGTGTGTTTTTCAATTATTTAATATCGTATTCCTTAGATGTAAGCTTAGGTGTAGAAGGGAGTTCAATTGTACTAAATAGTAATATTTTTTGTTAAGTTGATTTTTTTTGACCTTTAGCTCCCTTTTGATGTTCATGTTAAACTATATTATAATTTTGTGAAGCATCCTTGACATGAAAAGTAAGTATATTCTTAAGAAGAGTGACACGACAATTGAATATATTCTTAGGATGAGAGGGTATGATGTGAAAGGTATGATGAGTTGATGAATAAGTCATATCAATATAATAGGAGACTTGGAGGTGAAAAAATATTAAAAGATAGATTATTAGAAGGTTCAACTACATCCATATTGTCCTCAAGCACATTGTTGGAAGATGAGTGAGTAATACAAGCATGCATCAAGTTCATAAATGAATGATAAACAATATGAATTAAACCTTTATAATGCTCTAGTATTTAAATAAAGTCTAAATTAGTTAATTAATTATCAACATCATCTAAGTGTTTGAAATTAGCAAGTTGAAAATATTTCACATGTCAAGATGCATCACTAGAACCATCATAATCATCACATTTAACAAATCCTTATTAATAGAATTAATAGTGACAAATGATATAATAAAATTCCACTTACATTCACATGAAAAATTAAGAAATTATCATCATAATACATGCTGCCATCATGAAAGTAACACTAGTCAAAGTACTATCATGGAAATATACTTGTCACATGAGATGTAACAAAATGATCATCACAAGACATATCATCATTTGTGAAAGAAGATGTTAGTACCAAAACTAGTATCCCTACAAACCTTTAATTACATTCAAAATGATTTTTTATCATGTCATTCTAATCATATTTTAAATTGCAAGTAAATTATATTTCTTTGTCAAATTTCCAAAGTCATCAAGTATTGGTAGATATTTTTACCAAACATGTTTTAAATTGGTTGTGTGTTAACGATATTAAATATAGAGAATATTAATGTGACTCCAAACTAAGTGGAAGAAGAACATAAAATCAAAATTTGGTGGAAAAAACCAACATTGTTGGCCAAACCAAGTGAAAAAACACACCAAGAGTGGTCAAGGCTAGACTAAATTCCACCAAAGATGAATGAGCTTAAAATAAAATAATTTAATACACATATTAGAACACATGCCAAGAAAAGAATCATGCCCTCAATGAGGTTAACAAAATTGCATCATGAGTTAGGCACACGTGATTTTCATAAACATAATTAGAGAGACTTACTAAACTCTATGCAATGATAAGAAACATAAAACATAAGTTTCGTCACCATTTTTAAATGACAACACCATTAGAAAATAGTGAACAAGTGGAAATCACATTATGAGAACATGACCGATATTTTGGAAAAAAAAAGGTTAGTGGAAATTTGCACTTTAAGGTAGAGAGATCAAGGGTAAAATTTTCCAAATACAATAGTAAGCAAAGTGAATTGTGCCTAGAAAATTTGTATATTTAAAGTGATTTTACTAAGGTAAAATCATAACTCACAGTGATAAATATGAAGAAAATAAGCGACAAATAAGGTGGGGTATTAATGAAACATAATTTAAAGACTTTTACATTTTTAAATAGTGAAATCCATTCAAAATTGTGTTTTTGTGATAAAGAATTTTAAAAGTCGTGACAATGGTTAAAATGCACCTTTTACATAACATCATCAGTTTGGATTGGTGCCTAACAAGACATAAACCTAGTAAAACGACTAGATACTTAGAAAGCACATTAAAAAATAATGGCCAAAATCAAAGCCACTATTTTAAAGTGGTATAGCCATTGCAAAAGTTTGCCATTTTAAAGAAATTCACCAAAATCTAACACTAACTTGGAGTTTTAAACTAATAAAGAAATGAATCTCATCCTTCATTGAGAAAACTAGTTTTAGGGTTTTGTTCCTCTTTACCAAAATCTAACACTAACTTGGAGTTTTAAACTAATAAAGAAATGAATCTCATCCTTCATTAAGAAAACTAGTTTTAGGGTTTTGTTCCTCTTTACAAGAAGATGAGATTGAATTGCTTTAAAGCACAATTTTAAAGCAATTGTTTTTAGCCCTAGAAGCTACTACTCTAGCATTATAAATACCGAGGGGTCTTTGAACACATTAAATATAATGATTGGGAAGGTAGACTTATGCTAGAAAAGTTATCACTCAAAAGTTAAAACTTCAAGTTAGTGTGATACGTAGTGTATAAATAGTTGACATATGTATAAATAGTTGATAGTGAGTTGATGCTAAGCTTATGTTAAAATTTTCGTTCAAGTTTTAAAGTTAAAATTATTCATAGTTTAAACTACAATTATATGATTTATAATTATAGATTAAACAATATTCATATGGTTTATAAGTATACTATATTTTTAAGTTTAGACTTTGTTTATATAATTTATAAGTATAGAATTACAAGTATAAATTTAAACTATACTTGTAAATTATTTTATACATCATAAATTTATAAATATATTGCTAGTTATATGCATATATTTATAAATATAGAACTTATAAATAGTTTTGATTATATTCATAATTTTTCATCATATATATTCATATATTTATTAAATACTAGATAAAATTTCTAAATATAGATTTATTCTTTATAAATATAGATTAATAAAGATTTTATAAGTATAATTATAAGAGATTTTTTTTTAAAGTTCACACGTCTTATATATAGCAAAATTTATTATATGCAAGAGTGCTTTATAAATATACATACAAATATACTTTTAATATTATTTTCTTTATTAATTATTTTATTACAATTTTCTTCCTTTACAAATTAGACTTTATTTTGTTTTTATGTTTAATTTTTTTTAGTATAATTTATAAATATAGTAAAAGTATAGCTTTTTTTATCGAATAGTATAAGTATAGTTACTAGCACAATATTATTCTTCAGTATAAATTTATAAATATATTATAATTCATATTTATAAACTATTTCCCTCTCCTTCTCCTAAGAGTTTAATTTCAAACTATAAATAATAATTTATAAATACAATATAATTTATAAGTATTGTAGACATCTAAAAATAATTAACACATTTCGTTTAAACCATCATCATCTCTTATCAACCCATAAATGTTACTATTGATTATGTAATTTTAATTATTTAATTAAGCTAACACATTTTCCTTTTAATTATTTAATTATTTCACCATTTTTCCTCATCAACACTAATTAAATAATTTTTAATTATTTAATTGTTTATCATTTTATTCCAACCACTTTAATTAAAGAATTTTTAATTATTTAATTATTTATTATTTTATTACATCTATGTTGATTAAATAATTTCTTCTATCCAAATTAATTAAATAATTAATTATTTAAAAATTCATGAATTCTTCTCATCCACCATAATTAATTAGCTAATATATCCTCTAAAAATTAAGTAAATTATTTTTAAATCTATTTAATTTGACTTTATCCTCTAAAAATAAATAAAATAAATATTTTATTTATTTTCTAAATATATCCTCACATCATGCACATGAATTAAATATTTATTTAATTATATTTATATTCTTCCATCTCTAAATTCAGTGAGTTGACTGAAAAAAAACCTCAATTCACTCACTCATTTTCACTTCATCCACCCATGCATCCAATCATATGATCCATGCAACCACATAACTCCACATATCAACCCTTCATCCTAACACATGTTGCTCGCATGCTTATCATGACCTTTAAACCAACCTCATATGTTGATCTCTCCAATCATCTTATATTGTTGATATAGTATCAATGAAAGCTATAAAACACCCTTCATTTAGTCATTCGATGTCTCCACGAATCTTTTGTCCATACTATACTTATTTTTGCATTGTTTTTGTTATCTAGGTTATGTTGACATTATTGAGCAATCCACATACTATTGAATTAGCATTACCCCATTCTAAAATGGAGTAAGACTAGACATGTTGGTGGAGGTAAAATAGTTTTTTATTTGATTTGCTTTCATGTTTTTGCACACACTTTATTGAGGTAGGTTATTTGATTATTGAGTTAGATTCATTATTTCCATTTCAAAATTCATTGATCTTATTTCTCCTGCCACATTTTGGCATGCTTGGTGGGACCCATATCCTTGAATTTAATAGTTTGCATTGAGTTTCTATTATTTTTTAAGGTCACAGGTGTAAAGTATCACATTCAATCCTAGAACGATGCTTTTGACTATAAAATGACTCTTTTGATTATAGAATCATGCATTTAATCATATAATGATACTTTTAATCACATAATGGCTTATTTGATTATATAATGGTGCATTTGATTATAGAATGGAACATTTGATTATAAAATGGCATATTTGATATGAGACTGACACTTTTGATTATTTAGGGGTTTTTTACCTCTATTTGCAGGCATTTTCAGCTCAAGAACGCATTGATGCTTATGAGAGGTAAAATGATGCATTTGGTATGTATATTAACACTTTTGATATTTACTTTGACAGATTTGATAGTTACAGTCATGCTTCTAATTCTGTCAAATTAATTTTTTCTAACCTAACATTTGCATGATCTTTTGGAACTAATAAAGTTGTGCAGATTGAAAATCACTGGGAGAAGATAGGGTAAAAAGAAAAATACCAATGAATTTGGTCTAGGGTTTTGTACTATTTTTCATTAAGTAGTTGCACACTTCATTTGGATCTTAATCAATGAACTTTGTATGTTGTGTTTAGTGAAATTTTAGTGCATATGCTCTCCCCTTGGGTCTAGTGTGAGCATAAGAATCCAAAGTACTCTTTTGTTCATATATCTATTAAGTTTACCCAAGAAGTATCAGTTGAGTGTGCTCTCCCCTTGCACTTCGTGTGAGCTTGAGGATTAGAAATACTAGTATTTTTTTCTTTTTATTTACAATAGGAGGGGTCCTTGGGGATTTCATCACCTCAAGAGCAACCTCAACCATGTTTTTTTGGTGGGGTATACCTCAAAGTGTGGCCAACATTGTTCAAGCTAAGCCATAAGACCCTCAATCTATTGATACTTGTTTGATGAGGAGAAGAGGGGAGACACCCCTAGTCTCATGCACTATCAGATGGGATCATTGTTCTGAGATACCAGTACAAACTTTATTTTTAGAGATCTAAGGCCTTTGATCATTAATCTAGTTGTGTGGTAAGGTACAATATCATGCCTGAAGTTACCCAACATGTACCATCCTAAGGAGAGATAGGATTTCTTTGAAGGTATAAAAACATTCAAGTAAAGTGGAAGGTTAGCCCTTGTACCACTAGAACCCACACTAGTGTGACACACCTTTATTAAATAGTTAGGCAAGCTTGTTATTGCGTTTAGTGTGTTTTCTTATGAAGACCAAAAAAATATCATTTATAATTAATGCCTTGAAACCATCAGCCATCTTGTTTGTAGTTTTGTGTCTCTTGCCAAAAAAAATTAAGAAATTGATCTAAAACTTACAAAAATTTATCAACCTTTACATAGAAGTGTACTTTTGAGTCTAAAATTGTGCAGATGAGACCTTTTATAGTGCTTATGATTCCTTGATATTTTTCTTATGAATCTCTCAAGGGTAATTACACATATTATTTCTATTGTTTCACATTTGTATCCAAAGTGGTGCATTTGATTATCCTTTAGCACGTTTGACTATCCTTTGGCACATCTAATTTACAAAATTATGCATTTGATCCTACTTTAGTGCTTTTGATCAATAAATTGGTACATTTGACAAGTAAATTGGTGTATTTGACTTATATATTAGTGCATTTGATAAGTATTTTGGTGAATTTGATCAATATATTGGTGCATTTGATTAATATCTTGGTGCATTTGATCAATATATTGGTGTATTTGATAAATAATGTGGCACATCTGATCAGTATTGGTCCTATTTACCTTTTGAGCTTCCAAACCATTGATCAAAATTTTAGGCTTTCACCTAGGTAGAATTAGAATAGTCCTGAGGTACCCCAACTGATTCCATCAAAATATTGGGTCAAACTCCATAAACTATACCACTCATTACTACCCCAACTTGGCAAGGCCATAACTCCTAGCTTGGTGGTTGAAATTAGGACTTCTTTACATCATTGGAAAGATCTCCAAGATCTCTAATTTTAGTCCATTGAAAATCATACCTTTGACGACCATTTCAAGGGACTGATAACAACCTTGACCCCAAATTCCACTCTAAAGGCTTTTAAAAATGCAATTTACTAAAACATAGAAAGTACCCCAAAAAAAATGATCTTTTTCATTTTTCTTGTGCTAATGCCACCCAAGTGATTTTGAATTACTACTTGATCATCAAATATTCAAAATTTTCATCCCACACTTCATTCATGAAGGTCTTGATACTTCATCTCTACATAGAAATCTCATGGAGTTTATTCAAAGCAAGTCAAACATTACCACAACCATGGGTACTACTCAACATGAGTTTTGCATGCATTTTTATTTAATCACATCAAATGATTACCAAACCTCACTACCATCCTCATCAGTGGTTATGCATAATTTAGAGGATAATACATATATGCCACCTAATCAACACAACATCCCACCCAATAACACTTTGCAAACAACTTATCACCAACAATCCATCTTGTGAAATTATTTCACTGCATCCATTCTTAATCATCAAATTTATTCATCCATCCCATATATTTCACATCCAACATACCCATAAGCACTTACATCCTAATCCATTCATAATATTCTACATTCAACATTCCTACAAACACGTACATCCCAAATCATTCATAATCTCCCTCATCTAACATTCCATATAATCAATCATACATGCCAAAAAATCAATCATCTATTCCCTCAACTAAGATTTCACAACATCAATCATACATCCCACAAAATAAATCATCTATCCCCTCATCTAAAATTTCACATCAATCATAGATCCCACAAAAATGATAATCTATCCCCTCATCTAACATTTCACAACATCAATCATACATATCACAAAATAAATCATCTATCCTCTCATCTAACATCCTGGAATATCAATCATACATCCCTTTGAATTACAACATCTCACAACAACAATCATCTATCCCCTAATATCATAATCATTCATTCAATACATCCAATATTTCACAAGATCAAACATTGACCCCTTCACATTTCACCATTCAACCTCAAACCAACATGTCCATCATCACACCCACTAATGACTAGGCATCGCAAATCAAAAGCTTGCATAAGAAGATAAATGACATGGAGCTTGGAAATAAAAAGAAGATGAATACACTTGAGGATATATGTCCTTACCCATTCGATGAATCAATACCTATGATACCCTTCCCTCACAAATTTGAAATGCTTGAATTTGACAAGTATAAGGGAAAGGAAGATCCATGATAAACATATATGAGAATTCTACATAGTTTGCATAAAGGTTTCTTACAATAACACATACTTAATGTGCTTCTTTCCCCAAAGTTTAGGAGGACAAGAAATATAATGGTTTTCTCATTTACCACATGACATCAAGACCTTTCATGAAGTAGTAGAAAATTCATTAATAATTTATCTTACAACATTGAACATGAAATATCTATGGTTGATTTATGTAAAACCAAATAAAATTGGATAATCATTCATTGCTTTCCTACAATGATGGCAAAATATGGCAGAAAAAAGTCCATGGACTCTACTTAGAAAACAACTTGTGAGTATATATGTTCAAAATCTAAACTAGGAGATGGGATTTCACTTACAATTACAATGCATTAACATATTTTATGAAATTATAGAGAAAGGGATAACCATTGAAAATGCTCTCATTGCTAAAGTTCTTATGAAAAAATATAAGGAAAATAAGAATAATGGACCTGAATCTAGTGACAAACCTCACCTATGAGATAAAAAAACACACCATCATCAAATTCACAATCATCATTAAACATACAAAAAAACAATCAACATGCCATCACTCTTAGAGGACTACCTGGCCAAAAATTAATGCCATGACAAAAATACACTCCTCTAGGGGAGCCTATCAAATCTATCTTACAAAAAATGGTCAAATCTAATCTCATCACGTTACTTGAAATTAGAAAATATGAACCTCAATTCAAATCCTTGCGGTATAAAGATAATGAATATTGTGAATATCATAGCGCCAAAGGACATAATACCCTTGATTGCATAAAATTAAAAAACTTTCATTTAGGATTTTACTAACCAAGGTGACATCACCATTGAAGATCATCCCAACAACCCATCCAAAATAATCGCATCAACAATATCCATGTAACTCATATGATGAGAAATTAGGCATATATCAAGGTAATTTTCCCAAGCATGATCAAAACCATCCATCTATGTCTAGCAATTTCTCATCCCAAAATAATTACATTAGTAATAGTCATTTCCATAACATATCCACCTCATTTGACTCCATAATAGGTCATCTTGAAGAAGATTGTCCATAATAAACCTCCATCTCTCGTTCCAATTCTTCATCCCTTGAACCTTTGCAACATTAAACCACATCATCCCCATCAAACAACTCATCTAATAATGACACCTTTCATGATTTTCTCCAAGGTATATCCATGATACATAATCATGAAATCCAAGGTATATCCATGATAGATAATAATGGAATCCAAGCTAATCCAATCCTTGATAAATATCCTACCTATAATTAAGAAATCCTATACCGAACACCATCATGCATCCCATCAACTATCATGCTTATTATACAGAGTCCTATTCAAAATCCATTACCACCATGCTAACATATTGAGGTCATCCAAGATTCCCTTATTCATACCCATCATTAGAATCAAATCTATGTCAAGAACACAATCCAAAGCATAAATAAGCAAGCCCTTAAATGAATCAAGATCAAATTACCCAAATCCTCCAATATCATACTATGATTGATCAAGATCCCATCTCTCTATACTTTCACGATGATCCCATTATCCCTTTCCATTATATCCATGATCTCAAAACTAAATTTGACCCCATCCATATTCCAATAACCTCCACTTTTGTGGATGAGACACTTGCTTTCCCTAGACATATAGATGATCTCCCCTTTGTTCATCTAGAACAATAGTCTTTCTCTATAAATATTTGAAAATGATGAAGCTATAGTTGAGTTCATGGGACTCCATGATGATATTCCATTAAATAACCACAAAGAGGATTTTTATATGGACTTTGAGAAACAACATATTTTGAGAAACAATCTAATTTTCTTAGTCCTCAAACTCATGTTGAAGATATTGATCAACATGACGAAGAAACAAACATAAAGACAGATAAATTAATAGTATCCTACCAAATCAGATCACTCACTTTTTTCAAAGAAATATTTATTACTAATGAGAAAATAACAACCATTTATGATTCCCAACAACACAAAGAAGAGTCAACATCTTTTTTCCAACACAACACATATCCTATTGTAAAATTATTTTTCCAATGAATGCAGTATCAAGGAAAAGGATTAGGCCTATATGAACAAGGTATTCTAGATCTAGTACAAATTTTTGATACTCCTAAATACCAATGTCTTGTTTATATAGTGATCAAGATATCTATGATGTTATTGGCACATTCATGATACTGGGGGTAACTTTATCTAATGCAAACATCAAAATAAGGGCCATGAATAGTCTTTACAATAAGGTTGTTGTCAACACTCCTCTCATTCACATCATAAGCCATCATTCTCAAATCCTTCAATCCACTAATTGGGACCAATAAAATAAAAATATTTACAAATAAAAATATCAAAGACAAATTTTTGAAGCTAATAAATCTAAACTCAAAGTGGACACATAAAATCAAAATAGATCCCAAATAAAATTGGACCATGCATAGCATCCAATCCAAATCCAAATCCCATATTCAATGAAACTATGGAGCCACATAAAAATTTCCTTCCATCTATCTCAAGTGTCCACTTCCTTCAAAATAGTCTCCAATACTAACACATTAAGTGTATAAAATCGTTGGCCCCAAAAACACTCAAAATACCTCATCTACACTCCGTCTTCCACCATACCAAGTTTTGAAAATAAAAAATCCTACTTCCAAACTACCAAATAATTCATCCACATCTCACATTCCCCATCAAAATCCAACACCCTGCCTAAAATCCAAAAATCCCAAATCCCACATTCACTATGTCCTCGCAACAATCTTTATCATAAGGACTCTAATGGTACTCTATCATGATGTGCGTATTTAGATAAATCCAACCCTAGTATCAACAAGGATCACAATAACATCCATGAGCTATATACGGGTGCTCTAATCTTGGAAAAAAAACTCCTCATGACAAGACGTTATTGGCATATTATGACCACAACATCTACATCAACACCACTAGGTGGTCTTGCATAGTTGATGATAATTAAAAAAAAAAATTGAAAATAAATAAGTAGAAACGAGCAAAGAGAAATAATTTTTCCTCTAGTGAAAACCACTTTGGTGGTGCCTTGGGCAAGTACCATGGTGAAAACCTATTTATAGGCACCATGTATAGCAAAAATAAAAATGTGGAAAAAAGGTAAAAACATAATAATTCATCCAATAGTGAAAACCATTCTTATGGCACTTTGAGCAAGTACCATGATGAAAACCCATTTGTGGGAATTATGTGTAAAATTAATTATCTATGTGTACCTGTAGTGTAGAAAATTATACTCCTTTCTAAGTGAAAGTACAATTTCACACTTAATTTGGACCTATGTTTAGTGACCTCCCATTTATGCATTTTTTACCCTTCAAAATAGACCCCTAATTCCTTTTATTATGCATCCCAAGGCCTATTTTTATCATTTTCCAACACCACAACATGCATTGAACAAATACATTTAATAAATTAAAGGCCTTGAAACAAATGAGTCTTGAAAATTTAGGTAAGGATCCCTTCACCCAAGGGAAAATGGGTCCCATTTAGGTGCCAAAATCCAATTTAAAATATTTTTTTGGTAGAATTTTAATATTCAAAATTCAAGTTGCAAAGGTTGGCTATCATGATCTAATAATCGAGAAATTAGAGAAGAAGCCTACAAAGCCTATTTTTTTCACCATTTCAAACTAGGTTGATAAGAGATTGAGAAGATATTCACAAGATTGGCACTCAAGAGCAAGGAGAAAACATTCAAGCAAGCAAGGTTGAATTCTTGGAGCAACATTTCATTTGTTTTGGCAGGTCTTCGAGCTTATTTTGCCAAATTAGATCAAACATTGTTCATGATTTGAAGATTGATGCCAATGGTGGATCATGATGGATGTGTAGGTTTTGGTACATGCAACTAGACATTCTCCCTAACCTAGTGACTTTTTCCCTAAGTGATCACATCTTCTATCTTCATTTTACTGGCTACTTAAAGCAAGGTATAATTAGATTTCAAATCTATTAGGGTGTTTTGACTTCTCCCTCACTAGGTCTTTGTCATTTTTATGTCTATTTAGGGATCTTATGCCAACACACTTGAATAAGGTTTCTTTTTATTTTATCTCTTAACACCTTAGACACACTTAAGAATAGGGCTTGCACACACACTATTAATTATCAAATTTTTATCTTTCCATTAAGGTTTAATTACCCAACTTGGGGTTTGACCAAGGCAAACCCCCATACAAATAAACCAAAATTTTCATTTTTTGCTACATATTTGGACTCAAGATTGAGGGTTTGCAAGTGCAAGAGTAGAGTGTAGACAAAGGGCTACAAAATAAACTATTGATTTTACAGAAAAGGATGCTAGGACCCATTCACCCTTGGACGAACCTGTCCTGTTGCAGAGCCTAAAACTACTTCCATACCATCTTAACCTTCTTGGATTTGTTAGTTAATGGTTGTTTCTATCAATATTATCATAATAATTCATGTTTCAAGTGTTATATCTCATAATTTTTATTGTTAATGCATTTTTATTCTTCTCCCAAAACTGTTGCTTGACCATTTCTATCATAAGGAAGTTAAGGCAACATAGTTTCCAAACCTAGGGTTGACTCACCTTAAGGGTTGTGAGTCGATTCTAATAATTTGTGGTACTATCCCTCTTCATAATGAGTATGGAAAATATGGATTTGTGATTAGGTGGACACCCCCTTTTACTTTTGGCATAGTTCCCTAATTTTTAGGTCTACCTATTTCACCCCCCTTTTTCATATGTTTCATTTTGGTGAACTTGACCTTGTACATCCTAAATTTTGATTTAGAGACACTCAAAACAATAGATCTAGATTTACTTTAGTGTGTTTGCATTGCATTCAGGGTTTAATTTTGCATGTTTGCATCATTCAAATTCATAAAAAATCAAAAAAATTACAAGAATATTTCATACATCTTGCATTGTATTTGCATCAAGAGTATCTTTCAGTTATTTAGATTCAAATTCAATTCAAATTTTTATTCCAAAACTTGTCACTTTGCTCACTATTTTCACTTGCATTAAGATAGCTAAAACTGGAAAATTTTATGACAAAAATCATAGTCTGTAACCTAAAAAAGGAACACTAATAGTAACTTAGACTTAGCATCTTTCATTTTTTAGAACCCTAAACAAGGATCTATTTTCCCTTATGTGAACCTATTCTTGTATAGGTGTCATGCCAGATTTTTGGGAGCCTTTTTGTCTCTTTCTATGCTTTCTGATTTTGTTGTCAAATCTAAGAATTGCATTTTTGAAACATAATAAATGAGAACACTTGGAGAAAGCGTAGTTATTTGACAATATCATATCTCTTTCTACAAGTTAACATATCCCTCGAGCCTTTTAGTAGCGATGAATTTGACATGTTAGGTGAAGCCCTTGAGGACTTCATCTCACAAAGCTCATCCACTAAATATTTTCATGACAAAAAAAAAAAAGGGAAGTAAATGCAATCACACCTCAACTTACCATTTACCCACCTTCACAACAATAGCAAGTTCAAACCAAGGTTGTGCTTATCATAGGACCATCTCAAAACAAGCCTCAACCTATTGGAAGTATCTTGAAATTTGCAAGGAAACTCACTAGTAACAATGTTTTGCAACAATCTAATAATCATAATGTTACTCATATATACAACACAAGGGACAATAGGCAACCACAAACCATACCTACTTCATTACCATTACCTCAACCTATCTTGCCTAGTGCTTTGTGTTTGCCTTTGCATAGTGGAAAGGAGTATGACCTTGTGGAATAACTTCACAACACTCATGCTAAGATTTATTTATGGAATCTCATTCAAGCATCACCTAATTACTATAGCATGCTTCAAAGTGATTTACAACAATTAGGTGTCCCTCCTAGTACACAACCAAACGATATAGCAGCTCTAATCTAAGGTATGAATGCAGTCAATATTGATATTGTCTTTCATCAAGATGAGCTATCTCCATTTGAGATACAAAAAAAAAATGAGGCCTTGATGATATTGGTTTTCATTAATAGATGTGGAATAAAAAGAACTCTTATTGACAATGGTTCAACACTTAATGTGTGTAGTGTAAACCTCTTGGATAATATTGAAGTGGATAAGACTAAGATTGAACCCGATTCCTTGTCTATCCATGGTTTTGATAATGTGGTAAAATAACCTCTTGGTGTGATAACATTACCATTGAAACTTGGAAAAGTTACATTGCAAATTCCTATCCATGTCATGCCTCAAGATCTCTTATATAATCTTCTTTTGGGCAGACCATGGATTCATGAAATGAATGAAGTCCCTTCAACACTTCATCGATTAATGAAGTATGTTTATAAGAATGAAGTCTACACAATAAAAGTTGACCTCCAATCTGAAAGTTGCTTGAAAACTGAGAAAGATAAAGAGAGTCCTTTGAAAACATTAATACCAACCTCACAAGTAGAACCTGTGTATCAGGAAGAAAAAGATATTTTTTTTGCAATAGTTACATAATTATTGGATGAATATTGGGGTTCATTGGATTTCACACCTATGTTTATGGGAGAATATAAAATCACAAAAAAAGAATCAAGAAAATAAAAAGGAACAACGATTATGTTAATTGAACACATGGCAGGGCCATCAACAACATCCGACTCAAAATTTTTAGAAGAAGACACAAGTTACACAACAAGTTATGATGAGGTTGATCATGAGAAACCACAATCTTTGAAAAAAATGGAAGCTCTCTATGGGAGAGGATATCAACTCTTGAAGCAACTTGGTTATAGTGAAAAGGATGTGGTGTGAATGAACAAGGCATTTATGTCCCTATAGAGCCCAACATACAAGAAACAAAAAATGGTCTTGGATATTGTCCATGTAAGATAAAAAAGAAGCAAAAAGGCCTTCACTTAACATCAACACCATTATGCAAGATTATCCTAAGACAACTCTCACATTAAAGAATCCTGAATTAATAGATACCACAAGTGATGAATCATTGGATTATTTCCAACATGATACAACTTTGGTAGAAATTTTGGGATTTTATGAAAATTTACCAACTCTTCACCACAAATGAAGAGTTACTTATGCCTTAATCAGTAAGGGATACTTTGGTGAAGAAAAGAAAACAAGTGATATTGAACAAGATGAAGAAGAATTTTTTTTTGAAATTCCAAATCAAAGTACAATACTTGTGGGAGATATAATTAACATACCAATTGACACATCTAAGAAAGAGAAAGTGATTCAAATAGGAAAGTGCGTCGATGATGATGAACAAGAATAACATGCAACACTATTACATGACTTTCCTAAAAAATTTGCTTGGCCTTATTCAGATATGTCAGGTATTGACACTAAGTTACGCACAACATTGTCCTTGAACAAGATGCTAAACTGGTAAGACAAAAAATACACAAGATGAATCCTAAGATAGCCTTATTGGTTAAGGTTTAAATTGAGAAGCTCCAAGATGCTGGATTTATTTGTCCTGTTGATTATTTACCATGGATTTCAAACATTGTAGCAGTGACAAAGTCTGACAATCATATTAGGATGTGTATGGATTTTCATGATCTTAATAAAGCATCTTTGAAAGAGGATTTTCCCCTCCTAATATTTACATGATAGTAGATTCAACCATGGGCCATGCCTCATTATCATTTATGGATGGTTTATCAGGCTATAATCAAATATTTATCAACCCTCGGGATCAATACAAGGCAACATTTACTACACCGTGGAGAACATTTTGTTGGTTTGTGATGACTTTTGGATTAAAGAATGCGGGTGCAACATATCAAAGAGCTATGGCATTGATAATTCATGATTATATACATCAAAATATGGAAGATTATGTTGATGATATTCTAGATAAATCCTTGACTCGTCAGCACAATGTTAAAATCCTTTGAAATATCTTTGAAAGAATGTGTAAGTACAATATAAGATTGAATTCGAAAAAAGTGTGTCTTTGGTGTGGAAAATGGTTATTTTTTGGGTTTTATAGTTTCTCACAAAGGCATTGAGGTGGAAAAAAGAAGATTGATGCTATCATTAACATGCTACCTCCAAAGAATATTTCTCAATTACATACTTAATAAGGAAGGATTCAAGATATTTTTCATTTTATGGCATCTTTGGTGGATTAGACTTTACCTTTTACCCAACTTCTTAAAAAGGAATCAAAATTTAAATGGAATAAGGATTGTAAGAAATATTTTGAAAGTTTGAAAGAGTATCTAGCTAATCTTCTTATTTTACAACCCGTTATTCAAGGAAAGACATTCATCCTTTACATATCAACATTTTCCCATGCTCTTGTAGTATTGTTGGCTCAAAAAGATGACAATGGTAAAGACAATTCTATTTATTACATTAGTCGAATTCTAATCGATTATGAAACTCAATACACAACAATAGAGAAATAATTGTCGGCCCTTGTGTTTGCTACTAGTAAGTTGAGACACTATTTACTAAATTCGGAAGTGCATGTGGTTACAAAGTTTGATCCCCTAAAACACCTCTTTGCTAAAATAGACTTATCAAGACACTTAGCTAAATGGGTTATGTTGTTAACTAAGTTTGATCTTAAATTTGTCTCTCAAAATCCAATCAAAGGATAAGCCTTGATTGACCATTTAGTTGATGCTACTTCTCCATTAATGTCACCTAATATGGACTCATTCCTTGATGAGAGTGTGTTGACACCTAAAGGAAAAATGGGAATTGTACTTTGACAGTTCTAAGTATTAAATTGGCTTTGGAGCAAGGGTTATATTAAAGCAAAATTTAGGAAAACCTATTCTGATATCTTATCGTCTAAACTTCTTATGTATAAAAAACACTGCAAAGTATGAGGCTCTAATTGTTGGAATACATGCATCTGTATCCTTAGGTATTCAACACATTCATATATTTGGTGATTCTCAATTGGTCATTAAACAAATCATTGGATCATATCAAGCGAAACATGATAAATTAGTCTGATATAAAAACCTCACAATAAAATTGCTTGAATGCTTTAAATCATGTACCATTGATAATATTCCTTGAAAGGATAATCGACATGCAGATGCAATGGTAAGTGCCACTTCTCTTGTATCTCCTGATCCTAATATGGATTTCAATTTTTTTGTCCATATGATTACTAAACCATCAATAGATGAAAAAGTGAAAGAATCCTTAGTAACCAATAATGAATCCTCTATTGAATGGTAAACACTGATATTTAATTATTTAAAAGAAGGTACCTTTCCTGAACCAACCACTAAGAATTCTAGAGCTCGTATTCGAAACCTTGCTACCAGATATGTAATCTTGATAGATGTCTTATGATCTTTTGATGGTATTTTACTTAGATGTCTTAAACAATTGAAGATCCCTATAGCCCTTAAGGAAGCTCACGTTGGTGCTTGCAAGGGCATTTTGGGGGAACATCGTTAGTTCAAAAATTAATCTGCATGGGATATTATTGGAGACATATGGAACAAGAATTTTTTGATCATGTTGAGAAATGTCACAAATGTTAGGAGCATAACAATCTTATTCACGATCCTGCTTCTAAAATTTGTGCCCAAGTTCCTATTTGGCCATTTTTCGATTTGGGGTTTAGATCTCATTGGAAAGATATCCCCTCCCTCTTCTTCTGGACATACATTTATCATAACTTCCATAGATTATTTCATAAAATTGGTAGAAGAAATTCCTCTTTATTTCACAACAACTAATGCAATTATCGTTTCATATTAGAGCACATTATTGCTTGCTTTGGTCTTCCTTCCATATTAGTTTTAGATAATGGTACGCCATTTTAGAACAATGATGTGAAGAATATTTTGGAAACATTTCACATTGAACACCATTTTTCAACATCGTATTACCCACAATCTAACGGTCAAGTGAAAGAAACAAACAAAACACTTGAATAAATCTTGTAGAAAATGGTAAGTAAACATAATAATGATTGACAAACTCAATTATCGTATGAATTGTGGGCTTATCACACTAGTATTCAAACATCTATATGAAACACACCTTATAATTTGGTCTATGGAATTGAAATAATAATTCCCTTGGACTTAGAAATTCCTTCATTGTGAATTTCTCTTCGAGGACTTATTGATGATACAACTTATAAAGAGAAACAATTGTAACAAACTGAAATGCTTGATGAACAATGCATCAAAGATCTCGATCATCTTGAAGCCTATTCAAAAATAATGCAACGTAGTTACAATGATAATGTGATCTCGCACTCATTTAACAAAGGTGATTTACTGTTATATGAAAATCAATGCAATGTTAATGTCATCTCAGGTGAAAAAGGAAAGTTTATTCTGAATTGATTAGGCCCTTACATCATTTAAGAGAGTTATGGGCCTGGTGCATATACATTAATAGATATGGATTGTACACCTCTTAAAGAACCTATCAATGTTGCACATTTGCGTAGATATTACACTTACCATCTATTTTGAATAGTATGTATATTAAAGCATGTTGTTAGATTTAGTACATAGTTTTCTATTTTATCTCGAGCATTGCTTCATTCTTGACAAACATTACTTGTGTGTCTTGAATTATGGAGTAATAATTTATTAGTTAGATTATTAATTTCTTTTAAATGTTATTTAATTTCATGTGTGTTGTATTAAATTAGATCATTATATGCACATTTAATTTTCCATAATTAGATCATAAGAGCATTTAATTTAACATGATTATACTTAATCCAAGTGTTGTATCTAATAGAAACATAGGTGTTTAAGTTAGACCACATGCATACAATTAGATCATGGAGACATTTATTAAATAATCCACGCCAAGATTTTTTAATAGATCACATTGACATCTAATCTAAACAAGAACACTTATAGCTTATATATTAAACACAAAAAATTTATATGCATGATAACTATAATGTAGCATAATACAAACATAGGTACATCTAGGTGGGCCTGTGACTATTCGATCCCTCAGGACTTGGTGGTGGTGTTCGTTGAGAGATGGTGGATTGTGTGTGGATCATGGAACTAAACCGCTCTCATAGGCCTTATAGTTCACCCTTGACAAAAATTGTGCGTACGAGTAGTACAACGTGTTCCTGCTCTACCCTATCCCTATCTTCCTATAGTCTCACCTAATCTTTCTGAACTTTAGCAAGCTATCCTTGTAGTCTATTGAGCTCTAGCTATATGAAAACAACTAACTCGCTCTCAGCCAAAACTTGAGTGGCTCAAAGCTCCTCATATGTAGCCTGAAGCTTTGTGAATGTAGTGCTCAACTTCTCCTCCTAAACTTTGTAATCATCAATGGCCCTCATAGACTCCTCATATGTAGTCCTCCAGCATTCCAAAGGCTCAAATAGGTCCACATGGTGCCTTGCCATTGGGGGTGGTCCATACTCTTCTCGTGTAGCTTGATGTGGGGGTAGGATGAGATTCATTTGTGTGATGATCTCTCTAACAAAATACTGCCACCCCTAGATATCACCTGCAACAAGTAAAACATAAAATATGTCAGAACATGATATAATAAGAAATCTATAACTAGAACTTAAAGCATAATAAAAGTAATACATCATTACCTTGGCCACCAACCCGCCAATCAGAATCCTGATGGGTAGGAAGTGTTGAAGGAACAACACCGCTACTTTTTCTACACTCATGAGATGTCATGCTTGTTGTGCTAGCTAACCTCGATCAGGTGACTTTAGGAGAACCTATAGGTCTCTCCTCAAGAGCATCTATGATATCCATCAGCTTCACAGGATCATCTCTCATCGACTGCTCTACCTCCTCATCCTCCTCATCCTTATTTACCATCTCAGTTGCTTTATCCTCATTCTTTGTATCCCCATCCACAACTCCATCCGCTCTGTCCTCCCCATAACCAAGATGAGGTCTAGCATCACCAATGGGGTGATGCATAGTGAATACTATTGTAGGCCATGCTCCCATCCAACACTGCTCATAGGCTATCATGACACCTACATCATACTGATTTGATGTTGGGGGCATTATGGATCCTCGTCAAAATCACTAGAAACGACATCATCAAAAGTAGGTCGTCAAATGTCCCCTAGAAAGGTGCCACTGTATGCTACTCTCAAGTATGTAGGTCATGTCCTAGGAGGTACCTACCTGTGTCCAAACTATCTCATGACATGATCATAGTAGAATGGAAAAACTATATAATCATATAGCCCCAATAAGATCTTGTCCTGCTACATCCTAACAAGTTGTGTGAGATTTGGCCACTATAGTATGGTCCTATAGGGTCTCCATACTATGCAATCCTCATCGAGCCAATCAAACATAACCCTTTAAAACCATAGGTCCCCAACCTACAATTTTTTTCTTAGTGTGTAGTTGAAAGCCTCAAGGTAACCAAGGGTTGCTACCGTGGGATAACCTGTCGATCTTCTTGATGTGATATGCTCAAAGACCCACACTTATAAAAGTGTACAGTGCATGATTCTATGTATCTCTCTATGTATAAATCACCCAAGATCATAGTATAAATGAGCTAACATACTATGACCCCAAGAATAAATGGTTTGATGTCACTCCATATGTTGAATGGTATGAATAAGGCCTCCATCTAAGTGAGCACCCGTCCATCTGGAACTAGTGCTAAGGTTACTATGATGATCAGAATGCATCATAACAAGGGTGTGTGGGAGTACAACATCCACTTTAGCTTGACATGTGGTCCCACATGCTCTGCAACTGGAGGTTTGTGAAAACAATATTGAATATCTCCCTACATCTATCGATATGACCAAACCTCCTCAAAGTACACCACATGTCCATGGATGGGTATCTTGAATATCCGGTGGACATCCTCGAGTGTGATTTTCATATTTCCAAAAGGTAGCTGAAATGTGCATGTATAAACATTCCACCTCTCGACAAGTGTCATCAGCATGGCATCATGATACCTCATGGGTGGCATGAGGTAGATCCAAAGTAACCCCGTCTCGCACAATATATCCTCCTCCTCCACATATAGTCGGGTCACTTGCTCTCAGAGAAGGGTAAAGAGATGGTCGCCTAATCGCAGTCGTGCACATGGTGGAACCTAAAAAAGATATAAGAAATCATCAACAATACACCTAAAAAGGTCAATAGAACCATTAAAATTACAATTATTCTATTCGGGATACCTTGGCCAAAATTGGACGCTTGGGCCATATTTGGACGGGGGGTCCAAGATGCTTTAACCATTCTAGGACGCTTTGCACCAAAATGGGATGCTTTGCAAAAAAATTGGACGAGGTCTTAGAACATCTAACAATGCATTAAAAAGTGTGTAAAACATAAATACAAATAAAAAAATGAGCGTACAATGGACTCACAATACGTTGAAGATCACCTTGTGCAACCTCCTCTCGTAGCATGTCTAATTTGGGGGGTCGGTACACTCGTCAGTTGGGCATGTTTAGTTCTCTCTACAATATTGTAATTTTCAAAAGGTAAATGTCAAAATGATAACTTTACAATTGTCATTTTCATTCATATATAGTGAAATTTATTAAAGAAAGCATATTTTACTCTAAGCACATTTCATTCAAACTAACATAATGGGGGCTAGAGAACTCCATTTTCGATGTCGTTTATTGTGTTGGATTTGTAATTTTGTCCCCAATTTTATCTAATGTCTATCACTATGTAGTATTATACTTTCAATACCCTATTGTAGGTATTTTTTGTCACACATAAAGCAATTCGATGAGGTTAGATTTCTATTTTGATTCCACCTCCATAAAGCAAGTATATTCTAGGGGCATACATCTACCCTCAAATTTAATTCTTTGTAGAAGTTTGATAAGATGATTTTGAACAACTAACAAATCGATTATGTAGGATGTGGTTCCTAACATTGTAGTTTTGTAGATGACTACATTTGGGGCTTCATTCTCCTTGTTTATGAATGAATC
Organism: Sequoiadendron giganteum; assembly: GCA_007115665.2. NCBI lineage: Eukaryota > Viridiplantae > Streptophyta > Pinopsida > Cupressales > Cupressaceae > Sequoiadendron > Sequoiadendron giganteum. The sequence continues at coordinate 385,908,014 of CM021101.1, read as the reverse complement.
CATATGAATGTCCTTTTATAAAGTATAATTCACTTTGTAAGTCCTTTAGCTTGCATATGTGTGTAGTCTCATATGGCTGTTAAAGTGGGGGCTAAATGTAGTGTACAAAATTGTACTCCTTTCTAAGTGAAATTATAATTTCACACCTAATTTGGACCTATATTTAGTGATCTCCCATTTATGCATTTTTTACCCTTCAAAATAGGCCCCTAATTCCCTTTACTATGCATCCCAAGGCCTATTTTTATCAATTTTTGACACCAAAACATGCATTAAACAATTCATTTAATAAATTAAAGGTCCCAAAACAAATGAGTCTTGGAAATTTAGGTCAGGACCCATTCGCCCAAGGGAGAATTGCTCCCCTTTAGCTTAAGATTTGAAATTTCTGGATTTTGATTGTGTTTGAGTTTTTTCATCAACATTTCGAATCACACTCAATGATCCATCATCAGGATGATAGAGAGAAAAAGGAAATAATAAATGGTTAGATGCAAACCCAATTTTCTTAAAAGGAAGAGAGGTGAGAAGTTGAGGAGGGAATAGGGCCCAACAACCAAGACGAGAGAGATAAGCCAAGATAAGTAAATTGAAAAAATAATAACAATAATTAAGAGAGGAAGAGAATGAGATAGAAAAGCAAGAAAAGTAATTTAAAAAAAAACCAAATAAGAAAGAGAAGAAAAAAATTAAAAATTGAAAACTAAAGAAAGAGGACAACAACATAAAAAAAAACTATTGGAGAACTAATCTAAAGGAAAAACATATATGATGTAAAACATAAAAGACAATAAGATATTAATACAAATATATGTATTCAAACAATATAATATATATCTATAATTTTAAACTAGTATATACATATTAATTAATAATATATATAAAAAACGTTGAAAGTTATCATTATCTAGGTGCTTATTGATTTGAGAAAAAATGCTTACATCTTCATTAACTTTAATTTCAAAAGTCATATATATGATTTCATTAACAATGCTCTTAAATTTTAAATATAAAATATTTTATAAAACGTTTTTGAACCCTCATTAGAACCCTAACCCTTACCCTAAACCCTAATCCTAACCCTAACCCTAACCCTAACCCTAAATTATTTATTTTTAGTCTTAAGCATTTTAGGGATTTTCCAGGAGATATACTACAAATGTGAATTTCTTGGCACAATACTTTTAAAAATTATATTCATTTTATTTGCACCAAAATTATTTCACTTTTTACAAATTGGTTCCAAAATTTATCATCGGAAGATGTCTTTATAGAAAAATAAAATTCATTTTTACATGACTTCCACCTCCCTGTCATTTTCAATGAAGCTTCAAAATTTTTACAAAATATTCCTTCGTTGCTTTCACTGTATAACGCTTTCAGCGTAATTATAATATTACTAAATTCCTATAATATTAAAAAATTCAAATACTATAAAAAATCATAAGAGATAAGATCAAAAAGAATATGTGGTTATAAGAGACCACATATGAAGAACAAAAACCAATAAAGGAGCAACATAAAATAAAAGAAAAGAGATAAACAACAAAATAAAAATCAAGAACGAAAGTAATAAAAATAAACAAAAAGAAAAGAAAACAAAGGCAAAAAAATCCCAATAAAATATAAATATAAAAAAGCAAAATATGAGGAATGCCAAACAAGATCAATATGAATATGTGGTTATAATAAATGTAATAATCGAGAAATTAGAGAAGAAGCCTATAAAGCGTAGTCTTTTCACCATTTCAAACTAGGTTGACAAGAGATTGATAAGATATTCAAAAGATTAGCACTCAAGAGAAGGGAGAAAATATTCAAGAAAACAAATTTGAAGTCTTAGAGTAGCATTTCATTTGTTTTTGCAAGTCTTCAAGCTCATTTTTCCAAGTTAGATCAAACATTGTTCATGATTTGAAGGTTGATGCCAATGGTGGATCATGATGGATTCTAGGTTTTTGGAAATTCACCTATGCGTTCTCCCTAACCTAATGACATCTTTCCTAAGTGATCCCAACTTCTATCTTTATTCTACTATCTACCTAAAGCAAGGTAAAATCAAATTTCATATCTATTAGGGTGTTTTGACTTCTCCCTAACTAGGTCCTTATCATTTTTGTGTCCATTTAGGGATCTTATTCTAACACACTTGAATAAGGTTTCTTTGCATTTTAAATCTTAACACCTTAGATACACTTGAGGTTAGGGCTTGCATAGATTGTTATTTATTAGAGTTTTATCTTTCCATTAAGGTTTAATTACCCAACTTGGGGTTTGATCAAGGAAAAAACCCATACAAGCAAATGATTTTTTTTAGTTTTTGCTATAGATCTAGAATTGGGATTGAGATTTTGTAGGTACAAGAGTAGAGTGCAGGCAAAGGGATACAAAATCAACTGTTGATTTTCCAGAAAAAGATGCCATGACCCATTTTCCCTTGGGCAAACCTATCCTGCTATAGAGATTGAAAACCATTTTTGAATTTAGGTAAATACCATCTTAACCTTCTCATATATGTTGGTTATTGGTCATTTTTGTTAATTATATTATCATAATACTTTGTGTTTCAAGTGTTAGATCTCATAAGTTTGATTGTTAATGCACTTTTATTCTTCTCCCAAAACTATTGTTCACTTCTTTCTATCATAAGGAAGTTAAGGCAACATAGTGTCCAAACCTAGGGTTGACTCACCTTAAAGGTTTCAAGTCAATTCTAATAATTTTTGGCACTATCCCTCTTCCTAATGAGCATGGAAAAATTGGATTTGTGATTAGGTGGACACCCCCTTTTTCATATGTTTTAGTACCATTTCAATTGGGAGAATCTTATCTTATATATCATGTTATTTCATCCTAACACCACTATCCATCCAATCCAATCCATTTTCATCCATCTTCCCTATATTCCACCCTGATCTTGAAAAATACTAGGGATATATACTTCAAAACATGCTTTTTGGAAAACTCTTGACATGGTCATTTTTTTTTACCATATACTATCCCATGGCATGCCATCATCTACATAGAACTATCCAAATAGTTAGTGTGGGTAAAAATTTTTATGCTATTATGAGATAGCCCTTGGAAGTAATATCCCTTATCCTAGATCTACTTGTATAATTCCTATCCTTCCCATCCTTCACATATCCATTTCCATCACACTAGTCCATTCATCCATTCATAGTGCCCCATATATTGCTAGACACTGGGGGTAGGCAATTACATCCTACTTTGGAAAAAATATTAATATATACCTTATAACTCACTTAGTTATTTATAAACCTTTCAAAAAATCCAAAGAACATCAAATATTTTAAAAATCTAAAAAAATCACACAATTCAAAAATCCAAAAAAAAAACAAAAAGACTTGAGCATTTTCTACCATCCCATGAATAATTTTTCCATCAAACTCTCCTCCATAACCCACAATCCAAATAATCCCCATTAGTATCATCTCATCTACACTCAAGTATCATATCAAACCATCTAACAAATATTGTTCCTAGCTTTGCTATAAATCTTGATCCATTTTATCCAATAAATCATCATTAGGACATATCCTTCCCAATCATCGTGTTGTTCTTATCATTAATAACACAAACCTTGCACTATTTTTATCATCAACAATGTTATCACTATCATCAATCAATAAATCAAATCAATCAACTTTAGTTTGACTAGTGACAATATCTCAAGAGGTCCTCGATATCCCTACACATTCATATCCTTTCATCATTCATCACCATAAAAATAATTACCCTAATCATCTTACCATTATCATTATCATCATCATCTTCCATAAATAAACTAGTAAATACACACTTTGATATCCACAAACATACACAATACCATCCATCTCATTCATAATAAATTATCATTACCCTAAAATTGACACTCAAGCAAAAAAAATATGCATCACAAAAAAATATCAAGCTTTTATGACAAATCGCAGGTTAAGACATATGTTGAATCAACTTTCTTCCTACATACCTATTGCCTAATCATTCAAGCTATCATCCCAATATATGCCTTAATGGATACATATTTCCTACAATAGGCACAATCCAAGATAATAATTACACTCTCTTTGGTAAGAGATATGATGGCTATCGATATGATTTTTTAGTTAGTCTTGTGTTTTGATTTATCTTTTTGTCTCCTTCCAACATTTACTCGAAGCCACCTCAATCTTTCAATATCTTGGTGTCTCTAGAGGAGCACAAAATGGTGCGTGGTCATTGATTTTATATGTTGTGTTTGTGGAATGTTCTTTTAATACGACCACAATGAATACTTGTCTTGTATGTGTCGAGGTAGCTTCTTGCATACCAAATGTCCTTTATTTATCAAGTTCTTCGTACCTTTTGTGCAATAGGACTATCATGCTCTAATTCTTATTCTATCACAAATTCAAACAAGGTTTTCGTATGTATGGTATGAATAAGGATAATACCACTTTTTTTGTAGTCATAATCCATGCAAGGAATATGATATCACCTTGGTTCTTCATACCATGGTACATAATATCTATTTGCTGTCTCAAAATAAGGATTGCCCTTTATATTTTCTAACATAACAAAAAGCAAAAGAAAAATCATTTTTCCATCGCATTATCACTTGTCCATCCCATATCCCTCATCCACCCCATTACCTACTCATAGATTTTAGTTTTCAATATATGATCAATGAAATTCATTCATCCTTCATTATCCTACATTATTTCATTTCTTCTTCAATAATAACTCATCTTCATCCCAAAAGTTCAAATTTTCACTCTTAGCCTTAATCTTCTCCATTTTATTCATTCCATACATCCTTATCCCCCACATTTTTTTTTCATAAAACCCTTTTTTCATCACCAATCCACTAATCCTACCTTGTTTTCCTATCGTGAGCTCGACTAAAAAAATAAATTTATTATCGTTGATCTCTTGAGGGGGCAACCAACCTCCATCCCTCGATCCACTGGGGCACACTGGGGCATGCCATCACCTAAAAATTTCCATACCAACAACATGTCTTTCAAACCAACCTCCATCCCTTGATCCACTAGGACACAACATCACCTAAAATTTTTCATACCAACAACATATCTTTAAAACAACACAACAAGCACATTGTCTTAAAGAGGGGCAAAATTTAGACACCTAAAAATGACTAACACATTTCGTCTAAACCATCACCATCGTCTCTTATCAACCCATTCATCACTATTAATTAAATAATTTTCATTATTTAATTAATCTAACACATTTTCCTCTTTAACTAAATATTTTTTAATTATTTAATTATTTCGACATTTTCCCTCATCAACACTAATTAGATAATTTTTTTATCATTTTCTTCCAACCACTTTAATTAATTATTATTATTTAACTATTTATCATTTTCTTACATCCATGACTATTAAATAATTTTCAATTATTTAGTTAATTTATTAATTTATTCTATCCACATTAATTGAATAATTTATGCATTCTTCTCATCCACAATAATTAAATAATTCTAATTATTTAATGATAAAATATTTCCTCTTAAAAATTAAATAAATTATTTAACTGATTTAATTTAAATTTTTCCTCTAAAAATAAATAAAAATAATATTTTATTTATTTCCTAGATATATCATCACACCATGCACATGAATTAAATAAATTTATGTATTTAATTCTATTAATATTCTTCCATTTCTAAATTTAGTGACCATCTTTAAATTTAATGAGTTGATTGAAAATCAACCACAATTCACTCACTCACTTCCACTTCATCCACCCATGCATCTAGTCATTTGATTCATGCAACCACTTAGCTCCACATCTCAACCCTTCATCCTAACACATTTTACTTGAACATTCATCATGATCTCTCAACTAACCTCATTTGTTGATCCCTCCAATCACCCTACATCACTGATTTGATACCAGTAAAAGCTATAAAACACACTTCATTTAGCCATTCAATCTCTCCATGAATCTTGATCGCTCCATGAATTTTAATACTATACTCATTTTTGCATTGGTTTTGCTATCTAGGTTATGCTAATGTTATTGAGCAATCCACATACTATTGAATTAACATTACCACGTTGTATGGTGAAGTAAGATTAGGCACGTTGGTGGAGCTAAAGTAGTTGTTTATTTGACTTTCTCTTGTGTTTGTGCACACACTTTATTGAGGTAGATTATTTGATTATTGAATTAGATTCATTATTGTATTACTTTTATTCAAAATTCATTGATCTTATTTCTCCTTCCACAAGTATAAACAATATATTTATAAATTTATAAATACATTATAATTTTTAAGAACAAAATGCATAAAATATATGATTGTTTATAATTATAATTTTGTAAGTTCACACTCTTTTATAAATATATTTTTAAGACTTTTTTCATCAATTTAATTTTCATTTTTTTTAGTTTTTAAATTTTTTCATTAATTTTTTGTTGTTGTCACTTTCTCGTTCCTTATTCCTAGTCCAATCCATTCTCTACCCTTACCCTCTCTGTTTTTAGTCTTTCTAGGTTTACAACCAACTATTATTTTCCTTAAGTCTCTAACATCCTAATGACAGATCACAAAGTGTGATATGAAATGTTGATGCAAAAACTATACACACAATCAAATCCAAAAATATCAATAATTAGAAATTCATTTTATAATTATGAAAGTTTCGCAAGTCAAGCAATGAAGAAGGTTCCTATTTAAATTTTTGTAGCATTGATCTTATACCTTGTGATGTAGCTTTATATGCTTTAGACTTGTTGTTTGCTTTCAATATTATTCTTCATCAATTGTTTCCATAAGTGTTAAGCTTCTTTCTTAGATCAATTTAACTAGTGACATGAATTCATTGATCTCTATTTTGATCATTATAAATCATTAGTGTTTAAATTCATGGTATTGTTTAGCTATAAAAATAAAAACTTCATGGTGGGAGAATATTTTTAAATTTTATGCTCTAACTTGTATTGAGATAAAAAAATATAGTTCAAGTTTGCTTTCAATTGTTTTACTTCCATGTAAATCCTCAAGGGACAAATTGTACAATATGCATACGTAGAAATATTTTTTATTATTTTAAGGAGCTTCCCTTGAAATTTTGAAGAGAAAAATTCCTCACATAATATTCTAGTTTGAGTTGTCACGAAAGTGATAAATTAAAATGCTAACATAAGGTAACTCATCTAAAGAAAGTGAATCCATAGAGATAAACATGGGGCTATCATGGTGTGTAAGAGAGGTTAACATGAGATGCACCAATGCCATGAATAGGTAAAGAAGATCTAACATCATTGGTATCCATCACGCAAGGTGCGCCAACATCATAAACTAAAATATTACAAAGTACACACACATCACTTTTAAAATCTAGATATGTAGATGTTTTCTCCCATGGCTCAACCTTGTTCTTCTGATATTAAGATTGAGATTCAAATGGGATGTTTGCTTTGATAGGGAGCTTTGGTTTCCCTTGTTTTATTGGTTCAGGTTTGAGTTGGAGTTGCTTCAGTGATGTCTTTCCTGAGAAGATGGTTTGTTGTTGTCTGGTTGGCGCAGGTGGGGTCAATGCTCACTTATCCTATCCAACTTATCTACCTTGGACAGGGTTACAGAGCCTTTCAAAACTGGTTGTAATGGGTTTTGAGGCCCCATAAAAACCTGTTTAAAGGGTTTCCGGTCCCAATTAAAACCATGTTGTAAAAAGGTTTCAGGCCCTTGCTTGTTCTTGTTGTTTGCAACTTGAGTTGTATTTTTGATCTTTGATGGTTGTTGATGTTTGGATGCCAATGATTTGTTGATTATTTTCTGTTAGTAGCATGCCCTCTTTGGATTGGGTTGTGGACCCAATCAAAACCGCTTGTACTGGGTTCTGGGGTCCCATCAAAACCTATATTTTACCCTTAATAAAAAACATGAACCTCATGAAAAATTGAAATAAGCGCATCTAAGTGGAAAAAAAAGTCATTAACCAACTTATTAAATGAAGAAAAAATTATTGGTGGAATAACATATCCTCATAAGACATCATTCATAGCATAAAAAGTCATGACTGCATTTGGGATAACATGGTCATTAGCCATAAAATATAGAAACATGTCAAGATAAAATAAGCATGTTAACTAATAAGAGAACATGACCAATGGGGATCCATGATGATGGAATATACTAGGGTGGATTGGTGGGATTATGTACATATACCATCATGTATGCTCAAACACTATTGAAGATATGATAAGAAAACACTTACAAGGGTCAATTCAAAGCCTAATCAATTACAATATGAATGATGTACAATTAGAAAGATTAGATCTGAAAACCCCAAGGTTAAATCCTTGGATCATGTAAAAGTGTTGGGTTCACTGAAAATGTAGAGGAAAAAAACACCACTACATAAAATGATCCAGGCTAATTATATAGATATAACCAAATATAAATCAATTGACCTATATTAAATGACTTGGGATTGATACTTTAAATTTATGATAATTAAGTGATTAATTTAATTAGGGACATTAAATAAATTAATTACATGGGTACTTAACTATGATTTTCTTGCTAGAGTCTCTATCTAAGTGTTAGGAATGTATTAACTAAGGTTCTAGAACTTTATGTTCGTTGCTGATCTATAAATCTGTGTGGAATTTATCTAGGCTTACATTTACATGTATATACTTGAACTTTATGTGTGGATATAAAATTATAGATCATAGAGATGATTTGATAGATTCTTATAATTTGAAACTTTTTTCACATTATTGTTTGATATATGAATTCAATAAGGATAACCAATGTAGGAACCTATAAAATTGTAAGGGTCGTGTTCTCCTTTGTTATATCCCTAGTGGATTGACCTTGTAAGATGGGTAAAATCAAAATAGCATAGACTAAGTGACAACCGCAACACTATCTAAGCTAAAATCCCAATCTAAAACAATAGAAAACAATCAAATAGGAAGAACAAAAGCATTCAAATTGAAAACACTCCCCATATTGAAGTTGAATCACTCATGTTGTCTCTCCTCAAGCTGCCTTTGCAAGTTGCCCTTAGATCATTTTAAGTGTGTGCAAATACCTACAAACAATAAGCATGAAAGTTGGAAATAAGTGGTTGTTAAATAAAAAATGGAGGAAGGATTATTTTATAGATATCCATTTGAATGGACGATCAAGATCAATCTTCTAGAAAGATTCTAAGATTGACGAATGAGGATGCATGCACCACAGAGTGGTCATGGGGAGTTACGAAATAGACGGTCAAGATTAGAAAGAACCTAGAGATGATCAACTACTGAGATTCAAAATGAGATAGTGGAGGGATAATTCAAATTTTTTAAAAATTAGAAATCAATTAATTCATGAGAAAGGAATCTTTGACCAAGTGGAGGCATAAATAATTTATTTGAGGAAAAAGAAAGTGGGCATTTAATTAAAATGATTTATGCAACCATTTTAATTAAATGGGAAGAAATATAAAAAATGGAATTAAATAATTAGTTTGGACTAATTATTTAATGGGGAAGAAATGTCAAAAGATAGTCAAATAATTTAAAATATATTGACTATAGAAGAATTAAAAGATTAATAGACAAATGATTAATAATAATTATTTGACTATAGATGAATAGTGAAAGGTAAATAATTAAATAAATAATAATTTATTTAATTATTGAAGAAAAGGAGATTAACGATGCACTTAAATTTATTTAATTGATCATAGTAGAAGAAAGAAAATGAATTCATTAAATAATTAAAATTATTTACTTAATAGAATAATGTGATCAAAGGAGAATAAATAAATAATTAAAATTATTTAATTATGCAGGGATGAAGACCAAGATGATAGAAAAATAACGCTCGTAGACCAAGACATTTTTCAGTGTCTACATTTTGCCCCTCTTTGACATAATTTAGTTCATCAAGTTGTGTTAAAGAAAATAAAAAATATGCCTCGGTGAAAGCAAGGTAGACGCGTTCCCCCTTGAGAATTTTGCAAATTTTCAAAAAAATTCAAAACATTTGGAAAATTGTCTCGATAAGTCAAATTGATAGTCGAGAGTTCTATCGTGCAGACTAAAATGATTTTAGAGGTCATTAAGGAGGTCAAATTTAGGTTCAAAGTGGTTCAAGAGTGTATCTAGTACACATGGCAAGTGCAAATCCTAATTTTAAGGCTATAAATAGGACCTTGATTAAGCAAATTAGTCATTTGTGTATTCCAAATTTAGAAATATTAGGAGATCTGAGTAAGAAAAGCTGAGGAGATGTCATCAGTTCTAGAATTTGCACACAGAGTCTACTGCATCTATACATTTCACTGTCTTGAGGGAGCGCCCACCCTGGTAAGTACTTGAAACCCACCTTGTGAATTTTTTGATTTTCACTTATTTTTAGGTAGAAAAAAATTAGCAAGAAATTGTAGTGCATGACGTGTGACACAATTGTGTGCATGAGCAACACAACTGATGCGATTGGCCGTAATTTCCTCGTCGTGATGCAATTGCATAGGTTTAGGGTAGGGACGGTTGTGGTGCAACACATCTAAAACGTGCGTCGTATTTGATTTATGAGTTGCATACGCGACCGAAAATGATGCAATCAATATTTCTCAATGCAAGTGTAAATTCAAATGATGCATGTGTTGGTAAGCATCACAATTGACCAGGGTTTGATCATAATTGACCCCAACGATGCATTAGTGGAGGCCTGTGACACAATTGCACTTTTGTGACGCATGTGTAAGAACAGTGATGCCAAGAAATTTTGTGATGCAATTGAAAAGTAGAACAACACAATTGATTGATGAATTTTTTTCCCCAGTTTAGGATAGAATGACTTGTTCAACTTAGGTCCAATAGGTCAAATGAAGACTTTAGATTGACGTGGTGACTTCTGTTGTGGTTATAGATTGTACTTCCCCCTATCTATACACGAGAGTCACGACCAACAACGTTTTAGCTTTGAGGTTAGCTAGATGAGGTAGAGAGGAAGGCACTTTTAGATCTTGGCTTATTCTATGTCACATATATGCCTGTTATCAGGGAAAACAGAGGTATGCTGACATCACTGGCAGAGTGGTGGCACTCTGAGACTTGCACTTTCCATCTGTCAACCGGGGAGGCCACTGTTACCCTAGAGGATTTTTATAGGATTTTATGGTTGCCTATTCATAGAGAGCGGGTAGGATATGATCCAGTTGAGGGTTGTAGGATATTTATGACTACCATGATTGCGATGGCGATACAAAGCTTGGTGTCTAGGGCTACAAGATCAAATAGGAGACTCTAGCCGAGAGATATGACAAGTTTGATTGTGTGATGTGTACATTGATTGCTGGTGTGATGATTCCATATTGTAGAGGTCATGGTTTCCCAGTAGGTTGGGGAGATGTGCTAGCAAGTATGGTCTAGGAGGAGACAATATTTGCATGGGGACATGCCTATTGGGTATTTTATACTTTTAGCTTCATGACATTGCATACAGAGGGGAAAAAAGCATGAGTTGTGGGGTTACCTTGCTTATGATATGGATGTGGGAGCATATAGCAGTCTTTCGACCACCAGTGGCATGACATTTGGAGCTGGTGTTCCAAATGTATATCTGTGTCAGTGTGCCATCACACAGACACATCTAGGAGATAATGGATACTAGAGACACAATATCAATACGTTGGTGAGCTTTGTATGGAGACCTTTTAGAGATTGTGATATGTGGGTGGGTGAGGATGAGCATTTTACATGGTGCCAACAACCTAGGTCTCTGATAGGTTAGACTGTGCAGTCTCAGCATATCATAGAGATGTATTTTATAGAGCGTGTTAGATGATAGTTTAGAGAGAGGCAAGGTGTCCCTGTAGGCACATCAGAGTTTGTACGATCTTCACGAGAGGTGCATCTATGGGGACAAAAAATACCCATGACGACTATTGAGGAGGAGATTGATGTTTTACAGTTGATACAGTGGGGATGGAGAGGGGGTCATGTAGATGCAAAAACAACACCAGAGTATGATGCCTGGTGGTTGGTTCATAGGCATAGTCCTTGTACAAATCCAAAGTAGCCAACATCGGTAGAGCACAGAGGTAGGGGCCCGTGAGGCCATAGGGGTGTTAGGGGACAGAGGGGTGGAGGGCGAGGAGATGGAGGAAAGGGGATGGAGGATGAAGAGACATAGGGGATTATGGAGGGGATGGTCGGGGAGGTCGAGGAGGATATTGACATCAGAGGAGGATGGATGGAGGATGATGAGCGGTGAGACATTTGTCCCCGATCCAAGAGGAGGACGAGGAGGATTAGCCAGAGCTGCAGGAAGAAGTGGAGATGGCGGTGGAGGAGGGAGAGCAACATGCGAAGATGCCAACTCTAGAGGTGGGACACGAGTAGGCAAAGATGAAGGAGGTTGAGGAGCATGCAGAGGAGAGGTGAGAGGATCATGCAAATGATGCAGTGATGTGAGAGGCTAAGAGAGTCCTCTGAGAGAGGATTATTCTAGGAGTGGATGTTGAGGAGGGGTTGGAGGAGGTTAGGGTCAGAGCAAATGGTAAAATAGATTAGAGGATAAACACCCTATGGGCTCAGGTATCGGCCCTAGAGGTAGAGGTGAGGACCCTTACAGTAGAGCGAGATGGTCTGAAGGCCGAGAGAGACACCCTCCAGATAGAGAGGGACCTAGCAGTCATCAAGAAACAAGAAATTGACTAGAGGATGATATATTTTACAACGACATGCAGTGGGTCAGTGGTAGAGGTTGTACGAGAGTATGTCAAGGCTAGCTGGGGGATGCAATACTACATGGAATTGTATGAGAGGGTAGTACCGCTAGAGAGGAGAGAGTCGAGCTTCTCATAGATTTCAAGTGGATCTTAGAGCAGGTCACATAGCAGATCATAGAGTGGTGAGTCATCTGCCCCTAGATGGTCCACTCTGTATGATAGGTCATCCACATCAAAGCATAGGTCTCCAGGGTCACCTTGATAGGAGGATAAGTAGGCACTAGAGGCAGGGGATCAGGGAAGAACAAACTAGAGCATTTTTTTGACATTATGTATTGGGACACTATATTTTGATCATCGAGTGTGCAAGCTCCATTTTTTTAGACATGAGAATCTTGACATTGTACTGTGACACATTTTGAGCGATATACTGATATGATTCTTGGTAGTGATTTATGATATGTAATTCTATGTGATTATGATTTACGATTATGATTATGCTATGGATGTTCATGCTTTTATCATGTCTATTTATGCATTCTATATGATTGTGTGATGGTTGATATGATTGATGATTATGCATTTATGATATTGTCTATGTATCTAATATGATTAAGAAATGATGTTATATGCAGTATATATGACTTAATTTTTATGATTTGATGTGATATGCAAATGTGATTAATGTTGATGCAATGTAATGCCTATAGGTTATGCATATGATGATTTAGAAATGTGTAATGTGAATGCAAAAAATGATATGCAATAATGTGATTAATGTTATGCAATGTATATGAAAATGTGATGCAATGTATATGAAATGTGATAAACAAAAATGAAAAATGATCATAATGTAAAATGCAATATAATTGGTTATGTGAGGAAATGATAATGCGATATGGATGCACTCAATTTTTTTGTGTTTTCTCATACAAATATGTCTGGCCTATTATGATGATGATCTCTATGATGGTGATGCTTTCTATAATGCTTCCTAACATGATCTTGTGTGAAAGATATTTTTGTGTTTCATAGGACTCTATCAAGATGCAAATAGAAAAAATGATAGTGTGTAAGGGGCAAATGTTAGCATGGTGAATGACAAAGAAGGTGGAGAGGAAGACAAGAAATGACAAGGGACAAACTTTTATGATTTTATGTTTATCATCATTGGGCATCAAAATTTTCACAAATGGAGAAAAAACACCATGGTATGATATAGACCAAGGTGTGCAAGGTGACCATTTGTGAGAGACAAGCAGTCAAAAGACAAAGGAAAAAGACAAGGAATGCCTCGGCTCATACTAAGGACCCAATTATCATAGCCTTTTTGCTAAGAAAAACCACGAACAACAAGCAAAGAAAAGAGATCACGATCTATCATCACCCCTCTAAATCCATGACAATACATCCTTGAGGTAGCTAGTAACATGACCAAAAACCAATAAAAAAGATAAGACAAACTCAGACCAAGAAAGTGCTTGCCAAAGAGATAATGCTTTTCGATAGTATTGATAAGATTGATTGATTAGGTTGACCAAGATGACCAAGGTGCCCAATTTATCGATTGCTTGACCAAATTTGATTGATAGATTGAAAAAGGTTGATTAATTGATTTGATTGATTACGCCTGGTTTCAGGAAAGACACATCCTATATAAGGCAAGATTAATTGAACAAGATGAAAAGATTGATTAACCAAGTGATAAAATTGAATTGATTTGATAAGGTTTGATTGATATGATTGATCATTGTGATGGTGCCATTTTAGGAAAGACATATACTATGTAAGGAAAATAATGCATCTGATAAAATTGATCGATTGACCATTTTGATAAACAACTAGTTGTAGGAAAGACATATCTTGCTTAAGGAAAATGTCAATGTTGACTAGTGACACTGTCTAATCTCAGGAAAGAGGCATCCTGATCTAGAAGACAATCGATAAGATCGAATGAGATAAATGACCTAATGCCCAATTTTGACATAACACCAATGACCTGATAGTGATGATGATTAGGCAATTGATCGATTGAAGATTAAAGATTTGTTGGATAATTTTATTTGTTGATTCATGATTTGGTTTGAATAATGATTGCTTGATGACAAAGGATAGAAATAGACTTGACAAACCCTAAAGGACTGACCTAGGGCCTTGGGGGCTCATCGATTGATGGCCTTGCCTACGTTATACACACAAAGACCTTGTAGTTCGACATGACACAAACCAAAATTGATATGGCTCAACAAAATCCTATGGACTAACCTAATATCTCGGGGTCCCATCAAGTGAGGGCCTTGCCTATATAACAAATGTGCAAAGACAATGTATTTCAACCACACCAACACAGACTATCTCAGACTCAGACTCAGTTTTTGGAGTTTCAAAGTTTTTTGATGTTTTTGGATTTGATGGTTTTATGATTTTTTTGGATTTTGATGTTTTATGATTTTTTTGGATTTTGATGTTTTATGATTTTTTTGGATTTTGATATTTTATGATTTTTTTGGATTTTGATGATTTTAAAAGGCTGGTACCATGTATTGGATCCCATGAAGACATAAGTCAAGGAATTTCCCCTATTCAGGTGTAGGACCAACTTATTACGTGTGAGGGGAATCAACAAACGAAAGCAAAGGATGATCATGAAAGAAAAGGATACTAAATGTCGATGGTTCTCAGGCCATGGAAAGGATGAAAAAGATTTATTATGGATGATATGGGAAAATTGATGAAGGATGGAAGACTGGGTAGAGTGATAGTAGATGGATGAGCATAGATTGACTACGCATAATGCTTGTTTGCCAGGTTTTCACCATGGTACTTATCCAAAGCGCCATCGAAGTGGTTTTCACTTTTGGATGAATTATTTCTCTTTACTATTTTTTTTTTTTTCCATTTTTTGTTGTCACCAAGATGCTTGTTTGCTAGGTTTTCATCCGGGTGAATTTTTTTTGTTTTTTGTTTTTAATTTTTTTGTAGGTTTTGACTTTTTGAGGGGATACTCTGAGAATTAAGTGTAGTACTTGTGAAGGTGCATGTTGTTGATGGGTTCAGACAATGATTCACCTTTAGGAGTAGAGAGTTGATAAGGACCAAATCCATATGTTGTTGTGATGATATAAGGGCCCAACCAATTAGGTTCAATTTTTTTGGGATTTTCTTGATCTATTTGATTGTTAAAATTTTATTTCAAGACTAAGTTACCAATGTCAAAACTTATAGGTTGAACCTTCTTTTTGTAGCTGTGTCAAAAGTGATTATGATATGCTTGCAAATGGGTCAAAGCATTTTGTCTCTTTCATCCAGTAAATCTAGCTCATACACGGTATTCTTCTTGATCAATCAATCCTTGCATAGATACTCTTAGGGATGGTAACTCAACCTTAATAGGAAGTATGGCCTCAGATTCAAAGACAAGGGAATATGGAGTGGCTCTTGTAGGGGTGCAAACACTGGTTGGAGAATATCTTCGATGATGGCATATTTAGAGGCTTGTCAGATAAAGGTTTTGCATTGGTTGGAGGACAAGTCGGGAGGGAGAGTCTGGTCATGCAAATAATTGTAAATATCTTTGTACCAAGGAGATTCAAGACAAAAAATTTCACACACAAGTTCAATTTTGGGGACATCGAATGCAGGGACCAATAATTATTCTACCAAGAACTCATATTGTGATCCATTGTTAGGAATTTCCAAGAGAGATCGAATTATTGTCATTGCATTAACTGCCTTGTTCTAGATTCTCAGTATCTGCCCAAAGGTAGTAGCTTCAAAGTATAGTCTAAAAATATCAACCATGCACTTGTAGGGCATTAGCTTCTCATCCTTGGTATCATAATCATAATTAACTTGCTTGATTACTAACTAGGAATCACCATAAACTTGAAGATCCTCGATTTTTCATTTTATTTCCATTTAGAGTCTTATTAATAGTGCTTCATAATTAGTTATGTTATCAGTGCACAAAAATTCTATGCGAAATGATTTAGGAATGGAATCCCCTTGAGGTGTGATGAATAAAATGCTAGCTCTTGAACCATGACTTGTGTAGGACCCATGAAAGTACAACTTCCATGTCGTTGGTGTTTTTGTGATTAGACCTTGAAAACATATTTCTTTGGATTTAACTTGAGTTTATACTTTTCAAGTCATGTAAAAATATTATCCAAGACTGCTAGGTGATCACTTTGTTCTAGATATTTTGAGAGAAGATCATCAACATAATCCTCCATAAGTATGTGCATATAATCATGAAAAATAGTAGTCATGGCTCTCTAATATGTAGCTCCAACATTTTAAGTCCAAATGGCATAACGTTCCAATAGAAATTTCCCCATGCGCATGTGAAGGTTGTCTTTGGTTGATCTTCAGGAGCAATTTTTATTTGATTATAACCGAGAATCTGTATATAAGTGATATCATTTAATATCTAGCGGTGATGTCAACTATGATGTGAATATTTGGTAAGGGGAAATCGTCTTTAGGACAAGCCTTGTTAAGATCTTTGAAATTCGTGCATACTCTGATTTGACCATTCATTTTGTGATAGGAACAAGATTAGATACTCAATCAACATAGTCAATAGAGCGTATGAATCCAACATCCAAGAGTTTCTTTAGTTCCACCTTGACCAGGAGTGCAATTTGCAGGTGCATTTTCCTTAGTTTTTGTTTATATAGTTTGACATTTGGTAATAGTGGAAGGTGATGTAAAATAAGCTCGAGGTCCAATCCAAGCATATCAACATATGACCAAGCGAAATTGACTTGTCTTTTTGAAAAGAATGTTGTAAACTCAGGCTTTTCCTTGGTAGTCAAAGATGTTGCCAGCTGTATGATGCTAGAATTGTCTGGTGTCTCAATGTTCACTTCCTTTGTATCTTCTATAAGCAATGGCGATATCTCTTAGTCTATAGGGAGACTATCCAGTCCTCCATCCTCAAGCGCCTTATAGAGGTTTTCACCTTCAGATACGTCCTTTATTTTTACTTTTTCATTGTCAGCATCTATGCCTTTTGATTTTCACATGAAGACCTATTATTTTTATTTTGAATTTTTTCATTTTCACTTTTGTGACTAGAGGAAAGGACAACCTCACCAAAGTATGATGTACAATTGAGTTCTATGACAAAGACAACCTTATGATCCCCACTTAATATTCCTTCATGAAGTCCCATGAACTCAACAATTGCTTTGTTGTTCTTGAATGTGTCTAAACTTGGTGGTTCTTGTTGATCCCAATCTGTTAATTATGGATAAACAAGGGGCAAGCCATTGTTGGTATCGCCATGGGTCATGGTGTAGGCAAATAGGGAAAAGAAAGAGGTAATCATCAGGTTCCCAGAAGGTAGAATCATCAGTTTCCCATAAGCGTTTGATCCAAGCTTCCCTTTTCAAGGTGACATTTTGGTGGGGACTTGATGGGGGACCAATTTTAAACATGCAGCTGAATCTTTCCTCAAAGTTAGGCTCACTAGGTTCTCTAAATGTTTCCTCAAGGTTATAATTACTGATGGATCTATTGGATTCCAAATCTCATTCCCACTCATTGGAATCAGAGTTGGTATAATAGTCCTCAGATGTCTCAATTTCATTTGAAGCATTAACAATCTCACTCAAGGATAACCCAGTATCTCAGATAGTCACTTTTATTGGTACAAACCCTATCCCTTGATAATTTAGTAATTTAGGAGGGTGTAAGGGTTCCAATATTCCTTGTTTGTTCAAACCAAGGCCGCTATATCCATCATATCCTTGTTGCTTCGTCAATAGGAACCCTTTTGGATACTGTTCAACTAGTAGTTGCTTAGGTTCTATGTCCTCCTCTTCTTTATAAAACCATGTGTAAATGTAGTCATCTAAAGATTCTTTAGCTAACTCCCCCATTCAGTGAAGGTAGTAGGAGGATTATGGATAATAACTTTAGGCTGTATGGGATGTGGTTTGTCATAAGAATTTGGTGATTTGGGTAGGTTTCCAATGCAAAAGAGACTCTTTATGTTGTATTCTTCGCATCCTTTATCTTGAATCTAGATTTTAGGCTTGGATGGTGGGGTGAATGGAGTGGATGACTTGATGAGGTTAGATGGATCAATGTAATAGGATGAGGTGGAAGATGGGGCCTCATGATTTATGGGCACTTGACACTCGATAGTTCCTTTTAGGTTTGTGCAATACCGAAAGGGATCAAGATCACCAAAAATAGTAATTTTAGTGCCATTATATGGAAACTTAAGGCATTGGTGGTATGTGGATGGTATAGCCCTCATAGCGTGAATCCAAGGGCGACCAAGGAGAAGGTTGTAGTGTAAATACAAATCCAAGACATGAAATGTTATGTTTTTTATAGCTATACCAACTCTTACGAGAAGTGAAATAACTCCTTCAAACGAGCGTTCAACTTCATCATAAGCCTTGATAACAATTTTCTTAGTTTGATCTATGCAATTCTCAGAGTATCCCAATACTTTTACCAATTTCTAGGAGAAAATTTTCAAAACTGCTCCACCATCTACCAAGACTTGTTTGATCTTATGCTTATTAACACAAACTTCCAGGTGTAGAGCATCATTATGATCTAGCTTTTGTACGAAAAATTATTGTTTAGAGAAGGTGAAATGATACATCATAGCTAGGTATCCAACCATGGCTTGAAATTCGTTGACATCTAGATTGGCGGGTATGGATGGTTCTTGCAAGTCTTTATCAAGGATAGCTCTGTGTTAAGGAGATATGTGAAGGAGTTCCAAAATGGAAATTTGTGCAGGAGTCTTCCTTAGTTGGTCTAGGAGATTGTACTGGATTTTTGGTTGTGGATTGGAAGGAGGTCTTGGAAGAGTTATCTTGGCTCTGTGAGTGGTGACAACACATTTTGAACTTTTCTTATTTATGGTGATTGTGCCAATGTGATCATCAAAGGGTCTTACATTAAGGATAATAGTGCTATAATCATGTCTGACATTGGTATAATTGACACTATTGTTATTTCCTGAACTGGAGGCATTTTCTTTGTCATGATCTTGTAAGGGAGTTTTAAATATGGTATGATCAACATTTGTCTTACCTTGTGAATTGTCAATTGAAATGATTCCTTGTTTGATGAGGTCTTGAATGACATTTTTGAGTGTCCAACATCAAGATGTCTTATATCCTTTTTTGCGATGATATTCACAATTTTCATTTTCTTTCCACTAGTCGAGTTTGATAAATGAGGGTTCATAGTTTTTGATGTCTGATAGTTGGATGATGTTGGATTGCAAGACTGTCTTTAGGATTGATTCTATGGGTTCACCCAATTGGGTGTATGTTCTCTTGGCACAAGGAGGACCTCTGCATTGTTGGTTGTTTTGGACTACATTCAATGTTTGAATTTGACTTTATGTTTGGGTATTTTCAATGTGTTTGATGTGGAAGGAACTTTAAGGTGAATACTAGGACCTTTTTTATCACTTTAGCATCAACAACTCCATCATTAGTGACGTTCTTATTTCAGGACCAATATTTTATTTTGTCATTGTTGGGATTTAGAGTCTCTTTGTGTACTTTTACTAGTCCTTTCGTGACAAGAATTTTTTCAATAAGGGCACCTTTCTCAAGGATTTTATCAAAAGTTGTGCAACATTGGATTTGAAGACCACTCATCATTTCTCCATCAAGGATTTTAGACATAGGAAGATTACTAAGCCTTTGGACAGTCTATGGTTGGTTATCCAACTTGTCATTGACCTTCATCTTTTATTTTATCCGCCTTTGTCATTGTCATCTTGGTCAACACTTGAGTCTCAAACTTGTTTCCTAGTTTAGACTCACCTTGTCAAAACTATTCCCTTGGTCATCACAAAGGTCAATGACATTTGGGTTAGCTATCTTGGACCTACATCAGCTTGGTTATCATCCTTTTTCTTAAATCTGAAAGGTAAGTGCAACCTAAGGTCTATATTAATGTATGCAAGGCAAAAGGATGGGGAAAGCAACCTAGAATGCAATGTAATCTTAAATGGAAGTGTTGGAATGAACTGGTAGAACTCTACAAGTCTCTAGTGTAGGAGTCAAGATCATTGTCAAGATGAATTGATTGAATATTGGACAAGGATTTTGTGAATTTATGATTATCAGGCAATTACGGCACTATTCTTTTTAGATGCATCATTTTAGTTACGAGTTTCTGATAAGTAATTACGGTTCACAATATTAGTTGTGACTCTGTTTCTGGGAGATGCAATGTAGGATATCAATTATGGTTTCTAGTGAGCAATTGTGGGTTTGTTTCAAGTAGTGTTTCACAAAGTGTTGGTTTTGCAATTTTGATGATTTTGACTTGGTTTTTGATTGGTTTTTATGATATTTTGAGATGAAGTTTGGCAAACACAAAAAATAGTCAACAAACACTTGTTTAGGTCTACTTTTGAGTGTGATTTTTTTTGGTTTTAATGTGAATAAAGACACTCATAAACAATGCACACCCTAGGCTAGAAATGGATACCACATGTTGGACCCTACTTAGATTGCTACAAACACCTAAACATAGCAGAAAACTAGAGACCTTGGTGGCACTGGCTCCCCCTTACATGACACGAGCTCACCAAGATCTCTAACCCCCTAAGGTCCAAAAACCTTGAGGGATTCCCTATCTCTACATTGAATGGTGGAATGTAGGGCAACTTCAAAATGATCATTCTTGCGCCAACAAGTGAAAGGGTTTTGGGCTTCTAAAAAAAGTAGTTCTTAGTGAATACCCGGGGACGTGGCACCTTGCAAACATCCAACAAGCGATTTAAGGATTTAATCACTCCTACTAGGGGATCTTATAATTTTTATGATAGTACCCCATTTTGAATGACATTGTATGGCTAAGGCGTACATACCACAAGGACTTAACAGTTTAGTCTTATCCATTTATATACCAGATTGAGCGAAAAAACTGCTGGAGTCACCTTTGAGTTCTTCGTACGGATGTGTCTCTTAGCCAGGCCCCTCTAAAGGTAAATAAAAGTGAGACAATTACGTTGTTTTTGATCTCTCAGATTGCATGAGGCACAAGGAGAGGGCATACACAACGCTTTTTCCTCTCACTCACATGGGGTTCATTTTAATTTCAAATCAAAATATGTGGGTGATTGTACAAAATTCCAAAGGAATGCTTTTCATTCTCAAGATCACCAAGTGGCGCAAGAGAAGAACATACACATCCAAAAGCACAATTCCAACCATAAGACACATAGAACACTTGTTAATTTTAACCTTGCTTATGATTTCAATCAAACACTTGTGTTCATTTTAGACCAATGACATGTAATGCAAGTTTAGACCAATGACATGCAATGCAAATTCATTTTAGATCCCGTGAGTATAATATACATTTTTTTGTTCATTTTAAACCCTTATGAATGAGAAATGCATGTTCATTTTAACCTTATGAATGTGACACAAGTTGTAGTGTAGAAAACACAACAAAACAAAATTGATTTATCCTTAAAGTAAGTGACGAAAAGCTCAATTTTTGTTTCTAAAGAAACAATTTCAAAACTCCTTAAATATAATGCCACACACTAAAAAGAGATGATTAGCACACAAAAACCCCTATTCTAATGAAAACCCAAAAAGAAAATCAAAATAAAACAAAAAACAAAAAAAGATATACCTAACTAGGCATATGCGTCGTTCTGGTTCACACTTGCGTCACTGTAGTGTGTCATTTAGGCCTTTAGTTGTGGCTTAGGAGCTTCAGTTGCGTCATGAATTCAAATTTCAAACTCCCACCTTTAGATGCGTCAATGCACGTATCAAATACGTTGTTATTTCAAATCGAGATTCTCGCTCAATATTTGCATCGTAGTTCTCAACAATTGTGTCGTTTCTCCTCAGTTGCGTCGTTGTGTGTCTCAATTGCAACATTTCATACTTGTAACATACAAAAAAAAAGAAAATTTGTATGAAAACCTACAGAAACTCATCCTTTCACGTTGGGTTCACCAATGTAGGATGGATAAAATCAAAATAGCATAGACTAAATGGCAACCACAACACTATCTAAACTAAAATCCCAATCTAAAACAAGAGAAAACAATCAAATAGGAAGAAAAAAAGCATTAGAATTGAAAACACTCCCCATATTGAAGTTGAATAAGTTCTCTTGTCTCTCCTCAAGTTGCCTTTGCAAGTTTTCCCTCAGATTGTTCTAAGCATAGTTGGCTCACTCACCAAAAACTCGCGAATTTTTTTGCCAAATGAGTTTTTGCGAGTTTTACTCACCAAAAGTTCGGATCGTACTTTTGCTAAAAACTCGCTGAAAAACTCGTCGATTTTTTGCAAAAAATTGGTGAGTTTTTAAAAACAACCCGCACGACCTGTGTGTTAAGCCCGCGACCGACAAAATGATCATTTCACTTTGTTTTTTCATCTCTTCTTCACTCGTGGCAGAGCAAAAACATAGTCCACAACATTTTGCACCATTTTTCAGTGATTTTGCATCGAGGAGATGAGATTTGAAGGGGATTTTCATCAGATTTCGAAGGCAAATTGGATTACCAGGTAGGTTTTCTAATTTTTTTTTTCTTCATTTTTTCTTCTTTTTTGTTGATTGTATGTTTAAAAGACGTCATGAATGAACTATAAAACAGATTCAAATACATTTATATGTTTAAAAGAAGATTTAGATTCATCAAAACAAGAATTTGTGACACTTTTTCCTGATTTTTTTACATATTTTGCTGATTTTTCATTTTTTTCAAATTTTCTTCAAACCCTAGTTATTTTATTTTATTTTGATTCTTCTTGTTTGTTGAAAATATGTTTAAATTTATATATTAACTTAATTTTTTACTAATTTAAAGTAGTTTTCTGATTTTTACATTTTTTTGTAACCCTAGTTTATTATTTTCTTTTTTTAATCCATTTTTTTTTGATGAAAATGTTTAGAGTTTAGACTTTAGAATCTTAAATTAGTTTACTGTTTAGAATCTTAGATTAGTTTAGAATCTATTTTGAAATTTGCAATTTTGATTTAATCTAATTTAGCTTCTTTTTAAAATTTCTATCAAAAATACTAACAAGTTGTGCTTTCACTTTGTGTGTGTACTGTGTAGGTAACAGGTTAATTGATAATGGCTTCCGAATCCGCTTCTATCCCTACCTCAGCCCTATCTATGCCTAGGAGTGGGGAATATGTTGACACTCGTCCAAAAGGAGCTAGAGATCCCGCTTGGAGATATGCATATGAAGGACCAAAACCTAGATCAGTGTATTGCATTATATGTAAAAAAAATTATAGTGGAGGCATCAATCGCCTCAAATACCACCTTGCAGGCATCCCTAGACGTGATGCTAAGGCTTGCATAAACATCAATGAGGAAATCAAAAGACAAATGAATGCAACACTTTCCGCTGCAGAAGAAAAAAAGATGCAAAAAGTGAAGGCAAAAGCAACAATGCAAGCTGCCATAACTTCTTCTCAAGGTGTTGCAAGTGCAGTCAACCTTGACTCATTGTCAAATGATGATGATGTAGTAGCCGACATAGTGGGCTCTCTTCATGGTCCATGTGTGCGAAGTCAACCCACCACCACCGCCATGCCTTCATCTTCCTCTACTAGAGTACCAGGGGCAGTATCAACATAGACACCTACAACCACAGGTTCACGCATTGGTGATTTTTTTGTGCCTAGAAACACACTTGGTGCACAACCTTCTTTAGAGGTAACTGGGTGGAATAAGGAGGTGCGTGAGCATGCAGATGTTGCTTGTGCCGATATTTGGTACTTCAACAACATCCCTTTCAATGTGGCAAGGTCACCTTACTGGGACAATTTGGTGACCGCATCGACAGTTGCAGGGAAAGGCTATAAGGTGCCTTTGCGCAAAGAATTGAGTGGAAGGTTAGAACTTAGTTTATGTTCTTTAATTTAATCTTATATTTCTTAAGTTTAATTTATGATTAATTTAAGTAATTTTTTTGTTTACAAATTAAAATTGTGTACTTAATTTCACTTTGTACTTGTAGGTTGCTTTCTAATGCTACTGAAAGGGCAAAGACAATTATACAAGAACAAAAAGAAGAATGACAACAATATGGCTGCACTATTCTTTATGATGGGTGGATGGATGGAAAAAATCGTACCATCATTAATTTTTTGGTTTCTTTCAAAAATGAGGTTGTGTTCTTGAAATCCGTAGATGCCTCCAACATAGTAAAAAATGCAGAACAATTGGTTAGAATGTTGGAGCAAGTGTGCAAGGAGGTTGGGCTTGAAAATGTTGTGCAAATCGTAATTGAAAATGCAACGACATATGTGGCAGTAGGAAGAATCCTCCAAGATAGACACCACACAAATTTTCGGACACCATGTGTTGCCCATGTCCTTGACCTTCTTTTGGAGGACATAGGCAAATTAGATTGGGTCACACCGATTGTAGAGGATAGAAGGAGGATCACTAAATACATCTACAATCACCCTTGGGTTCTTAGCTTGATGAGGGAGCACACCAACGGGAGAGACTTGGTGAGACTTGGTGTGACAAGGTTTGCAACGGTTTTCTTAACGTTGCAAAGTATTCTTGGCGCATTGATGACTTTGAAACAAATGTTTGTGAGTAAAGCATGGATAGACTCACCTTATTCAAAGAAGCCGAAAGGATAAAGAGTTGCAAGCATTGTCTTTGAGCCCCTCTTTGCACAAAGAGAAACAAAGATTGTGAAGGTAACTTCAAAAATTTGAGTTTGAATCTAAATTCAAATTGAACATTTTCTTAAAGTTAATGTCTTTCATTGTAAATTTGTAAATTACTAAATTGTAACTCTAATATTTTTTTGCATTTTTAAATTTATATTGTAGGCGTCAGAGCCCTTGGTTAGAGTGCTCCGTTTGGTGGATGGGGATCAAACCCCAATGGGTTATCTTTATGAGGCCATGGATAGGGCCAAGGAGGCTATTAGAAATTATTATAAGGGGGACAACCTCAAGTTTGATCCCATTTGGGAGATTATTGATAGGAGGTGAAACAATCAACTCCACCAACCTATCCATGCAATAGGGTACTTCTTGAACCCCCGTTTCATCCATTCAAGCACCTATACAAATCCTACTGGAGAGGTTATGGAGGGCCTCACTACTTGCATTCAACAGATGCCATCCACACTTGACGAGGTAGACTGCATTGTTAATGAATTGCAAAGTTACAGGGAAAAAAGGGGCGCACTCTTCTCTTCAGACTTGGCAAAGAGAGCAGTATCTAGGTTGCCACCAGGTATAGAATTTGAAATTTACAAGTTACAAAAATGAAAAATTGATAATTACAAGTTACAAGTTACAATTTTGTAACCCTTTCTTCTTTTTTCTGTAGATGTTTGGTGGACACATTGCGGTGGGAAAACTCCACATCTTTAAAAATTTGCCCTCTGTGTTTTGAGCCAACCTTGTAGTTCGTCCAATTGTGAGCGCAATTGGAGTTTGTTTGAGGCCATCCACACAAAGAAGAGGAACAAACTCGCTCAAAAATGCCTCAATGACCTTTTCTATGTACAATATAATATTCGATTGCGCATAAAAAAGGTAGAGGAGATATCATATGATGATCCAATTGATTTGGAGGAGATAGATCCATATAGTGATTGGACAGGGTGAGGGGAGCAACCTCCATTGTTTATTGAGGATAAGATTTATGATTTAGAGCGACATGCAATGGAGGAGGGTGGATTTACATTCTCATTGGATGACCTTGAGGATGATCCTGAGGAGGAGTCATTGCTAGTGCCACCACCACCAGCTGCAGGAGGATCTACATCTAGGATGGAGGTTGAGGAGCCACAGGCACAACATGAGCGGAGTCCTATGATTACACCCTCTTTTGGTCCCATACTGAGATCTAGACATGGGAAGAGGAAGATGTGATTCATGTGAATTTGTAAAAACTGAGATATATTAATGTTTATGTAGTATTTACTTTCAGTTTTACAAAAACAATTTGCTATTTTCATTTTGTTTCAGACTATTATCATATCAGCACATTGAGCATTCCACATGAGGATGCCATTTTGTATCCAATTTCTTTCAAATCAATAAAATACAACTTTTTTCTTATATGTACTCATTTATTAACTCATTGGATGCATCTTATCTTTGAATTTTGCAAAAAAAAAAAGCATTTTTAGTGAAGTTCAAGCAATTTTTTAAGTTCCCGAGTTTTTGCTAAGCCGAGTTTTTCAGGCTTGCCGAGTACTTGCAAATGCCAAGTTTTCCAACTATGGTTCTAAGTGTGTGCAAATACCTGCAAACAATAAGCATGAAAGTCGAAGATAAGTAGTTGTTAAATCAAAAATGGAGGAGGAAGGCTTCTTTTATAGATAATCATTCAAATGGACGATCAAAATCAATCTTCTAGAAAGATTTTAAGATCGACAAATGAGGATGCATGCACCATAGAGTGGTGGGGAGTTATGAAACAAACATTCAAGATTAGAAAGAACCTAGAGATGATCAACGATTGAGATTCAAAAATGAGATAGTGGAGGGATAATTGAGAAAAAAAAAATAGAAATCAATTAATTCATGAGAAAGGAATCTCTGACCAAGTGGAGGCATAAATAATTTATTTGAGGAAAAAGAAAGTGGGCATTTAATTAAAATAATTTATGCAACCATTTTAATTAAATGGGAAGAAATATAAAAATGGAATTGAATAATTAATTTGGATTAATTATTTAATAGGGAAGAAATGCCAAAATATAGTCAAATAATTTAATAGAAGAATTAAAAGATTAATGAATAGATAAACGATTAATAATAATAATTTGATTATAGAAGAATAGTGAAAGGTAAATAATTAAATAAATAATAATTTATTTAATTATTGAAGAAAATGAGATTAGCGACAATTAAATTTATTTAGTTGATCATAGCAGAATAAAAAAAATGAATTAATTAAATAATTAAAATTATTTGATTAATAGAGGAGAATAATTAAATAATTAAAATTATTTAATTATGCAAGGACAAAGACCAAGATGATAGAAAAATGACGCTTGCAGACCAAGACATTTTTCAGTGTCTACGAACCTTATGACTAAGTGAAAAGATTAAGGATAATAAGCAAGCATGTGATGATTCTAAAATGATATGCGAATGATGTAAATTCTTTTGTCCACTTGTATATCAAACTTGATATGTGTTCTCATAGTTCTCCTTTATCAAATCCTAGATGATTTTAAAATGGGTTAATATTTAAATAAACCATTCTAGCATACAATATGGTACAATTCACACTTTAATTAACTCATAATGACTAGTGAAAAAGGTGGAAATTATTTTGAATTTAAATTTAAATTTTAGAAATTTGTAATTCATGAGTGTATAAGTGATCCGAATTTATGGCACTAAGATAATTTAAATTACTTTTATACTCATGAACCATGAACCTAAACCAAGTCAATGAATGACATATTTGGGGCATATGGCAAATGTATGGGGATGAGTGATGTTAGGATTAGGAGTGGATAATGTCATTTGCTAACTTCAATGTAAAAATTACCATTTTACACACTACTTGATGCAATTAAGGACAAACTAGTTATCATGGGTCCAAAACATAAGGGGAAAAAGGCATCATATTAAAATTTTACCATTACACAAAGATAATAATTAAAATTGGGAAAACATCATTGTCCTAATATTCAACCCCTTTATTTGAATGTCAATTATTAGTTTTGTAGGGGAAAATGCACACCTTGTACTTTACCCCCTTTTTATGTCACTTTACATCTATATCTTGATCCATGATTCAACACTTATTTTGACTATTTTGGTATACTTATTGACCCAAGACCCAATCCAACACTCAATTGTGCCACACCACTTTGTTTAGAATTTCTTTGACTTAAATTCTGGTAGTCCAGTTATCCTACACAAGATAACAATTGTGATTCTATCTCTTAGACAAGATTGTGAGTGTGATCTCTTTCCCTTGTTTTTAAAATTCAAAATTTTGATTTCCAATCCCGGGATCAAATTATTACCAGTAAGTGTGTGTGCCACAATTTTAAATTATGCATATAGGCTTGTGTATATAAGGACATCATCCTATGGCATTTGCACATAAACACATCATTAAGTAACCATGAATTAAAGTTCATAAAAGTATTGAAGAGTGTTTCTTCCCTTGTAGGTAATTAATCACCAGTCATCATTAGTTATCATTGGACATCAAAAATCATTTAACTATTAAGTAATCAACATACAATGTTAAGGCATTCTCTAAGTGCATTCTGTAGCACAATAATTCATTAGTTTACAATAAGCTTCAATAAAGTAATAGTGATAAGTTCAATATCATTTCATTACCACCTCACATAAACATTCATTACTGTCCCCTATCTCTATTATCATTATTATCTTGCACTTGATTAAGGCACAATGAAGACTTGAACTTCAACTATTGCATAAAAGGCCCCATAGTACTCCTTGACACCACCAATTTTTTCCTTTCCTAAGATACTATTAGGGGAAAAGGTATTATGAAGACCAAATATCAAACTTCGCTCAAGGTAGAATTGAAAAAAATAGAGTAGCATTGTGTCCTTGGATTGAATTGCTATTGTGATCATGTTTTAAACACTAGACTCTTTAATTTTTGTTGTCTTAGTTTTTTGATTAATATCCAATAGTTGTAGGTCTTTGTCACAACACCAAACAAATTAGGTACCACTTTCCATTAATTCAAATTACACAAACCCTAATTCATCTCACTTCTATTTCAACACATGTTTATTTACAAGCTAAATTAACTTATTTCAACCAATTAACTAAACCTCCTAAATGCTAAAATACACCTCTTAGTTCAAATGAAAGACTATTTCATCCTTAAATATCTAAGGGACACACATACTTGAATCAAATATAAGAAAACACTAAGAATTGATTTCATAGGTGAATTATTCAAACAAGACATATTAAAAAGATTAGGAGACCTACTAATTCAAATCAACAAGAAAAAGAGTAACCTTTTAATTTTTGAACTCCACAACAACGACTTTACCATTAAACCTTTTAAAAGATACCACACTCTAAATCTTTGAACAATTAAGATAACGAATACAATCTTTAAACCCATAAAAAACACATATCCTAAACATACCTAAAATCAATTCATTTTATTTCATTTCATTTTATTTGGAAACAAATAGAAAGAATTGAAAAGCACTTAATCACAAGCAATTTCAAAATAAAAAGTACGATCCCTTATGAGATTGCTTTAGCTGAAGTTGGGGCCTTCCCAATGGAAATGGTAGCGTTAATCCGTTTATTAGGCTATTTGCAAAGAATAGAGAATATGGAGGAACACCGTTGGCCTAAAATTGTGGTGGAAGAAGAATTAACTAGAAAGAATAACACATGAATGAAACAAAATGTCAAGTGGATGAGGAAATGGGGGATCAACTTGCAAGATTGTCCAAGCACAAAAGTTGAGATGAAAAGGTATGTAAAAGAGAAAGTGAAAAACACCATGTGGCTGAAGCAACTTGGCCGGAAAAGTGAACATTATGCTTTACATTTTAATCCTACTTCTGATCATGAACAAAAATTCTACATAGGGGCATATATAAAGTGAAAGGCTAAAATGCTAATAGCCCAGTTGAGAACTAGCTCACACCGTTTGAGATGCGAAATGGGAAGATGGAAAATACCCAAAGAAGGGTGGTCAGATAGGATTTGTTGTTTCTGCTCTTCGAGTTTAGTGGAGACAGAGTGGCACTATGTTATGGAGTGCAAAGCCTACGAGGACATCCGGTATTGTTACTCAAATTTGTTAAAAATCAAATCTTTAGTGGCTTTGTTTGAAGAGGAGAAGATTGTTAAAACAACAAGTTACCTGTCCCAATTACACAACAGAAGAAACAAAATCAGCAAAAAGATTGAAAACAACAATAGGTAGTTTGGTGCGACGGTTTTGTTGTGTTGGCAGAGGCGGTTTCCTGGTTTCATCTCTTGGGTCCCATAAACTGACTAGTCTCGTGAACTTAATTAAAATCATTCATTCATTGATTCATTGCTATCCCCACTCTTTTCATTTGTGGTCCCCTTGCCATGTAACTAATTTATATAAAAAATGAGTTCATAGATGACTATAATTTTTTAAGCAAAGTGGGTGCTTTTTAAAATCCACTCAAGCTTGAACGATAAGCGTCATCACATTGGATGTCGTCTTAGACGTGGCAATCCAATCTCGCAGCAATGTTAAACCAGTAAATTGAAAATCCCCATAAGGTATGGTCTTTTCACCCTCCATATTATCTGGAATAAATCCTTGCGTATATAAAATAAAATAAACATGTTACGGGCTGCTCTATTATGCGCGTCTATAAAACGGAATGTGAGCTTACAGTTATATTCATATACGCATGCAAAACGTAGAAACACATATGCATATGTCATTTGCAGGAAATGGGTCACCTGCTGTTGAGAGGAATACACCGATCTTTAAACTTGATTCGAAAAACCTGCTTTGCAAGCCATCAAATTAATGCATATGTTGTTCCTCTTTCAAAAGAACTTGCTGCCAAACTTGGCAGCAATACAAATCCCTGGATCACCAGAAGGATGAGCACTACAATAGACACAGGCTTAAGTATCCTGCCCAATACTCTGGACAAAAATAGCGACACCTACAAGCAAAATTATGGGGTTATGGAGAGTCTTTTAGCCCAACTTAAGCGCAATATTGACAAGGTATTTAATTTACTCATGTAAAATCTTTTTAAAATTACACCATAAATGCATATTTGGTACTATTGATGGCCAGGTTGATAAGTACAGGTTTGGTACGTAAGTTTAAGTTGTGTAGATAGTTTGCCATTCCAAAACACAAAATTTACTGTACGGCCTTAAAAAGGTCCATTAAGGTCCGTGTGGTTAACATGGTCTTATAAGAGGCCTTCAATAATTACGGCAAGTTTCAATGTCATCGTCAATAATTGTAAAATACTTTGTTGCACTTAGGCTATCCTGTTTGTTGCCCTTAAAGAATTGTTTTAAGTACACAATCATAAGTTAATTGTAATTCTTTTTTTAATATAATATAAAATACTTCTTATTTTTTTATTTCGGTTTTTCTGTTTCTTGTCTCTTAAATTGTCTTATTGCAATTTGGGGATTTCCATTTGAGTCAATGTCTTTAAGAATGTGTCATTTTGTCACTACCATTTCACTACGATTTGGGGATTTCAACTTGAGTCACTATCTTTACAAATGCAGCACTTTGCCATGACAATATGGAGATTTCAATTTGAGTCACTATCTTTAAGAATACACCACTTTGCCGTGACAATTTGGAGAGTTCATCTTGAGTCACTATCCTTATGTGTTGAGAACTTGGGGATTTTAACTTGAAACGACATCTTTAAGAATCCACCACTTTGCCGCAACAGTTTGTGGATTTTGAATTGAGTCACCATCTTTAAGAATGCACCACCTTGACGCTACAAATTTGGGTTTGCAATTTGAGTCACTATCTTTACGAATGCACCACTTTACAATTACAACACATACCCTTGGACAAATCATGAATATATTTAAAATTAAAACATTTGTAAATATTTGATTATCTTTCTTCAAAATTTCTTATTTCATGTGAAACTTGAAAGTACCCTCATGTTAAATTAAGTATCAATGTTTTTAGATTCACATAAAGCCCACCAGGGTTCCATTCTTGCAAAATGCAGTGAGGATCATATACCCGTTGAAGCCAAAGGCATGTTTATTCGTGGCGTTAAGCTTGAAGATTTGTTTCTCACCTCCAAAACAAAAAAAACTCATGAAGAACATTGAATAGGCAGCTCACTAAGACTATTCTCAAATTCACTTTGTATGTGATTGTTATAGCAACAAAAAATTACTTATCAAGAATACTTTTCTGAAAATCCTTTTATATCAATAGGCAGGCTGATGATGAGTCTCTATTCCTAATTTTAGTTTATATAGCATGTTCATTCCAACAAAAAATCACTCATTGGAATTATTATTTAGAAAAGTTATTGTTCTTTACTAGCAGGGTTCAGGAAGATTGTTCTTGAATTCTCTCTATGTATCATGGTCATACCAAAAAGAATTGTCATCAAGAGCATTACTTAAAAATTCTTTAACTTGACTAGGCAGGCTCAAGGAGAAATTTATTTCCAAATTCACTTACTGAATCGATCATTAAGAAGACAATTCTACAAATTTCTGTATCTGAATAAGAAGATTCGTGATGACTCTTCATTCCCAAATTCACTCTATGTTCCATGTTCATGTTCCTCTTACAGGATTTTAACATCATTATATCCATATACCAAATATACAAGACAAAGGACACAAGCAATGTGACCCTAGTTTTCTAGGATGTTGAGATTCATTGATGTAAGTTGTGCTGGTTGATAAAAAAAGAATATGGCATTGTGTTATAGTGGCTTGATGGATGACTTGAAGTTAACTCTCATCTGGCATAAAAATGAACATACAGGTGTTGGAAGGAGGGGAACCTAAAGCAGTAGAGAGGAACAGATCGAGGAATAAGCTTCTTCCTAGGGAGCGCATTGATCGCCTGTTGGACCCTGGTTCCTCCTTCCTTGAGTTATCTCAGGTATTTAGTTTAATTTGAAATGTAAAGACAACGAATGACATTCACTTAGATTGGCAGACACAATTTTAATGTACCCTTTGACGAAGTCAAACTGTATGGATATTTTTCTTTATGCATTGGCATGGTTTGAGGAGATTGTGTCTTTGCTGTTTTTCTATTACAATTAAATCAGACTTCAGCATTCTTTTCATTGTATTCTCTGAAGCTCATTTAGTAAACAACAGAGGAACAAAAGGATTTCAAAAGTTGAAGAGCATAAAGCCTTCAATCCTCCAGCAAAAACTTATCTTTTGCACAGAATTAACCTATTTAGTGGGAGATCAACTCCCTTATTAGGTAGATCATCGCACAACGCATTGTGGACATGATGAATATGGTGAAAGGTAATTCTTTTGAATGACTTGGTCAATACAGCATTTTTTTTGTGGAGAACATTAAGCTGGACCGAGGAAATATGGGACCTCCCTTGCACAGCCTCAATAACTAATTTAGAATCTCCATACATGTGAACATTCCCAATATTCTCAGCAATAGCCAGCTGAAGCCCTTTCAGGCAGAGTTAACACTTAGATTCTGCCACATTATCATTTTGATGGCCAAGGTTCTATGAATAGTTGAGAATAAAATCACTAGTGCTGCTTCTAATTACACCCCCTGCAGCTGCCATGCCAGGGTTGGACCAAGAAGCAACATCAAAAAACAGAGCAGGAAGTTGGAGGACAATTTTGAGAGGCAGAGTAGGGTGCCTGGAAGATAATTTGGCATCAAGTTTCCAACTCCTAACCAGCTGGAGTTCCTTGCTGCTCAAATAATCAGAAGGCTGTTGAACATGAGAAAGAATATTCACAATTTCAATGATGTTATAGATAGTTTTGCTGGCAAAAGATTGGAGGTCCTCACCTTTGTCTTCAAAGATTCTAGCATTTCTACCTTCCCAGATATTTCAATGAGTGTAGATGGGGAGCAAGTTCTAGAGAGTCTTCAAGAGAGATTTATTACCAAACAAGAGTGAGTAGAGAATGTTCTAAGTGGATGAAAGTATGGCCTTGGACAAAAGTCCATTACGCAGAATCCCAAACTTAGGCATTGCAAGTTCCCACTCTTCACAAGCAGAGTCACAGCTAGAACAAGTGGTCAATGGTCTCATCAGCTTTGTTGCACCAGCTGCACCAATGTGGTCCAACAATGTCTCATTTGATCAAATTGTCACCTGTGAGGATTTTGGAGTGCCAGATCAGCCAATTAAAAATCTTAACTTTAGGGACCTCAAGGGAGTTCCAGATGTTTAGCCATGGGAGGTCAAGCTCTATAGTTTCCCCTGCTTTAAGAAATTTGGTCTATTCTGTGTCATAGAAATCATCTGATTTGGAGGTCAGTCCCTAGATCAATTTTTCATTCTGTCTATGGCAAGTGGGTTTATATGCATTGAGATTATCCCAGATAGATTTCATTTGGTTGGTAGCTGCTGTGGAAGGTGACCAAAAGATTTTCAATCAGCCCCAACTTTAGACCAGTCAACCATATCAATATGTGCAAGATTTTTGAATCCTTGCCACTTCATTTGCTGCACAAGATCTTGATCTAGTTGATGATAAAGGGGTTCTTTGTTTATGATTGCATCATCCCAAAGGTTAATCTTATCAATGCCGAGAGACATTCTACAAGGGCGGCAAGGGTTGGAGTGTAATGGTGTGAGCATGTTAACAGAAACTCTTATATTTCATCTTAAACTTGACATCCATTTACATGTCAAAATATAAATATTCAATAAAAGACATAAAATTTCCAAAATAAGCAGCACATAAAGTTTATGTCTCCAAACATATACTAAAATAAAAAGCTCTTAAGTAAAATAAAATAACTTTTAAGCAAATAAAATAGCTACAAATTGATATCTCAGCATTTTTTTAGATAGATGTATTTAAGATATCCATACTAGTTACCATTCAATGCTGTTGGAAATTGTTGTTATTGATGTCAAAGGTATTCAAAGACCAAGAGAGTTAGTTGAGGAAGGTGTTTGCTGATGGAAGATTGGAGTTCAAAGCAAATAAAATAAAATTCTTTGTTTCTAAGGGCAGACCCTCAGCCTCTTGGCACCCCCGTTAATGATTTAAAAATTGCAAATTAATTTATATTTGTTGAGGCCTATCCCCTTCGTTGTGGTGCCCCATTTTTGGGGATTCAAATTTGAAAATAAAAAATAAAATAAAAAAAATATTTTATATAGGGGCTGACCCCAATTGGAGTGCCCAAGGTAGGTGAAGGGGTG
The DNA here is from genome assembly GCA_007115665.2 of Sequoiadendron giganteum. Lineage (NCBI taxonomy): Eukaryota > Viridiplantae > Streptophyta > Pinopsida > Cupressales > Cupressaceae > Sequoiadendron > Sequoiadendron giganteum. The sequence continues at coordinate 385,872,421 of CM021101.1, read as the reverse complement.
CATATAAAATAAGGAGTTGCATCCGTTAGAAAAGGATATATCTTTTCAACGAATCACCCCCTTTGGAGAAGCTATAAGAAATAGTTGCAAAGAGTTTTTGTAAGCAAGCAATAAATAGAATGTCTTTCTGATTTTAAAAGCAGATTTTTGAGAAAGAATAAGAGCAGATTTATGTGAAGAATATGAAAGAGTTATAGGAGATCTAAGAGGACATTATATCAGATCTAGAGGCTGATTTATAACAGATATTTTGAGCAGATTTGTGAAGGTGAATTAGAGCTGGTTCAAGAAGTTTCAAATATTTATCATTTTTGTTTGTTTGGAGGTTAGTGCCTCCTAACTAAGGAGATCGGGAGGTTGGTGCCTCTCATTAGAAGAGATTGGCGTCTCTTGTTGAGTTGGTGCTCAGTTGTGGGGACTGGTGTCTCTAGTGGGTTGGTGCGTACAAAAGAAGACTTGTAAAAGAAGTAGGTTGGTGCCTACAGAGAAGATCAATATATAAGCAATATTTTGCCTTGGTTTTCTCCTGCAAGGGTTTCCATGTAAGATTGTGTGGTTTTCTTGTTTTCTTAATTGCTAGATCTTGCATGTGTGATAGTGTGTTATTGCTATGGTGGAATAAGTTTTGAAAAGTAAAAGATTGGTTATACTGATTCACCCCCCCCTCTCAGTATAACTGCGTGCTCATCAAATGGCAGCCATGAAATATGTTTGGAAATCAAGTTAACAGATTTTACCATTAAGCTCCAGATTTTAGAAGACCTACCTTTAGGAGTGATCCTTGGAAGAAGATCAACATGGAAGAATCCAGCATACTTAGCATGATAATTTTTTTCTAGAGTATCTGATGAAAGTTGAGGAGTTGCCAAACTAGCTTAGCCCCAAGGGATAAAGACATATGAGGAGGAGGGAGGATCCCCAAGCTGCCATTGGACTTGTTTTTGGTGACTATTTGCCAAGAGACTAAACGGAATATTTTCCTTTCCATTTGCCTTCTTCCTTGCCAAAGAAACTGTTCAAACACTTTTTCCATCTGTTGAATGCATTTGCAAAGAATATAGTAGATGGATAATGTATAAATAGTCATAGAGGAAAGAGTGGCCTTAAGCAAAACAAGTCTGCTTCCGGGAGATATCCAAGAGCTGGAGAACCCTGATATCCTTTTTTGAATCTTTTCAATAAACTGAGGTCAGCAGTCCTTGGCTTTAAAATGATACCACAGGGGGATGCCCAAATATTTGAAGATGCCTAGATGAGCTCCTTTTCCAAACCTAAGAAGCAAAGGAAAACTAGTATCAATGCTAGGGAGGGTATCAAGAGTGTAAAAGCTGCACTTAGAGGTGTTGAGATGGGCCCCATAATCACTCAAAGAAACGTCTAGACCAATCTTGAATCTTCTAACATTCAGCCTGGAAGCTTCACCCAGAAGAATCAGGTCATCTGTAAACTGAGAATGAGTAGGAGCCTTAATACCATCAGAAATCTGCATGCCAGTGATCCACTTATCTCTCCTTTGAGTTGTCAGGTATCTTCCAAGGGTTTCAGCAAGCAAGATGTAGAGCTAAGGAGAAAGAGGACAGCCTTGCCTTAGCCACCTAGAAGCCATGAAGAAGTAGGAGACCTCTTAACATTAGGGGCAATCCATGGAGGGGAGTTGCAGGCTTCAGTCAATTAAATAAAATCATGATGGAAGCCAAACTTTTGAAGCACCCTGAAAAGAAAATCATGATCAACTCTTTCAAAAGCATTAGCCATATCGAGTTTGATGGCAATAACCATTTTTTTATTGCTTGCTTGAATGAAGGGCTTTGCTGACAACAATGATGTTCTCATAAATTTTCCTAGTAGGCATAAAACCGCCTTGCTCCTCATAAACCAACTTGCCCAAGATGGATTTGAGGTGATTAGCCATGATTTTGGTGAGGATTTTATATGAAGAGTTGCAAAGAGAGATGAGTCGAAATCTACTGAAGTTTTTTGAATTTTTTCCTTTGGGAATTAAGGTGAGAATAGAGGAGTTGATGGCCCCTAAAAGGTAACCTTGAGATCTGGTGTGTTCCACAAAAGCAAGAGGGTCAGCAGAAATAATATTCCCAATACCTCTAGTAGAAGTTATTGGAGATATGACATTAGAATGCAGCTCCTCAAGAGAGATGGGTTTGGTGAGATTATAATTAATGTCATCATTCAAAACCAAAGGAATGCTATTGAGTAGCCTGGTTTGAACTTGGATGTTCCATCCACCCTAGAATACAGGTTTTGAAAATGAGAATAAGCAGCAGATTTTATTTCATCAAAATCAGGTATCACCATCACATTATCCAAAGAAATTTTGGGAATGAAATTGTGTTGAAACTTTTGATGAGCTTTGAGGTGGAAAAAATTTGTATTTCTGTCTCCATCCTTTAACCAAGTCATGCGATATTTTAATCTCCAGTATTATTCCTTCAGATTAGCATTCTCTATTTTTTTGGGTCAAATCCTCTTGAACTTGAGCTTTTTTATCATCTAGACCTTCATTATCAATAGATTCTTGAATAGCTTCCAATTGTTCTTTGAGAGTCTTGTTGTCTTAGATTCGTTGTGATTGTGTTGCTTGAGCCAAGAATGGATTTCCAATTTGAGCCTTTTGAATCTTGGTTTTCCATCTTTCTTGTTGGTTAAGGGATGGGCATACATTGTTTCAAGAGAATTCTACCAGGGAGGAGGAGTCAATAGAGCACCAAGAAGGATTAAATTTGTAAGGGAAGGGCCAAGGGGTTTAATAACACTAGAGGAGAGCAAAATGAGTTTGTGATTAAAGATGGCATTGGGAAGAATTTTAGAGACTAGGTTTGGGATGGGGACAAGAAAATCATCACTAACCATTAACCAAGAATTTTTCAAGTCTTTCAACAATGAATTGTGTGTCAGATATTTTATTGGTCCAAGTATTTTCTGTTGATAGGAGGGATGCCAAGGAGGTTAGATGTAATGTCCCCTTTTTTTGGGTAGTGGTCAGTCTTGGTGGTTAGCCTATCAGTTGGGTTCCTGTAGGCTAATGCGGTGGATAGGGAGCTCTTTCGGGGGTCTTGTGACCTTTGGGGATGTTTGTGTGGCGTTTCAGGAGCTTGGAGACAGTCTCTTATTTTTTAGGAAAGGACCGATAGTTCACCTATGACCACCCGAAGCTTGTGGAGGCTGGTAGGGGGCCTTTTGAGACATTTTAGATGATCAGAGACAATTTCCTACTTTTTAGGGGAATCCCTATTTTTTAGGAGGAGATTGGCAATTGGCCTGCTTTGTTCAGACATCACCACGGGATCAATTGCAACATCAGTTTCTAGTTGGAGTGATCGGGTGATGGTCTCACCATGAAAGATTGATTTAATAAAGTTAAGTGATTAATTTTTAAATCACTTTATAATATTTTAATAAAGTGATTATTTAGGGGACTTTATTATTAAAGGTGGTATAAGGGTTAAATGGAAATTAATAAAGTGATCTATTTAATTATGTGTTATTAATTTATTATGTTAAAAGGGAGACATAAGGACTTTATTAAAAAGGGACTTAAATGATTTAAAGTATATTTTATATTATTAAGTTGTGCATCATAATTAAAAGGGAAATGAAAGTAAATTGAATGAAATGAATTTGAGGAGGAATATAAAAAGGCATTTTGGGAATTCATTTCATTCATTCATTCATTGTTGAAGAAGAAGAATTTGGCTAAGGGGAGAGTCTGAAAATCTCAAGCTTTTTGAGGATGTAGCCCCTTAGGAAGAACAGTTTGCAGACAATTCCATTTAGGGATTGTGCTTGTGCTTCAACGAATCTGCAGGAGAGTTTCATATTCAAGGGTTTTTATGATATATCAGAATATTGCAAAATATATTGATCATTATTTTTAGAGCAAAGAGAACTACAGGAGAACTTCAATAATTTGGTGGTTGCCAGGCAAGGGTTTGAACTTTGAAACATTCATACTGCATATGGTAAATATTGAAAGCAATTGCCAGGTGTAGGGTTTGATGAACTCCATTGTGCTTGGCATTTGGTGTTTAAGGTTTATATTTCTGATTGAAGACTCCATTTTCAGTGGCTCGAGGATTATTGCTTACTGCTGCTGTATATACCTCTGTTGGCATGAGACTTGTGGAAACCAAGTGTTGGAATGCATGATTTCTGCTGCATGTAAACAGCTGCTGGGCGTAGTGCTTTTCTGAGCATTTCATGAGTTTGGAATGTGTGTTATCAAGATATCAAGTGCTGTGTGGATTATACTTGCAAGCCGTGACCTTTGGGTGAAGTCTTTATTTACAGCCTACGTGGATAAATTGGTATTTATATCTGTTGTAATTCATATTTCTGAGAATATACTTGTATTGCTGCTGTTTATGTACTCAGAAAAATATAAATATTACTGCTGTTAATGAACTCAGAAATATATATATATACAATGCTTGTATCCACCTCCATGTTAAGAATGTGATGTAAACTGTATTTTCATATGAAATCTATGTGCTGAGAACAATACTGTATATGCAAACTCAAATATCATTGAAGCTAAACATTCAGTTCAGTATGATGCAAAGTGTTTGACAAAATGTCCAATAAGCCAAACTGAGACAAATTAGAAAAATCTGAGCTAAATCACAATAGAGATTGTTCCATTTGGGTGGGACACTTCATTAGATGAAGCTATAATGTGTTCCACCAATTCTTTGTTTGGGTCCCTCACTCTACAACCTTTTTTTTTGAGAGAATTTTAGAACTAAATTGAAATCAATCCCCAAAATTAAGCTATGGGGTTTAACAATCATAGCATACTCCAAAAGAAATTCCCAACAATATTTTTTTAGCATGAGGGAGTTGGGAGCATAAATGTTAATAAAGGTGAAGGGGGCGTCAACTTCTCTTACTAGAAAGCTTCAAGAAGCCCAATGTTTAGAGACGAGGCTCTCAACACATCAAAGATGCTTGTTAGATTAGGTAATGAAAAGGCTTGTAGAAGTTCCTTTTACTCTGTATCACTAGGTTGAATTGGCGAATTCTTGTGGTGCTTTGGTGTTTTAGTTATTTAGAGGATCCATCAAGCTTTTGAGCCAAGAAATGCATCAGAATTACACAGAATGTTCGTGCATCAATTTGCTATTTTTATAGATGGCTATATTTGATAGTTATTTCTGTCAGTTCTATTTTTGGATAGAGGGGTCAAAGGCTATTTTTAGGTTGCCTTTAGTTAGTGTTATTTTATTAATTGTTTAGGAGCAGTTTTACTTTAATGTCTCTCTCTTTCTCTCTTTTTAGGAGCTTTAAGCGTTTGTGTATTAAAACTTGATTTTTGGGATAATGTATGATTATTCTAAAGTCCCAAAAACTGGGCTTCTTGTAACCTTATAAATATGTTCTTTGAGCACAAAAACTCTTAATGATAGTTTATGTTACACTTATGCTGCTGAAATATTGCTCTGTGTGTGTGTTGTTTTTGTGTTTGCTTTATCGTGTTTGCAATTTCTTGAATTAAATTGAAAGTGAGTTGTATTGAGTCAAGCTTTGTTTTTGAGATATTTGTCTATCTAGATTGTAGCTTTGTATGCAACATAGCCTTTCTGTTCTTAGAGTCATATGTTGTTATTTGTTCTAGTTGTAATCCCTTCAAAATCTTGTTTGTATCAGATTGTTGGTCTTTTCTATATAGCCAATAAGAAGGTCTGATCATTTGTGAGCTTAGAATTAGTTGCTTTTGTTTATATATCCAACAATCTCGCTTGTTAGACAATAACTATTACCAAGCTTGGGCTCATACTTGAGGCAAAAAGGCATAGAGATAGGTAGTTATCTCTTTTATGCAAATCCCCCTAGAGAAATTTTAACTGTATATTTTGTCTATAGCTTAGTTTCTAGGGTAGTTTTAGTTCTTAGGAAGGTTCCCCATTTAATTTGAAGAGAATTTTTACTTCACGTACTGTTTGTTTTGACTTGAAAGAGACAAATTAAAACACTAACATCTCCAAAACTAGTAAAAGACTGAATCTAGAAAAAGACAACAACTAGCAAAGGACCAAATTGAGGCTTCCATTTTACATAAGAGTGGTGTAGAAGTTAAAGAATGGAACTCACTATCACCAAGAGACAAAGTATATGTGAAACACACCAAACAATAGGACTTAACAAAAGCCATAAATGAGAACAAGGCCTTTTTTATTTTCTTCATTGGTCCCCCGCAACATTTTGTTGGCACATTTTCAAAAGTTGTGCTACATTTGATGCTTGCATATGGAATGTTCATTTCATGTTACCTTCTCTTTTTTGTTTTTTGGCTCCTTGTCTCTTTTGATGATTGTGGGCTCATTTCTCATAGGATGCCAGCCTCAGGTGCTTCCCCATAAAATTCGTACTCTCCTAGGTTACATCTTCTATAGGGAGATCTCTCCACTTCACCTTATAAATTTGAACTGCCCAATTTCAAAGCAATTTAATGTCTTTCCCATTGACACCCTCTAGTTCTAGCAAATCTTCCCTTCTTCACATGTGATGAGAATTTTAGTTTTTAGGACAAGTTTTGAACTTAGTTTCATCAAACAAGAAACATTCAATGTCATGGATTCCTCCCTTGTTCAATATCTAGTGCATAAGCTATTTCACCTATCTTTGCAATGATCCTATATAGCCCATAATGCATGGGCTGCAATTTCTGTTATCTACTTTCCTTTAAAGTGAGTAATGCATATCATGGAAATGGACAAAGACTATCACCACTTCAAAGTTGCTCTTTGTCCTTTTCCCCATAATGCTTGGGTTGCAACTTTTGTTTTCCACTTTCCTTCGGCGTGAGCGATGTATATCCTTGGACATGGACAAACATTATGTCATCTTTAGTTCATGTTCATGTTCATTAATTTTTGTGGCTTCAACAAAATTGTAGTTCAACATAAATACTTCATAGTCCTCCATTTTCCAATAGAACAAATTATTGAGAGAACTTGCTTCATCATCCAAACACAATTGCAATTCCAAGATTCTTTCAACATTCAACTCCATGGGATCTCGATCATGCTTCTCTATCCACTCTTTTTTGAAGTTAGAATTAGATGAATCTGAGGAAGCTACTTCCTCACTCATTGCTTGATTCTTCAAATCAATTATATACTTCTGGCCTTTTGTTTTGAATGCTTGATTCTTTAGATCAATTATATACTAATGGCATTTGTTTTCAATGGAGATTACACATTTTTTTTCAATTGTGGTCAGTTTTGGCTACTCTTGACCAACCTTGACCAACATTGCATCATATGCCTTCATGTGTAATGAGATGACAATGAAGTTAAGTAGAAATGTTTAAGTACAAATAATTACCTTTTGCCCCATGAGGACTACAAGCACTTATATTCCTTGTTGATTTTCTCCTACCAACTAGAAGGCTAGTGGCCAAATAGTTGGCTTACTCGCACTTCATCAAGTATCCTCTAGAACTACATTCACACCAGACTTGCTATTAATAATCGTATTCGTTAGGTTCTTCTCAAGAATCTCCATGTATACCATAGGTGGTTTCTTTGTCAAATTCATTGTAAGAAGCAAGGAATCAATTACCTAAACTCCTGAAAATGGAGCTTCAATTATTGGGTCTTCATTATTTCCATATTCTAAATGGGCGGTAGTAGAGATCATCTCATCCCTCTTATGCATGGTATTAGTTAGAACATTTATAGGTTTAGGAATACTTTGCAATAAATTCACTACCTTAATTGGTATGGTTGTTTGAAGTACTTGCTTGGTAATCATTTTATCCAATTTCATTTGATTTGTTATCGTACTTGCATTTGTATTTGAGTGGTATTAGGTGCTTGGTTGTGCTTTTAGTGGCAGATATACTTGAAGTGTGTGCCTAAGCTTGATTGTAATGTTTAAGTGGTGTAAGTGGATAAAATAGGCACCTCGTCAATTGATTGATGATTTTGTTTACTGCTTTATATGATAAAATAAATACATGAATTAATAATAGAGATGACAATGCACACCTGATACAAGAGTAAAATATATCTTTATTCGCACATAAATTATTACAAAACACTAGAGATGCTTAACCAAGGATCAAAGTTGATCCGATTAGATCATATCACTTTGACGATACACAATCTAGTTAAAAGACCCAATGGTTTCCAAGAAGAACACAACTGTCATCCAACTGACGCTTATAACTACCCAAAGCCGACAATCAATTAATACATGGTTGGATAAACCATATTATTTAAACATAATAATAGACATTGTACACTGACTACATCATCCCCCCCATAAGAAAAAGTCGTCTTCCAGACGACAAGTAAACATCAAGTAACATTGGGGAAGACTTTTCAAACTAATGACAATATTGTAGACAAGGACCTGTAAACAAACTTGGAAGTGTACTTTGCAAACTCGGACTTGGAGTGTACTTGGAAAATCAAATGAGTGCCGTGGGGGTTTGGGGGCAATGCCCCTAGTGGGGTCAAGGGGTAGTGCCCCTTGTGGGGGTTTGGGGGTAGCTCCCCAACAAGGTCAAGGGGCACATCATTTTCATGATTTTTTAATAGACAAAAAACAATGCTAACAAAGCCAAAAATAGAGATTTTGGAGTGTTTAACCAACATATGCTAAGGTTTGAATAATGCTTTGGACCAACCAACCAAGGACCTCATCTGATTGCACACTAAAACTCTTGAAAATAGACTATTACTAAGAATGGCTCTCGTGAATAAACTTTTGTTGGGACAATTGAAGAGTTGTACAATCAAGTTGTATGGTGGAAGGAGAAGGAAAAGGCGACGAGTTGTCTATTCGTTGTACCATGCAAATTGAGGGAGTTTGTTGATGGCTGCAAAAAGAGTGTCATATGACGCAAGGATGCCATTGTAAGCGGAATGATTGTGTTGTGTAGAGAATAGCCTTGGTCATATGGTGTAAAAAATGGCAGAGGTCATATGGTGTAAAAGAATGCAATAGTCGTATGGTGCAAAGAAAATGTTAAGAGGCCCGTACAGTGTGAAAGAGTGCAAGGTTCGTATGGTGCAAAGGGTCATACATTGTAGTCAAGTTGCCATCGTACGTTGTAGTCAAGTCATTGCTGTACCATGCCATCTATGAAGGATTGTTGTACTACACCATGTTTTATAGGCTATATGATGTAGTAGAAGAATGTGTAAGGCCATATGACATAGAGGGGAATTGGAGCCATATAGTATTATGTCTCCAACATGCAACCACCAAGTGACTTCATCGTAGCCATACCTCTTGTCTTGTACTCTGTACATTCTTAAGAAGCAAGTGGTGTCGTGCAATCTTTAGCTTTTGATGGTGCTGTATAATATGGTTTTACAATGGCTTTAGATATTGCCATACGATGCATATTGAGGGAAAAGCCAGTCATATGACATTCTTTCCTTGTTGTGCAAATGAGTTCTTTTCTCGTCGTATAATATAGTTAGACCTTTTAATGTATTCGGGCTTTATAGTCAGGCTTTTTAATTTAGTTGGGCCTTTTATGTAATCGAGCCTTGTAGTTGGGCTTTTTAATGTACTCAAAGACGTATTGTTAGTAACTTTGCATTCTTTTGAAAAGTTGGATATCTTTGCTGCAGTATTATCTTTTGCAAACCATGGATTGCGTCCCGCACACATAAATTGTCCAACTTTTCAAAATCATTTTTCATTTGTTGCCTTTCTCTAAGAGTTGTACCTTTGAGAAAATTACAAGTTGACGAAAATACCTCATAGTCCTCCATTTGCTAGTGAAATAGATCACAAAGAGGATTTGTTTCATCTTGCAAGCTTGGATGTAATTCTAGAATCCCTTCGCCATTTGGCTCTACTGGACCCAGATTTTTGCTTTTCCATCCATTCTTCTTTAAGGTCCAAATACGACGAATGAGGGGATATTGCTTCCTCACTTATCGCTTGCTTCTTTAAATCATTTACATACTTTCGACCCTTGCTGTCAATGGAGATTGTATATTTTTTCCAATTGTGATTGACCTTGGCTGCTACCAGCCAAACTTGACCTAACAATGCATCATACGCTTTCTTCCTAAATTAAATGACCACAAAGTTCAACTAAAATGCTTGGATTCCAATAAGTACCTTTTGTCCCATTATAACTCCAAGTACCTTAATACCTTCTTGTTGAAAAGTTGGGTGCCAAAGGGTTGGCTTGCCCAAACTTCTCCAAGTGTCTTCAGGAAATACGTTCACACTAGACTTGCCATCAACAATTATATTGATGAGATTTCTTCAAAGGATCTCCATATTCACCACTACTAGTTTCTTTACTGTGTTAACTATTAGCTACATTGGATCAATCACTTGATCGCCTGATAGCGAAGGTTTAGTTATTGGATCTTCACTCTCACCAAATTCTAATTGGGCTATAGTATGCAACATCTCATTCTCCCTCGATACAATAGAATTTCGAAGTTCAAGAATACTTTGTAATAAATCCACTACTTTAATTGGTACAATAGTTTGAAGTACTTGTCTTGTAATATTTGAACCAAATGGTAATTGATATGTTACTGTACTTGCATTTGCATTTGAGTGGCATCGTTCATTAGCCATAGCATTCTCCACTTCGACCCTTGCTTCATGAAGCCTTTCTCTTTTTGTAAATGGGTTTGGGTACGTAGCTTTCTTTGCTTGGGCATGAGTAATGGCCAATACTGCATTATGACTTATATCAATCATGTTGACACTATCCTTTTGCTTCAGACATCCGATGTCTTCATGGTCTCCAAGTCCATACCATTTGCACAATAATTGCACTTTCTTGCTTGTTCTGGTAGTATCTTGCAAAGTGTCCCCATTCGCTACTTTGTCGACATTGTATGATAGGGCATCCTTTGGGGTCATACCATATTTGGCTTTGACCTCCTCTTTGATTTTGATAATCGCCTACAAATGCATTATGTGGCTTCGATGGAGTGAACTACTCTCCCTACGTAAAGAGTACTTGTGTACTCTTGATCTTCAAATTGTATGGGCATTCCTTTATTCAGTGACCCATAACCTACCAAATCTCACAAAACATCTTTCTAGGATAGTTACCTTTTGTGTGCCCCTCAATTTTGCACTCAGTACACCATAGTTCGTTAGTTTCTTTCTTTTCCTTTAATTCTTCATCATTTGAAGCATGTCCCTCTAAAGAACTTGTACCATTCCTGATTCATTGTCATTGTTGTCATCCAAATTTCCACTATCCTCTATTTTTTTTTATTGCGTAAGGAAATTTTATCTTCACTTTCTATGTCCATCGCTCGATTTTAGGCTTTTGAATAGGAAGAGGTTGGTACTACCTTCATATTTTTTCTTAACAATGGAAGTAGACCTTCGATGAACTATCTTTTCTTGACACTATTGGCTGGTTTTGTTTATAATTTTACAAGCAATTCTTTAAGTCTATGATTATAAGCTTGCACGTTTTCGTGCTTACCTTGTTTTGTTTTGTAAATTTTTGCTACTATTTCATTATCATCATGAAGCAATTTAAACTCTTCTTTGAAGGCCTTCTTTAATCTCTCCCATGTATTTTGGGAGGCTTGGTCAGTTTTTGTATACCGGTCAATCGCTACACCTTGCAAGGTGGCTGGAAAAGATCGCAACCAAATTATTTTATCATCTTCCCCATTTGCCATCTAGATTGTTCACAAGTCTTACAGTGCTTTACAAGATCCTCTGATCCATTGCTCGTAAACTTGGGCAACTTTTGCTTTTCTCCGCTAGGGCTTACCATGATTTTATTCTAATGCAAACCTAGTGCCTGGAATCCTCAACTCTTCCCTCGACTTCAGCCTTCCACATATTTGTTTCACCTTCATATTTTCTTTTATACACCCTTGGCTTGGCTTCTTCTCCTTTGATTGACAACCTTTCAATGCTCCGAAGGCTACTCTCGTACAATTCTGTGAAGGAATGTGATTTCGTCTCCCAACATCCCTCATCTAGAGAAGGTTGTCTTGACTTTTCAACTTGATCGTGCTCTTGGGAAGGGCTCCGACTTGGGAATCATATATTTGTATTTTCCTCAAGTGTTTCTCGTAATCTTCTTCTCTGTTCCCTTTGCTCTACTATCCTTAAAGATCGCTTGATCTCTTGTTCTTGATCACCTTGTGGCCTCTCGCCTTTATTGAGATCTAAGGGCATGAATCGCTCAAATTTGACTTGATTTTTTTAAAGGCAACAATGCCAAATGTATATTGCTCAATTTGATAAAATAAATACATGAATTAATAATAGAGATGACAATGTGTACCAAATATATGAGTAAAATATATCTTTATTTGCACATGAACTTATTATAGAAGAAGACCAGAGATGGTCAACCAAAGATCAAAGTCAATTTGACTAGATCATATCACTTTCCTTGACGATGCACAATCTATTTAAAAGGCTTGACAATTGCCAAGAGGAACACAACCGTCATCCAACTGATGCTTATAACTACCCAAAGCCGACAACCAATTAATACATGGCCAGATAATCAATATTATTGAAACATAATAATAGACATTGTACATTGACTATAGATTTAAGTGGCAAGACTTAGCAAATTAGATGCCTAGACACATGACATCAAATTGGAGTTACAAGAAGGAAATAATCACCTAAGTGCTAAGTTAGAAAGATAAGTGGCAAACATGTCATGAAGGGGTGTTTGAGTGCATCATGTGATTAAGTGACATCAACACATGGAAGAGGTGCTTAACTTTGTTAAAATAATGATCACATATTATGAAGGGATGAAATAGGTGCTTGTGTGTGTGAGGATAGTTTTGACTGGATTGAATGACAACAAAAGTGTGCCTATTTGTGAAGGAGTTTCAAGATTCCTAAGCCAACTTACATGAAATTTGTGAAACATTGCAAGGGTTTCATCAATCAACAGGGTTTCCAGCTGCCATAGGCAGCAAAAGACAACATTTCGATCACATAAAAATAATATTTCTATATTATGTGTGATGGTAGGCTATACACTTTCGGTTTACCCTTGTTTTCAAGTGTATATCAATAGATGGAACAATCAAGATGACCAAGAAGAAGGGCATTTTCAATTTTGTTTTTGTGATATTTGTGATGTTTTAGAGACTAGGGTCTTGATTGATTTGTAGACCACATTTCAGCCATCTAGGGTTCTTGATTTGTGGATGCAGATTTATTGATTTAAGTCCCTAAAGTTTTTTGTTCTTGAGTTTCTTTTCAGCTGCTCAGGGTTGGTTTTTCATATGCTCAGGGTTGGTAAAATCCTAGGTGATGTAGATGAGGCCCTTGGGGTCCCAATGTAGGGATGGCTCGCAGCCATAGAATACACAATTCATTTCTAACAACATTTATTTCTTATTAATTTTAGAACAATAGGTTACATCAATTTACAATGATCTCAGTTTAGGAACTTTACACAGGTACACTCTCATTATTTTGGATCTAGCCAAAAAGTCCTCACTTTATCATCCTCAAATTTATACAATTTCCTTTGGGCATCAAGATTGCATTTGTTGCATTGAATGCAAACAGATCCCAATTTAGAATTATCTACCCGACTTTTTGCATTAATTGCCTTATTCAAATATGTTGACAATCTTCTCATGGCTAGCTTGACAACCCTTGGTTTGTTTATGCATGAATTTAATTCCACCTTTCTCCTTTTCTTGTTGGCCCTTGTGTGTGCTAGTTCCTTAAGTGTCATTCTCTTTGCTTGGATTCCCTTGCATGACTAGATTTTGGTACTCATTTCCCTAGGGTTTGGTCTTTGTTTCCCAAGTTTTGTTATAGTCGTACTTATAGCTAGTTTTTATTCTTGTCTCAACCTTTTTTGATGGCATCATCAAACTCTGAGATGAGAACTGACATTTAAGGTTTTAAAGTGATTTCATCAACAATGTACATAGGGTTTGGATGTTAGAACACTGTTTTTGGTTTTGATTTTGCAGCTGACATAAAATTCAAGTCACTAGTAGGTTTGGTGAAGTCTCATGGTGGTTAAAGTCTCAAAGTTCTTTAGTGTATTTGCCATGTTTCAAAGCAAGGAATTGCATCAAAATATTGAAGGGCATTCATGCATCAGATCTGGTATTTTTGGCCATATCCGATTGTAGCAGTTGCTAATTTAGTGTTTCTATTTTTGGATAGACAGTTAGGGCCTATTTTTAGGTTGTTTTAAGTTAGTTTAGTCTTTCTTTAGATTAGTGTTTGCTTTGAAGTTCTTTTTCCTTGCTTTTCAAGAACTTTAAGGCTTAAGCATTTGTTTTTTTAAACATCGATTTTTTGGATAAGTTAGTCACAAAAATTGGGCCTCTTGTAACCTATAATAAGTGCTTTGAGCACAACACATTCTTAATGATAGTTGATGCTAGGCTTATGCTGTTGAAATATTGTTTCATTTGTCATCTTTGTGTCTGATATATTATATTTGTAATTTCATGACTGAATCGAAAGTGGATTATATAAAGTCAACCTTTGTATTGACAATATTTGTCTACCTAGGTTGCAACTTTGCATGCAAGCTAGCTATTTAGTTCTTAAATCATATGCTGTTGATCTAAATAGTTGTTCCTTTCAAATCTTGTTTGCATCAAATTGTTGGTATTAGTTATTTGTGCGTTTAGATTAGTTGGTTTCATTTATTATATTTGAAATTCTCTTTGAGGAAATATTGCATAGTGTTTATAACTGTATATTTTGTTGATAACTTAGTTTTTGGGGTAGTTTTAGATCTCAAGGACCTTTCCCTTACAGTTTGAAGAGAGGTTTTACCTCACATACTGTTTTTAGTTTGAGTTTTCTCAGAAGTGTCATGTTAAACACTAACATATCTGTGTATGCATAGACACTACAATTAATGTAACTTATGTGTAGTTGGTGCACTGTATATTTGCAATGGCAGCTCATTCAGTCTATAACTGAGATGCAGCTAGTGAGCTAAGATTCTCTAGTGTACTAGGCCAAGTGCACAAGGTGGAATTTACAGTGTGGAGGTATTTACAAAGAGGAATTAATAATGACATAATCTCGTTGAGGAAATACATAAGAAATTCTTGTTAGAATATTGATTTGATTTTGTTTGTGTCTTGTGTAGTTGTTTCTGTTTATATTTTCATCAAGGCACATAAATATTATTTCTAGCACTTAAGAAAGGGAAGCTGAGTAAAATTAGATTGGTAAGTTTATGAAGATTTTTTAAAAGCTAAGTTACCGATTCGCCTAAAAACGGCCCCGGATACAATTTGATACGTACCGGGTACGAGATTCGGGTACGGTACGCCTTAGATTCGCCCAGGATACGCTTTTCCGCCTACGGATTTGAGCTGGATTCGTTGAGCGCTTGCGGATTCGTCCAGGATACGGCAAAACGAATCCAAGGCGAATTCGCGACGAATCCAGGCATGAAAACGCCTAGCCCGCGGAAAAAGGCGTTTTTTTTGCATTTTTAATTCATTATTTTGACCGAATGTTGACTTCTTAATATTTTAATAATCATTGCAACCCTAATTCGTCCCTCCAAACACACTAAATAGGTAAAAACAATCTCATTTAACAATTTGTGAATGAAAAACAAGTTTTTTTGCCTCCATTGCTGAACTTTCTCTCTTGCTTGCACAAGCTTGAATAGACTTGAAGGCTGATCGTTGGTTGTTCAAAGTTGATTGTTGTGCTATTCCTAAGCACTTGCAAGTGTCCATTCGTTGCCAAGAAGATTGTAGAGCAAGATTTGTTCAAAAGAGGTAGGTTTCTTTGAAGTTTTTTAATTTTTTTCTTACATTTTTTTTAACAAATGAACTATTTTGTTTTGTTTTTATTGTTTTGTTGATTGTTCTCATTCTTTTAAGTTTTTTACTTTTTTAGTTTCAAATTTCAATACCAAAATTATTTCAATTTGTTGTGCCTTAGGTATTACAATGGCATCCACTTCTTCCTCAGGCCAATCTCGTTTCAAAATAAATGCAACCTCTCCCCTTTGGAAATATGTAGAAATGGTTCAACAATGTCCAGGTGGTGGAGTATTTATTTGGATTTGTAGTCATTGCAAAGTTCAATATAGGAGCTCATATAGTCGAGTGAGAGCCCACTTGTGTAAGATCCCTGATAATGGCATCAAAGCTTGTCCAGGACCTCCTTCTGGTGATGGCAAAGGCCTTCCAGATGACGTAGTGTTGAAATATATTGCTGAGCAAGAAAAATCAGAGCAAAAAGCTAGTAGTCTTAAAACAAGCCATCCTTTGAGGAAAGGATCTCGATCCATGAAACCCCCTACACCACCACCTACTTATCTTCCACCTACACAAAGCCATCCATTTATGAACATCCCTCAACAACAAACCGTGCCCTCATCAAATAAAAGATCTAAGGGACCGTTGGAAGCTTCATTTCAGAATGAGGCAAGAGATATTGCTGATCAAGACATAGCAAGATGTGTCTATGCCAATGGATTGGCATTCAACATTGTTCGTTCACCATAATGGTGAAATCTATTAATGAGGCTCCAAAGGGGTATAAGGGCCCAGGTTTTGGGAAGGTGCGTTGCATCTTATTGGAGAAAGAGGTGAAACATGTAGCAGACTCTTTGAAGCCCATAAGGGATTCATGTATTGAAATAGGGGTGACCATCGTTTCTGATGGATGGAAAGATGCAAAAAATCGCCCATTGATCAATGTTATTGCCGTGTCCCCTAAAGGGGCAATGTTTTTGAGAGTAGTGGATTGTGAAGGACAGGTGAAAGATGGTCTATTTATTGCTAACATCATTTGCCAAGCTATTGAAGAAGTGGGCCATCAAAATGTTGTGCAAGTTGTAATCGACAATGCCAAAAATTGTAGGGCTGCAGGGTTATTGATTGAGGATAAGTATCCCCACATTGTTTGGACACCTTGTGTTGTCCACTCCCTCAATCTAATGCTACAAAAAATTGGATCCAAAATTGAGTGGATCAAACAATTGTATGTTGAGGGCGAAGACATCCAAATGTTTGTCACCAACCACCATATGACACAAGGAATATTCATACAATTCTCAAAATTGGAATTGTTGAAGGTAAGTTAATTCTCAATATTTTTAAATTTTAAATTTTCTTTTGATTTTAAATTTTGATTTTTTAAAGTATTTATAAATTTAAATTATATTTTAATTTTAATTTTGATTTCCAAACAGGTTGCTGAGACCCGTTTTGCCTCCAACACAATTGTGTTGAGGTGACTTATAAAGGTTCGTGAGGCACTTTGTACCATGGTAATTGGCCCTAATTGGTCCATATGGAAGCAATCTAGCAGTGAAAGGGCAAATAGGGTCAAGCAAAGGATCCTAGATGATAGTTGGTGGGATCGTGTTGAGTACCTGGTTAGTTTCACTGAGCCTATATTGAGCATGATCCGTTACACAGACATGGATAGACCTTGTTTGGGAGAAGTATATGATGGTATTGACTCAATGATTGAGAATATGAAAACCATCATCAATGCAAAAGAGGAAGATCCTAAAGAAAAATTCTTCAAAGAGCTACAGGAAATCATGGTTGATAGATGGAACAAAATGACCACTCCATTGCATCTTCTCGCTTTTGCATGGAGTCCCAAATATTATAGCCCTGAGATACTTTCTACTTCATCAAGAGTTGCTCCATATAGGGATGTTGAAGTGGCTCAAGGGTACAAGGCAACACTTCGTAGAATCTTCAGTGATCGTGACCGACGTGATTGAGTGAGGGCTGAGTTCATGGCTTTTGCATGCTCCGGTACTGTTGATCAAAATATGGATGCTCTTCGAGACAAGGTTAGGGTGGATGCTCATAGTTGGTGGTACTTCCATGGGCAAGAATACATGCACCTCCAACCTATTGCAATTAAAATTTTATCCCAAGTAAGTTTTATATTTTGTAATTTTAATTTTAATTTTTATTAATTTTGTAACTCTTAACTATTTAATTTGGTCTTAATAGGTTGCTAGTTCATCGGCTTCTGAGAGGAATTGGAGCACATACTCCTTCATCCACTCAATAAAACGCAATAGGCTACATTCAAAAAAGGCAGAGGACTTGGTGTATGTGCATTCAAACTTGCGCCTCCTTACACATAAGCAAAGTTCCTACAAAGAAGGAGACACAAGGAGGTGGGATATTGAGCCAGAGCAGCTTGACTTGGATGCTTCCACAAGTCACTTAGCTGCACTTGATATTGATGATGAGTATGAGCCTGAAGCAGCTGCTGAGTATGAGAGTGGTAGTGTTAGTGCTAGTGGCAGTGCTTGTGCGAGTGCCACTAATGCTATTTGTGGTTCTACACAAAATGTATCATCTAATTATGCTGATGATGCTGCTTTTTTTGATGACCCATATGATTCAAATTGATCATTGATCAATAATAGCTGATTGTAAACACTTGACATTTTATGTTTGAACTTTAATTTATAAATTTAAATTTTATATCATGACATTCGAGTAATCATTAATATTTTAATATTTGACTTAGTGACTATGAAAGTGATGATGTATTTTTGCTATGTTATTAGACTATTAATATGGTGGTGTATTCTAAACTCAATTACTGCTGCAAATATGTATATATTTCAGATTTTTATATGTTTTTTGTATTGCCGAATCCAAGCCGTACCCAACCCCAATTTTTTTTTTTGACCGAATCCCGTACCGGATTCGCGTACCCATACCTGAATCCAAAAACGAATCGGTAACTTAGTGTAAAAGGCATAAAGTATGATTTTAGTCTATGTTACTGGTTTTGGTATGGATCTTGGTTCAGGTTTGTGGATCTAGCAAATATTTTTTTGGGGCTGGGTTTGTTTTGGGTTTGTCCGTACAAAAAGCATCTAAAAATCATATATATATATATATATATATATATATTTGCAGATTAAAAATAGGAATTAAGTTTAAATAACCACATAGCATAATATAATCAACAAAACCACCATAGACTCTAATGTGATTTAAAACATAAATGATATATTATAAAATACTCATTTTTCAAACTTCAAGTTCAATATGAAAATAATAATATCAAGTTTAACAATCAATTTTCAGTGTCATAAGGATTTTCTAAATCATCAACACTAACATTATCATTGACATTTGATGATGTAGGAACATTTGAAGAACCACAAGCAGCATTGGCACTAAAAGTGTGCTCACTTTCAAACTCAATTGTAACATGTTGGAAAGTGGAAGCATCCAAGCCAGTTTGCTTTGGCTCCATATCCCATAGCTTCATAGGGGTCTGGGGGCAATGCTCTTAGTGGGATCGAGGGGTAGTGCCCCTCGCAGGGTTTGGGGGCAGCACACCATTTTCATAATTTTTTAGAAGGCAATGTCAAAGGTGGATTTTTTTTTTAAAAAGCAAATAAAAAAACGGCAGAAAAATGGATGGATTCGCCCTAGGTTCACATGGGCTCCCTCGGATCTTTCTCGTGTTCATCCTAGATGAACCCAACCTCACTTGCCCACACCTTGCCTGTACTTGTAGGCAGATCGGACCGGATTATAGATACGGTTCGAATTGAACCCAGATCTGGCTGGTTTGCAGGCAAATCCAGTAACATAGATTTTAGTGACAATTATTCTTTTTTGTGGTTTGAGTGCTCGTCTTATAGGTGTGTCTATCTTGATTTATTGTAGAACAAAAGATTAGACAAGTCAATTGTCCACATTCTTGCTTTACATGTAGAAGGTATATGGAGCAAGAAGAAAAGCTGCCATTTGTTAATTACCTTTGTTTTTATTGTTTGAGTTTTATTGGATGCTTACTTAGTTCTTATTGAATCTTGAGCATACAGTTTGAAGGGTACAGCTTCTATAATTAACATTCAACTTGTTAAATGGTTTGTGAATAGGTTATCTTGTAAGGTATAAAGTATGGTTTGATTGGTAATCATTCCTTTTATGCTTTGAGTTGTCTTATAGGTGTGCCTCTGCTGAATCATACCAGAACTGAGGTCATGCAAAAAACATTAGGAGTAACAAAAGTATCTGCCATTTTGTCAATTAGTTGGGTCTTTTCCAATTTCAATATAATGCATTAATCAAAAGAATCCTATTTTTAATGCAATGGCAAAATAAAGCTTGCAGGACATGAGTTGTATGATGAGCCTTTACCTTCTGGAGGGATTGTCACAGGCATAGGGCCAGTTAATGGACGGTTGTGTATGTTTGTAGCCAATGATCCTACAGTTAAGGGTGGCACTTATTATCCTATAACTGTTAAGAAGCATCTTCGGGCCCAAGAAATTGCTGCAGAGTGTAATTTACCATGTATATATCTTGTTGACAGTGGCGGTGCTAATCTTCCAAGACAGGCAGATGTTTTTCCAGACAAAGATAATTTTGGAAGAATATTTTACAATCAGGCACAGATGTCAGCTGCAGGAATTCCACAGATTGCTTTGGTATTAGGTTCTTGCACTGCTGGAGGAGCTTATATTCCTGCAATGGCAGATGAAAGTGTGATTGTTAAAGGCAATGGCACTATTTTCTTAGCTGGACCTCCACTTGTCAAGGTATTGTTTAAATGCACAATATATTCATATTGCTTGCTTTTTAGATGGATAGTTTAATATATTGAAAGCATCTCATGATTGGGCATTTCTTTTGAATTTGTACAACTTTAGATTAATTCTAAGGAGCATAATTTGTTTTAGGCTGCAACTGGAGAAGAAGTTTCTGCAGAGGATTTAGGTGGTGCATTGGTGCATTGCAAGACTTCTGGAGTCTCTGATCATTACGCCAATGGTAATTTTAATTTTGATCACTCTTCTGTATCAGTCTACAATGCTGACCTCTGTATGTACATTGAATTTAATACATGTTATTCATGAAGTCAAACTTCTGTCTGTGCATGATTGTTGTTTTGTGTTTGAGGAAATTTATGTTATTGTTTGGAGGATTACCAACATATTGTGAGCTTTTCACTGTTTCCAGCAAGCATTTTTCAGTGCAGATATGTAGCAAAGTTAGTTTTTTGTCTTAAAGATTCCAATTCCATACAAAATGTCTAATTTGTAACCCTTTGTAGCTCTGAGTATCAATTGGGATTACAATTTACTCTCAAACAAATCGTGATTCCTGCTTTTCTGGTTGTCGGTTGTAAGCTCAGAAGCTTAAGACTGATTAAGTGTATCGAAAAAATAAATGAGTTCGGAATTCCCGATTGCTTATGCCCAAAGTTTACTGGAGGATCCTAACTTTCAGGATACCCATTATTGAAAATTTGATTTATAATTTTTTTAGCTTCTTGCTTCCCGAAATCCAAGTATAGCTGGTGCGGGGTGTGTGCTGTGAGACAATAAATGTGATTTTGTTTTAGAAGGTTCCACTTTCTTGGGGCAGCAATCGAATAATTATACAGAATGGATAGCATTGCTTGCAGGCCTCAAGGCCACTTATGTGATAGGATATCGTAGAATTGTATTGGAAGGGGATTCATAGATAGTGGTTAATGTGATGCTGAAAAGATTTTGCCTTAATTGGAAATTAAATGTGATAATAGAAGAAAGAAAGTGGAGCTTGAAAATTTCCTTTTTTATGATCTCTTATTGCTATAGGAATCAAAATCAGGTGGCTGAGTTCTTGGCCAATGAAGGGGTAGAGCTTCAAGATTTTTCGCTAATTGAAAGTAAGGATATTAATGATTGGGTAAATTTAGCTGCCATAAATGAAAAGGATTGCTTGTTTTAAGGCCTTATGGGGATTGATGGTCATAATGGGATGTATAGAGATTGGAAGGATTGAAGTGTAATTATTTGTATGAAAGAATTTAGCATGAGATTGGTACGTAGGAGAATTTATGTGAAGTGCTTATTAATCATGATGGGAGGTGTTGTTGTTGTATATGTTGCTTTGAGTGGCTTGCCTCTAGACTATGCAGCTGAAGTTATGTGTATGGTCTGGGTGATAGGTGTTGGCATTGTGTTGTAGGGAAGCTTTGTATATTTCCTTAGTATAGTAAAGGGATACCAGTCCAGGGATTTACTCTGGCATAGTCTAGTCTCGAATAATTGATTTAAGAAAATCTTTTGTTGTGATAAAGAGGCTAATATGCAGTTGGCTAATACTATCTTTAGGTAAAGAAGGCCTAACTGATATTGGGAGTTTTGGGACTTGTGCTACGATACTTGAGGAATTTAAGGAGAGGCAAGCTAAGATGGTCATGGATGTAGATATTAGGGCTCCTATTTTGGATTTGTTGGTTAGGGTTAAAGAGGAAGATGGTGGAGCGGGAGGTGACTTGTTCTTAGGGTACCCACATTTATGTGTCAAGCAAGAGAAGGCATGAAATTTTAAGTATAGAGATAGAAGTGGCCATCTTCTAGTTGTAGGAAAATGTCCATGAATTGAGGGTGGATTATAGAATATTAGAAGAGTTCTATCAAGATTGTATATGGCCACATACGACATATGGTAATACAATTTCATAATAGAATGTTGGAGTCATCTAATGGTTTCATGATGCCAATGTTGGAAAATGGTTTGTTGACAAGTGTAGTGTGGAGGTCGTTAGTAATCAATAGCATCATAGTGCATGATGTTGTCTTAAAGTCAAGAGCTTTTTTGTCCTTATTGAGGTGGTACCGGTGTTTGGTAATGGAGTGTATGCTAGAGTTGTAGAATGATGGAAGACGACTCCTCTTGGCAGCTGCTATAATTATGTTATGGTATTTGTCTAAGGGATAGTGTATTTGTTAGTGCTATTGGTAGTGAAGGGTTTGTGTTTTTGCTTGTCTTCTTGTTTTGTTTGCTGGTTTGTGCTCTGCTTGGTGCAGGGTGTCATGTTTTGTTTATTGGTGGTCATCCTTGGCAGTTGAAGGTTCTTATAGTCTATCATACAAGGTTCTTGTAAGGCGTTTTGTATTTGTTTTGAAGCAAAGGTAGTGTTTTTTTACGTTTTTGTATAATTATATGGTGATAACTAAAATATACAAAAAATTCTTCTATACTATTCTATTCTATTGACATTGCTAAAAATAGCAATATTGTGTGTAACCAACCTCTATGATTGAAATACATTTCATAGCTTTGAAAATGGCGAATCCCCAAATGAATGCTGAACCTCCACCAACATGAATCCTCATTGATGACATAGATAAATGGTGAATCTGCCAACCATATCATACTAAAATCCCAACTGCAAAATGCCCTGCCAACTCCGACTTTGTTCACCTTGATTTGCCTGTCAAAGACATTATGTAAATATGATAACTACATGTTTGTGATGTTGGGCTGTTGGTTTATGCATGAAACAGGGTGATAATAAAAGAGCATACCTTGCCATCATGTGCACTTGATAAGCTACTGTTGCAAGAGGCAAATAATTGCTTGTTTAGGATACCTTTAAAAATCTGGAAACCCTGTTGACACTTGATTCAATTTTTGAAACTAGTCGGCAGCCATGCAATGGGTGCTATTTTAATGTGAAGGCTGTCCTTTCTTTCTTGATCGCATGATTTACTCCTCAATGCCATCCTTAGTTCTTCAATCGCATGATTATATTCACTTAGCCTGCATTTTCTAGCCTGTAGACTGAATGACTTACACACCACTTTGAATATCTAGATTGTGCGGTTGTAATTTGTTTGCCATCATGAAAACCTTAATTGAGTGATGACAGTGTGTTTTTCTGACAAATTAATCCTAATTGGGTGTATTTATTTATTTTTCCAACGTTCCTTACCTGCGTCACATAATTTGTTGATTGCTGCATTACGAAACAAATCTGTATGGCGATTTATTGCTCATCAACAATACAAATTCTTTGGTCGAGGGGATAAGTTATTCTTGCCATTTCCTCTTCTCAGGTGTGTGGATTGCTGGTTTACACCATTTTTTT
The DNA here is from genome assembly GCA_007115665.2 of Sequoiadendron giganteum. Taxonomy (NCBI): domain Eukaryota; kingdom Viridiplantae; phylum Streptophyta; class Pinopsida; order Cupressales; family Cupressaceae; genus Sequoiadendron; species Sequoiadendron giganteum. Next base: position 385,848,586 of record CM021101.1, on the reverse strand, counting down.
TCCCTTGTATTGCACAGTTTAAATTTTGCTGCCACTCCCAACGCTTTCTGGTCACCCACATGATGTTGCTTCTTGTTAAAATGCCCTTGGACTGCATAATTACTGGTTTTATGTTACTTGAAACTTACCATGTCAAGTGGGTCACTTATGTTTATCACTTTGAAGGATGCACATGATATTTCCAGGGTGCTTCATTATCATTTGCAGATAGCTGAAACATTTATTTATTGCTACTTCACTCAGTATTAACAAGGAAAAAACTCTCATGATGAAAAACAAATTTTCTTCCGAAGTAGGGATACAACATTCAAAAACAAGAAAACGATGATATTTTGTCTCCTATATCTTCACACATTGATAGACATTTTAATGGAACATGAAAAAACATGTCCAAATGGTGTGTTTTGTAGGGGTGTAACAAGACCATGAAAGCTATACTCTTCACCTCTGACCATTATAAGTTCTCCTAGAATGGCCTAAGATTCATGTAAAGACATGACCTTGCATTGCTTGGACCTGTCCTCTGCTATATTTTGGGCAACATGGAAGTGTTTGACAAAATTGCTTTAGTGACAATGCAGATAGATCAACTTTGAAGTCACCACACATACCTGGAGTGATGGTGGTGTAGATTTTGAAGCTGTCAGTGAGTTGTTTTGTTTATACATGTTAGACCATAATGGGGTTCCTTGTGGAAGTTTTGTGATGGTTATAAGTCTGTGCAGAATGGTGTAGGTCTCAGAAGTCATGATGCTCAGCTTGCTTGTGGCATGCTTCTAGGTTCTAAATAGGGTTGCATTGATCTTTGACCCTCTAATCACATTTTTATATTAATGTGTTTCTGATATAGGAGAAGCTGTTTATAACATTGATAGCAGAGCCAAGTTGGAACTTACCCACCCTGAAAATGATCTTAGGGCCATCCAAGTCAGACGATTCGCTTGGAAGTCTAGAAAGAATCTTTTATATTTTTTATCCTGACTATTATTGCAACCAGATATATCATATAAGTCATTCTCTAAATTGGCTAAGACCAAAATAGACAATTTGGTGTCAAGTAGTGCAGGAGAAATGGTCTATAACACTATCTTTCCTTATCTTCTCCTGCTGGTATTTATGACATGACACAGTTAAACCTAAGTAATCTCAAATTCAATGAGTATGACTACAAAGTATCCAAGGGACAGGCATTTCTGAATTGATTGATTGTGTCTCAACAGAATGATGTTAAATCTGAACAGCCAAAATTGCATGACAACTTGCCAAACAGAAAACAGTTGTTCTTTTATCATATAGTCATTACAGAATGTCTGTTACTAATTTTTGTTGATGGTTAAAAGTTCATATGGTGGACGCTAACAATCTCTTCTTGAATGGCCCATTCCTTATATTTTATAAAATTACCTAGGAGATTACAACTTAGACATTGGCTCAAGGTTAGTTGACCATTTTTCATTTAACCTTGTGTGGACTATCAATGTTTGGAAGGAACTTCTTGGTTGTCCATTGAGTTCCTCACCTTCCTTACTAGAAATAGAATGAGAGACAAAAAAGTAATGCAGGAGGATAGCATAACATTCTTTCAAGTTGCTACAAAGCACAAGTTGAAAGGAAGAATAGTTATGAAACATTAAAAGTCTAAATGGATCTAGTCAAGGCTGGCCATAAAAACAAAAAACAATAAAAAAAAAAAAGCTGTTCAAAACAATTTGTTAATACATCACATTTTAATAAAATTGCCAAGTTTTTCATCATCTGAGTACACTTCCAAATTTTGGCTTGCTGAGTGCAAGCCTTCTGGCAATGAAAGGAAGTTATCAGTGCAAGTGCTCTTTGTATGTTTGGTGTGAAGGTCATATGAATAGACTTTGTCATATTTAATAGTGTCATAGTCTTCTCTTAATCTAGTTTAAATCTCACACATTTGTGTTATTCTCATGACTATATATCCTGTCTGCACATTCTCTTAGCAGTAACTTGAATTTGGATCAATGGTGTGGCTGATTGATGTATTTTAAATTAAAATATGTCTTTGCCTATCTCAATGCCAGAATGCTTTTGAAATCCTATGAGTTATTTCTCTAGAGTGCTACTGGTTTATTCAATGGCAGACATATTATTTTTTAGCTTCTTTTATGATCAGTACAGCTCCATCATTGTTGGCTAAATGTTATTAATTTTAAAATTAAATGCTATACATTTAAAAAAGTTTTAAAAGTAATAATTGCAATACCTTTGCTAGCTATCGTGTGAGGGCAAGTATTTCATAAACTTTACTGCATGTGTGAAAAGTGTGCTGGTTAAATGGACTCCAGATGAACTGCATGGACTTGCCATTGGGAGGAGAATAGTGAAAAATTTGCATATGGCTGGAAATAAAGAACTGAAAGGTGGGACATGTTTTTCATCTGAAGTTCAGCAGCCATTATATGATGAAAAAGAGCTTTGGGGTATTGTATCAGCAGATCATAAGCAGTTATTTGATGTTCGTTCTATCATTGCTCGTATAGTTGATGGAAGCGAGTTTGATGAATTTAAGAAGATATATGGCACGGTATGTAAAGTAAATTAGCATGATTTTCTATGTCAAAGAATGCACATGCATAACTAAGCCTTAAGGTGCTTTTGGCTGGTAATTGTTAACAAGAATGTCTTCATCTTCAATTTTAAGCAGAAGCTGCTAACTGTCTTTGGATAGACCCTTGTAACAGGTTTTGCAAGGATTTTCGGCCACCCTGTAGGCATAATTGGAAATAATGGCATTTTATTTATGGAGTCTGCTCTAAAAGGTGCTCATTTTATTGAACTGTGTGCACAACGCCAGATTCCTCTTATATTTCTGCAAAATATCACAGGATTTATGGTATGTCTCAACTTCATATCTATTTAATTTACATTTGCATGCTTACTTGTTTTTTATTTGTCTATATGAATGAGAAAGTGTATCTCCATTGATATTCATTGGTGTACTTAAGAATGAATTGTAATATGACATGTTGGCATTGAATAAGAAACCAAAGTGTGATAAACCAAATTTTTCTTTGAAAACTGCACAATGTAACTTACCAAGTCCTTGGTCAGAATTTTGGAAGCTGTTCTTATTCTATCAACCTTGTGCAATGGGGGCACTTGTTGTGGTTTAATACCTTGCTATCTTATTTTCTTGTTTTATAGTCTACACATTCTCAAAAGCATAAATCACTAAAAATGAGTCAAAAAATATGTAATTTTGTGGGTTTGATTTGCGATATATTCTACAATTTCCTATGTTCCATGGTATTTTGCAATGGATATAGCAAGCGCTGGTGGACATGTTTTGGGGATGGTCATTTGGGAGGCCATTCTTTGGGTACAATAGAGGACAAAAATATTATATATATATATATGTATAGATATATATACATATACATTTACACATATCTACATACATGTATGTGTATATATATTGATATATATAGTATTTCTATCCTCTCTCTCTTTATATATATATATGTGTGTGTGTGTGTGTGTGTGTGTGTGAGGGGGAAGAAGGACGTTCGATTAATGATCCAAGAGGGACATGAAAACAATCTGACAAAGAAATCTAATCTACAACCAAAAAGCTTAAATCTAAAATCTAGAAACTCCTACACATGAAATTGATACTATTCTATTGCAAACATGATGAGGAACCTACTAATTACCAAATGAAATGAATACAAACGATAACTTTTACCATCCCGTAGCGGAGTGTGTTCGCTTGATGTGTGATTGCTCTTATCACAGTGAAGCCTCCAAAGTTTGTGTGCAAAGTGTGGATGAATGCTTGTTGTGTTTGGTTGATCGAAGACAATGGATGAAGCTCTCTCAAGGATGATCTTGACAACATTTCGTTGCTCAATGTATGTTAGTTCTCCGGTCCTTTTTTCTGAGGAGAGAGGTTTGTTATATAAAAAATGAGATTTGAAATGGACAATCAAGATCATTTTGAAGAATATCCAGATCAACGGTCGGAGTGTGTTGAGAGGATTTAGACATGAGAGAATTGTGCAAAGTGGATTGCACAATTTGTGTGATTGAGAAATAGATTGGCTAGTCAGGGATGTGATTGATCAGTTAACATAATAGATTGATCAGTCAAGTTTGTGATGGCTTAGTTAGGAATGTGATGTCTTAGTTAACAGAATAGATTGTTTAGTTAATATAATAGATTGATTAGTTAACAAATTAGATTGCTTAGTCAACAATCGTAATTTGCTCAACCAGAAAGTGGGTGAGGAATATGAATTAATTGATTTAATTAATTAATTTCTTTTTGGAGTTTGAATGTGCAAATCAAGTTTGACTTTTGCAAACAAAGTTGCATTAGTTTGATTTGATTTTTGAAAAATTGATTTGAATGGTTTGATTTAATTATTCAAATTTTGGAGGGAAAGTGTTGTAGTTAAATTATTATTTGATAATTTAATCCACTTAAGGGAATAAGATGATTTAATGACGTAATTAAATAATTGGCATTATTTAATTAATCAAAACGAAATAAGGTGGGATTAGGACTTTATTAAATAAATGAGATTTATTTAATTGGTCGAAATGATGAAACATGAATTAATCAAATAATGTTGTTTTATTTAATTAATAGAGGAATTAGGGTTTTTGGGATTTTATTAAATAAATGAAATTTATTAAATTTGTCCGAAATGATGAAAAAGTGAATTAATTAAATAATGTTGTATTATTCAATTAATAGAGAAATTAGGGTTTTTGATGTCGTTTTGATGTGATGCGGTGTGGTGTGATGCGGGAATGTTGCGGTATGATTTCAAGATGATCCGAGACATTACGGGATAATTTTGAGATGTTCCGGGATGATTCCGAGATGATGCGAGACGATGCAAGACATTACGGGATGATTCCGAACTGTTTCGAGGTGATTCCAAGATGATTTGAGACATTGCGAGATGATTTTGAGTCATTCCGAAGTGTTACGGGATGATTCTAAGTCATTTCGAAGTGTTACGGGATGATCCCGAGTCATTTCGAGGCGTTACGAGATGATTCCGAGTCATTCCGAAGTGTTATGGGATGATTCCGAGTCATTTCGAAGTGATATGGGATGATTCTGAGTCATTCCGAATTGTTACGAGATGATTTTGAGTCATTCCAAGATGTTACGGGATGATTTTGAGTCATTCCAAAGTGTTACGGGATGATTCTGAGTCATTCTGAGATGATTAGGGATATGTTCCATATTGTTTGACGTTGTTTGAGGCTGTTTGATGTTGTTTAGTGCTGTTTGATACCATTCAGTGTTGTTTGATGCTGTTCGAGGTTGTGTGATAGGTGTCAAGTCAATTTTACATGTCTACAAGATATATACATATATATGTACATATATATATACATATATGTGTATATTTGTATACACATATATATGTATGCATATATATATATTTATACATACATATATATGCATGTATGTATGTATGTTATGAAGACTGTTATTTGCAACTAGTGTAGTTGAGGATGAGTGGAGGCATCGATTGCCCCAAGTACCACCTTATGCATATTGTTGGTGGCAACTTCAAAATGTGTCCCAATGCTAAGTGGGAGGTAGAATGAAAGATGAGAGCAACCTTTGCATTGCATTGATGGACCAAAATAAATTAGAGAGGATGAGGACAATTACAACCATAGCAGTAGCCATGATTCTTGACATGTCATAGGAACAAAGGTGGATATGATAGAGATTGTGGGTGGTTTGCTAATTCACAACACATCCATTTCACCAATGCGTCTGGATCACAACCTTTGCTTGAAGGGACAATATGAAACTAGGATAAGCATGAGGAAGCATACATGGCTTGTGCTAATTTTGGTTCTACAACAACCTTCCTTTCAATGTGGTGAAGAGCACATATTGGGAGAATTTGGTCACAATGCTGACATTGTAGGGAAGACTATAGGACACCCACTCCATATGACATAAGTGGGCCTTTGCTTTAGAAGATAGTCACAAATGCAAAAGCAATCTTGGAAAAGAAGTAGGTAGTGATGCCAATATAGACGCACCATACTTCTAGGTGGGTGGACAAATAAAAGGAACCACACCCTCATTAACTTTCTAGTGGTTTTGAATGATGAGATGATGTTTTTGAGGTCCATGATGCCTCAAATAAGGTAAATAATGTAGAAAGGTTGTGTTAGAGGTGGACATTGAAAATGCGGTGAAGGTTATAATTGATAATTCAATAACATATGTGGCAGAAGGGAAACTGCTTTAGGTGATGCATTTAACACTTTTTTTGAACCCCTTGCCTTGCCCATTGCCTTGCCCATTGCCTTGACCTTCTCTTGGAGGACATAAACAAAATTGATTGGGTGAGATTGGTGATGGAAGAAGTCAAGAACATTGTCAAATACATCTACAATCACCCTTGGGTTCTTGGCTTGATGAGAGATCACGTCGAGCGGAAGAGCTTGTGTGAGTGGGTATGATATTTGTTTGCAACTAATTTCCTCACCTTGTAAGCATTTGTACTTTGTTAATATCTTTGAAGCATATATTTGTGAGCCAAGTACAGTTGGATTTATCTTATTCAAAGAAGGTTGATGGAGTGAAACAAATTTTGTTGATATCTTTGTGAAGAGAGATACATAGGCCATCAAGTTCACAATGACATCATCAAGGTAACTTCAAACTTATATTTAAAATTTAAATTGTATCCTTTAATTTCACTTTATGTAGTTTATAATTACAAGATATTGTTCAACTTATATATATATCTTTTAATTTTAATTGTAACTTTAATTTGTCTGTAGGTGTAGAGCCTTTAGTTGTGGTTTTGTATTTGGTGGATGGGGAGCAAAACCTAGTGGGTTACATTTATGAGGCCATGGACAGGGCCAAGGAGGCCATCCAAAACTACTATAGGGGAGAAAAAGCCAAATTTGAACTCATGAGGAGATCATTGATCAAAAGTAGAACAATAAACTCAATCACAACTCATTCATGTAGAGGGATACTACCTCAAACCCCAATTTTTTCCTTAGATAACTTAAAGGATACGAATGGGGAGGTTATGGACATGCATTGAGAGGATGATGCTTTGGGTTGAGATGAGGGACTTGATTATCAGGAAGTTGTAGAATTACAAGTAGATTGGGGGAGGCTCTTTTTTTACCAAGGTAGCAAAAAGACTATCTTTGCTTATAACTTACGATTATTGTTTACGTACGACTTCTGAATGTCTTCTTTGTAGCTCCTTGGTGGGAAGATCGGGGCAAAAATGTTGATGACGAATTGCAGCCACGTGAGAAATCTTCAAATCCATATTGAAGAATAAATTTAAATGCAGCTTAAAAGCTATGTAAATTTATATGATCAATTCACTTAAGGAGGCGCCTTAAATAAAAGATTAAATATTAAAAGATATGATAAATAAATATTATTTATTTTAAGAAGCCGACTTGCATTGAAAATCGCGCCCCTCTTGAAAAGACATGTTTTGTGGTTGAGGCCGACTTGATTATTGAAGAGGACCAATTCCTCATTTGTGTATATATACAAGTTGTATCTCCTTCATTTGATCATCAAGTTCATTTTGTCATTGTTCACATTCCTAGAAGAAGTTCATGCTTGAGCGGCAGATCATCATTCTGTAGCTGCGAATCATCATCTTGCAACAGCAGGTCGTAATTCTGTTGCAGCAGACCAATTTCAGGGAGAAGCATATTCATTGTATCTTTGCATCTAGGAGAGGTGCTATTATTCATTGTAGCAAATTCGGGCATGTGCTGGGCCTGAGTTGTAAGCAGATTTTTGCTCTTAATAATTCAATATACAAGAGATATATTGGCTGGGTTTTTCTCCCTCAGGTTGGAGGGTTTTCCCAAGGTATCTTGTGGTGTTCATTGTCTTATGTGTTGCATTTTTCTGAGTGCTTTAAGTTTGTATTATCTGATCATATAAAATTAACAAAAAATACTCCAAAATCTTCAAAAACTAGCCTTCTGTATTTTGTCTCAACCTTATAACGCTTCTAGATGTGAGCATAATTGGAGTTTGTTTATGGCCATATAATGACTTGACCATAGATGGTAGACTCATTGAAAACTCGGCAAGTTGCCGAGCCAAATGATCGGCGATTTTTCCCAAGGTTTACTCGCCACTTCGACTCATCGAGTTTTTGTCAACTACTCGCCAATTTTTTGATGCGTACTTGCCAAAAACTCGGCAAATTTGACAAAAGAAACTTGCTAGATACATCAAAAAAGCGAAACAGGAAAATACCGCAAAAAATTCAGAAAAAATAGTAAAAAAACTCACGACTTTTCCCTATAAATGCATGAATTCCCTCACACTTCCTCACATAGCACTCGGAGAGCAAATATTCTTCATTAAAATGTGCCAAATACCTAATTTCTCCCTTAAGTGATAAAATTGTGAAATGGTGTGTGACAAGAAGTTTTATGTGGTTTAAAAGGCCCTTATTTGGACCCCATGAGGGGCGCTACCCCTCGACCTTGCTGGGGACGTTGCCCCCAGATCCCCACGAGGGGTTGCCCCTCAACCTTATTGGGGGCGTTGCTCCCAAACCCCCACGAGGGGCACCGCCCATTGACCCCATTGAGATCTCCACTCCTAGGCCCCCACTAGTTATTGGGATCTCTTCTCATATAAGAAATTTGATTACAATGAGGGGATTTGGGAGTGGAGTTTGGAATCGACAACTTAGACAATTATCTTTATCCTATCATAATATCATTAATTCTCCCCAAGTTTTCACTAGACTAGGATAGAGGAAGATGTCAAATGTTGTAATATCCAATTTATGAATTATGATGATGATTTTCAAAGACAATTATCATAAATACATAATAGTTGCTAGATAACTATTGCATCAGGATTTTGCATGATGATGCAATTTTGTACTCAATTTGTATTCAAAATGAATCAAATTTAATAGAAAACACTTTTGTACTCATTTATGGACCCATTGGATACATCTTGTCAATGAATTTTGCAAAAAAGGTGTGCTTCTAAAGTAATTTAAGCAATTTTTTAAGTTGTCGAGTTTTGGTTAAGTTTTCACCAAGTTGAAATTTTTTGGGTCTGCCGAGTTTTTGCCGAGTTTGAGTTTTCCAACTATGGACTTGATTGTGTAGGATGAGGACACCTCCATGTTTATTGAAGATGAGATTGCTGATTTTGAGAGGAAAGTAGAGAATGTGCACTAGAAGCAACAATTGTTGGATTGGATGACATCATGGCGATGATGATGTTGAGCTAGAGTCGTCATTGCCTTCTAGTTTGAGGGTGAAGCCATGACCTTCTAGCTTGAGGGTGAAGTGTAATGTCCCCTTTATTGATGGGTCAAAATATTTAATTATTTTTCTTTGTTGAGGAGCAATCCATTTCGGGGTCTTGAGGTGGGCAAAATAAGTGAAAAAATAATATTTTATTTTGGTATGCTCAAGGGAGGAAATTAAATAATATTTGATTTCAGCGCCTAGATAATTTTATATTTTTTGAGGCTGGGCGCCCCTTTTTTGGAGATTAATTGGGGAAAAATAATAAAATAAATAATATTTAATTCTTGGAGTTGGCGCCCAATTGGAGAATAAAAGAAAGAAAATATTCAAATTTAAAAGGATGAATTTGGGTGCCCAAATTGGGTTGGCCCAATTGGAGGGTTAAGGGTGAAGTTGATATAAAAGCAAGTTCATTTGAGGCATTTTGTAGTGTACTGCCACTCTGCTGATCTGTTTCTCACTGAGTTTATAGGTCTGATTTTGTTTCAGTTTAATTTCTTCCTTCTTGTCTTCAAGTTTGTTTGCCAATAATGCCAAAATGGTACTAAAGAGCATATGCAAACAATTGGAAACTTCTAATAAACTAATCTACTGAAAATAACTCAAGTAATTACTCAATTTAAGAGCCAAAGATGCTTTCTTCATTACATAATAGATCACATAAAATAGTTGGCTTACATCAGATTTTAAAAGATACATCTTATGCCATAATTTGCACTTACAGCCATACAAGCAGTATGAATAGTGACTTGCTACAGTACCCGCCCCCAAAGAAGTGCACACAACTCTCGAATAACGAACTTCTCCCACCAAAAACCAGCATGGGATGACTTCTAGGATAAGGGCGCCCCCTTTAGGAAAGATAGTAGCCACCAAGGAGAAGCGTCTTTTTGCCTTTGGCTGATACAAACCCTCATAAAAGTGCGGCTGGCTGTAGCTTTCCAAAACAGCTCCAAAACTCCACAAAAAGCGAGCAGCTCTCATACTAACGTGATTGAAGACTATGGCAATCAAAACCACTCCAAAATATGCTCGAAATAACCTGCAAATAGCAACACAGGTCTCCAACTGAAGCATCAATAACTGATCAACAACCTTAAGGTGGTGTTTCACACCCTCAAGCAGCTCCAAACGAAGAACCAAGCCCCACCAAGCTCACCCACTGCAAGAAATCAGGAAACCCTAGCCTCTTTCCTTGAAAGCAACACTTCCAAGTTTTCAACAAGCAAAATCATCTATGCATGAAGAGGGTCAAACTTTTCCTCTTGATATTTATAATTTCACATTGAAATCACTATTCATTAAAGTGAGCACTATTCACTTAAGTTATTTCTTTTTTCACTTTAGGAATGAATAGTAACTGAAAAATATAAAGTGACCCCTTCCTTTTGAAGACACATGGTCCCTAGGCCAAGGATGGTGAAATAAAAGGTGAGTATCATTAATTTAAGCACAAGTATCATGCCAAAAGCCACAATTCACCTTGCCACCATACTTCGGAGATCCACACTGCAAATTGACGATCAAGTGCCTGTCCAAGAAACCCTCTATCCAGAACTATTAGCCTACGAGGGTCAGGAAAATAGGGTAATCCCCAACTCTGATGCTTGTGAAAAAGGGGACATTACACATTTCATCATCACTCATATTTTCTTCAGTCTTGAGCAATTTATTGCAGCCATTCCAAGGACAAAATCCCTTGTGAATTGGGGGTGAGTTGGATGAAAACCTAGCTCATCTCGGGAGGACTTCATGATGGAGGTCTACTTGTGCTTCAATGGCATTTTGTGATGAAATTCATGCTCAGATTTTCAGATCAGATTAGGGGACTAATTGAGGGCAGATTTGGTGTCATTTTGTGAAGGGTATCACCCTAAAGTGGATTGCCCAAATTGGAGGCGCGACTTGCTTTGGAGAGGCGATTTTGGCATTTTTGAAGACTTTGGCGAGCTTGCAAGGGTTTCCAATCCTCATCTACAGTCCAGCAGGTCAGCGCACTTATTTGGTAGGTTTTGGAGGCATTTTCATCCATATTTTGCATTCATCTTTGCATATTGTCATAGCTGGGGTAGTTCGCCCAGCTAGGGTTCATGTGGAGCAGCATTTTACATACATTTTGGCATGTAACTAGGGTTAGTTTTGTAGCAGCAAACTTCTGAATATTTCTGGGCATGTTTGGGCCCATTTTGTGATGTATTTGCATGGACATTATTTCTGATTTGGTAGCAGCAGTTGTGGCAAACTAAAAATCAGAATTTCCTTCATGTTTGGTTGGTCATTTTATTGAGATCAAATTTTCGAGACTTGAACTCGGCGCGGACTTGGTAAGGGTGGCTTGACTCGGGACTCGAGACTCGGCCCCCAGACTCAACAAAGTGAAAAACCCAAGAAATTTAGAGATTTTTAAGGATTTAATTTAAAATTTGTTTCATGCACCCTTTATTAAATAAACCTTAAAGACACAATAACATCATCAAATAAAAGCTAATTTATCACATACACAATTATACATTGATCACATAAGTATTAAGTATAAACGCAAATTATAGTTGAGCTGCTGAAGGAAATAATTTAGACTCACCAGGACTCGACCGAGTCCAAGTCCGAGTCCCCTAGACTCAGCAGGGGTGACCTAACTTGGGACTCGTCGAGTCCGGGTGAGTCTCGGAACTATGATTGTGATTCATTGCTGGTTTCATTCATAATTGAAGATAGATACATTTGCCCTATTATTTGAAGCATATTGGTGGAATATATGTTTGCTGTTCACACTTGTTTGCAATAAAAAATCTCATATCAGAATCTAGGGTTTGAGCAGAAAATTGAAGTGTAGAAACTAGGGCAGTAGTTTTTGAGTTTCAAAATAAGATTTTAGGGAAAAATCCCATCAAGGATATTTCAGTGGTATCAGAGCCTTGATCCTACCAACCTGGAGGGTTTTATATGCAATCACCATTTCAATTTTACTATCATAGAAGAATAGGGCAGCAAGCTACACAACAAGAAATGGGAGAAGGAAGTCCAAGGAGGAATGATTATCCTTGGAAGGACTTTTTGCATACTTTTGCCCAACAACAACAACAGGTGTTGCAAACTTTTCAACAACAGATAGTGGCAGCAATTGGAGAATTGAGGGTAGACCTGCATATCCCAAGAGTGAACAAAAGTGCCAATAACAACATGGGTAGAGCAGCTACCAATTCAGGGAGAGGCACTACTACAGTGTTGGATAGGCCACTTCGCCCTACATTTGTGCAAAGGAGAGAAGCAGCATTCGAGGAAGAGGAATAAGACACACATGTAACCGATGATGTGATGGTTGCCTATGATGAGTACCAAACACTTCCAACAGAGGTTAGGGCTGCACTCAACTTGAATCAATTCATGAACCAGCGGAAGGATAGGAAGAAAAGCAAGCAAGAAAGGTGACCTAAAAAGCAACACAAGGAGTACAAAGAAGCATTGAACAAGATTCCTCTCCCTAACTTTGATGGCAATGGTGAGACAAGTGCTAGAGCGTGGGTACACAAGTTGGACACTTTCTTGAGGCTTAAACGCATGCCAAAAGAGGGTGCAATTCAATTTGCAACTATGCACCTAGAGGGAGTAGCTTATGGTTGGTGGCATCATGGGCTTGTGACGCAAAACCATGCAATGATTCATTCTTATGAGTTCACAAACAAACTCATTGCAAGATTTGATAGGAAGGATATAAAAGTCTACTACAGGGACTTGGCATAATTGAGGCAGGTTGGGCGTGTGGATTTATACATCAACGAGTTCCAATAGATTGCAGTGATGGATCCGGATATGGTAGAGAGAAGGGTGACAATGTTATTTGTGGAAGGATTGAATGATAAGTTGAAGGGTTTGGTGAAGGCTCAAAGGCCTAGTACACTTGATGATGCTATTTAGCTTGCACTTGATCTTGATACTACTCCACCACCATTTCAACCACCAAAGAAAGGTTTTAGAGAAGATAAATCATTTCAGAAAAGTGATAACCAGCCTAAGTCCACACCTCCTAAGTTGGACTTTGATACAAGGAATGAGTGAAAGAGGAAGAAACTTTGCTTCACTTGCAAGGAGCCATGGGAATCGAGACATAGATGCCTTGGGAAAGGCAAAGTACACTACATTGAGGTCACTCTTGACCTTGAGGATGATGAAGTCGAAGACACCACTTCAGAGAGTGATCATGAGGAGTCACAATTGGAGCTAGATACTAAGGCACAAGGTACTATTGCTTTTCTTTTAGGTGTCCCTAAGTATCATCCCTTTTACTTGAGGGGAATTGTGAGGGGGCAACAAGTCTCATGTTTAGTGGACAGTGGTGCAACACGTAACCTTGTTGATGAGGGTTTTGTGACTAAGAGAGGATTGCAAGTAGAGGAGTTTCCTAGATTTAGCGTCATGTTGGCAGATGGATTCAAGATGAGTTGCACTAGAAAGATACCCCAATTGGGCATTTAGTTGGATGGCTATTCATTGGTTGATGAATTCTATGTAGTCACCATTGGTGGAACCGACATTGTGTTGGGAATCCAATGGTAACAATCACTTGGTAGATATATTCAGGACTTCTAGAGGATGGAGTTAGAGTTCACATCAAAATGAAAGCAAATAGTGGTGAAGGCTATCAATAATGGTCCACCAAAAGATATGACATCCAAGAGGATGGAGGTGCGGGACAGCCTTGAAGCACTCATCATAACTAGAGAGGCATGCAATTTTCAGCTAGATACACCTCTTGGACCAACACTTGATGATGGGCATTCAACAAAGGATGAAGACTTGTTTGAGTCCCTTGAAGGCACTACAAAAAGGTACGATGAAAGCTCTGATTTTCTGTTTTATGACAGCAGCCATATTTCTTTGCATAATCATGAGATAGCAGCTATTTTACATGAGGAGAATGGTATTGAGGGATCTCCCAATATTGGCACTCAATATGTGAGTGTCAAACATAAGGAATGTATTGTGGACTCAAGCCATAAAGGCTCTGATTTTGTATACCATACTGTTGAAGATGTGAAGAAGACGCAAGATATGTGTGAAAGGTGGTTGCAAAGAGTTAGGAGAGCAAAGATGTTGGCTGCCCAAGCAAAACAATATTTGCAAAAGGTCAAGGGACGATGTAACTAGCTATATCAAGCAAAGAGGCAAAGGGAGTCACACCTTAGATCTTTATTTCTTCCAAGGAAAGAATGCATAGTGGTGGAACAAGCAAAGGGAATGTATCTTGAAGAAAACAAGCAAGAAGAGTATGCAGATTTGGGTGGACAAGTGGAAAGGTATGATTCATAGAATTTTGTTCATGTACCTGATTTGCATCATGAGTTGCTTTTGTTTGAGGGCCCCTTGAAGGCCCAAACCCTAGAGGAGGTTAGAGTAGTTGAGCATACACTTAGTGGATCAGCCACTAGTGTCAAATGTTCACATGAAGAGGGAGTCATAAGTGATTTAGTTTGTGGTTATTCATTGGTCTTTCTTGGAAAAGATGAAGAGATGGTTGGTGACGAGATGCAACCTTATCATCTTATTGATTCTTGGGTAGTGTTGAAGGCTGCCCTATTTCAGGGATTGGTGATGCATGCCATGAAGACACTTGCATCTATGTGGCGTACTTTTGGGTTGCAGCTGGCTTATGAGCCTAGGTATGGAGACATTGCTGTGCTTTGTGATTTTGAGGCACTAATGTTTGCATTGCAGCTAGACTGTGGTGTTGGGCGTGGAGGTGAGCATGTTTGCATTGATGTTCTGATCCTTCTTCATGGGTTATTACTTCGTAGTTCATACATTATGGAGAGATGGTTGTTCTACATTAGCAAACATGGTTATTCTAGGGAGTGCTTCAGGGATAGCAGCTATTTGGGTGAATTGGAGAGCAGTGGATCACTACTTCATCATTGGAGGTTGGCATAATGATGAGGCACTATCATCATATGTCAATAGAGGTACCTTTTGCATCACCATGGTTGTTGGTCTGATTTACATCAACAGCCTAGGAGGGGCTGATATGTTTCTCTATGCACCTATGAGGGGTATCTTGCACATTCATGGGGAATCCTTCAGAGTTGGATAGTTGGTTGGTGTTGATAGCTCCTTGAGATACATCTATCTCCTCAATTTTGATGGATGTGGTTATGTTATGATATGGGATCCAGGTGGCGATATGCTTATCATTGCTTGAGGACAAGCAATCTCAGGGAGGATTCTAATGTCCCCTTTTATTGATGGGTCAAAATATTTAATTATTTTTCTTTGTTGAGGAGCGACCCATTTGGGGGTCTTGAGGTGGGCAAAATAAGTGAAAATAATATTTTGTTTTGGTATGCTCAAGGGAGGAAATTAAATAATATTTAAAATCAATTTCAATTTGATTTTGGCGCCTAGATAATTTTAATATTTTTTTTATGAGGTTGGGTGCCCCTTTTTTGGAGATTAATTGGGGAAAAATAATAAAATAGTAATATTATTCTTGGAGTTGGCACCCAATTTGAGAATAAAAAAAGAAAGAAAATATTTCAAATTTAAAAGAATTAATTTGGGTGCTCAAATTGGGTCGGCCCAATTGAAGGGTTAAGGGTGAAGTTGATATAAAAGCAAGTTCATTTGAGACATTTCATCATCACACATATTTTCTTCAGTCTTGATCAACAATTAATTGCAGCCATTCCAAGGATGAAAACCCTTGCGAATTGGGGGTGAGTTGGACGAAAACCTAGCTCATCTTGGGAGGACTTCATGATGGAGGTCTACTTCTGCTTCAATGGCATTTTGTGATGGAATTCATGCTCAGATTTTTCAGATCAGATTATGTGACTTCTTGAGGGCGGATTTGGTGTCATTTTCTCTAGGGTTTCACCCTAGAGTGGAGCGTTCGAATTGGAGGAGGTGCAACTTGCTTTGGAGAGGCGATTTTGGCATTTTTGAAGACTTTGGCAAGCTTGCTAGGGTTTTCAACCCTCGTCTACAGTCCAGCACGCCAGCACACCTATTTGGTAGGGTTTGGAGGCATTTTCATCCATATTTTGCATTCATCTTTGCATATTGTCATAGCTGGGGTAGTTCCCCCAGCTAGGGTTCATGTGGAGCAGCATTTTACATACATTTTGGCATGTAACTAGGGTTAGTTTTGTAGCAGCAGACTTCTGAAATATTTCTGGGCATGTTTGGGCCCATTTTGTGATGTATTTGCATAGACACTATTTCTGATTTGGTAGCAGCAGTTGTGGCAAATTAAAAATCAGAATTTCCTTCATGTTTGGTTGGTCATTTTATTGTGATTCATTGCTGGTCTCATTCATAATTGAAGATATATACATTTGCCTATTGTTTGAACTTTGAAGCATATTGGTGGAATATATGTTTGCTGTTCACACTTGTTTGCAATCAGGAAATTCATATCAGAATCTAGGGTTTGAGCAGAGAATTGAAGCAGAAACCAGGGCAGAATTTTCTGAGTTCCAAAATCGGATTTTAGGGCAAAATCTCATTGAGGATATTTCATGGAGTTGCATCCAACTATAAGGAGTATGATTCAAACTATCACTAGAATGTATATAGGGAAGAGGAATTTGTAAATTGTTGTAACTTACATGGATATGTAATTCTTGTTGATGATTTTCAATCATCATAATACATCTCATATTTATGAGCTGTTGTATTCGCATGATCATGCAATATTGCACTCCTTTTGTTTTCCAATCTTGTAGAAAATAGACTCATTGATACTTTGTATAACTATATTTTGCATGAAATTTATGTTTTCAAAGTAATTTAAGTATATTTTTTTGTTGCTGAGTTTTACCGAGTCATCGAGTTTGGGTCATATTTGGGTTTGCCAAATCATCAAAAGTAGGTCAAATTTGGGTTTGCCGAGTTTTGGTGAGTCACGAGTTTTTCAATTATAGTTCAAGCATTGCAAAGACACCATTCCCATGACTCAAGGAGTGTTATATTAGTGCCATGGAGA
The DNA here is from genome assembly GCA_007115665.2 of Sequoiadendron giganteum. Taxonomy (NCBI): domain Eukaryota; kingdom Viridiplantae; phylum Streptophyta; class Pinopsida; order Cupressales; family Cupressaceae; genus Sequoiadendron; species Sequoiadendron giganteum. The sequence continues at coordinate 385,831,314 of CM021101.1, read as the reverse complement.
TCAAAATGCTTGTATGAAGGAGAACCATCATTCAAGGTAAGCTTTTTTTAGTTTTTCTTAAATTTAGTTCCAACCTCAACTTTTTTATTATCTTTTTTTAAGGAATAACTTATTGTTATTTTCAATTTCTTGTTTATTTTATAACAAGTAATGGTGCCCTAGGGTTATAATATTATTTTTTACCTTATTTTTGAACAATGGAGACTTAGGGATTTCATCATTGTATTTTTTTTACTTTTTGAATTTTCTCGATAGTTGTTTATTTTAGAATGTGTTTATATGTGTATAGTGCTATAGTTTACAATGGTTAGTAGTTCTAGATTGGTTTGCAAAGGATCATTTAGGCCTTTCAAATTTAACCCATTATCATTGCTTCAGTGACATGTGACAATGATTAAGCAACTTGCTAGTGGTGGGGTTATTTTTGGCACTTTAATGATTATAAGGGCTCTTATAGTTGAGTGAAAACTCACTTTTGTGCGATTGCTGACTAAGGATTTAGAGCTTGTGGTGGGCCAAACAAAAATGTTACCAAACTGGCAAATTTTTGCTTATATCAAAGAGCAAGAAGAGGCAAATAGTGTAGCTGAGAGAGCTAGACTGAATTGCTTATATCAAAGAGCAAGAAGCAAATGGTGTAGCCAAGAAAGTTAGACTGAAATATTGTTTTTTGGCCAAGAAAGGATCCCACAAGCCACCAATAGGGCAATTTTCTACTATTCCAATTAGCCACACACTTGTTTTTTGCGACACCAACTTACCAAGCCCCTTTCTTTCTAGCAAAAAACCAAGGATGTAGGCTCACTAGAAAGGGAATTTCATAATGAGGTAGGGGACATTGTTGATGGACACATTGGGCATTGCATTTATTTCAATGGCTTCCTTTCAACCTTGTTAGATCACTATACTAGCAAGAAATGACGAGGGGAATTAATGCGCCACTTGTTGTTTATATAGGTCCTTGTTATGAAAAGGTATGTACCACCTTGTTGGCTAAGGAAAGAAAGTTTGTAGAGACTTCATTTCTTCCAATTAGCGATTCATGGGCTGAAGCAAGAGTAACCATAGTTTTTGATGGATGGAAAGATTGTAAAATTAGGCCCCTTATTAATATCATTGCAATGTGCCACAAAAGGGCAATGTTTTTGAGGATAGTTGATTTAGGGGCATGTGAAAAATGAAAACTTCATTGCCAACATCTTGATAGAGTCCATTGAGATGTTGGGGCCTCAAAATATTGATTAAGTCATAAGGGATAATGCTAGAAATTACAAATCTACGGGGTTATTGATTTATAAAAGATACTATGCATTACCTTTGCATGCACTCACACTAGGGCACCCCACCTCTCACTTGAGGCACTATGCTCCTATTTCTTTGTTGTAGTTGGGGTCTCATATTCATATCAAGCAAACATTATTAGATTCTTTCCCACCTCCAATAATGTCTTAGATAGTGTAGGGTCATTGGCCGTGGATGTTAGGAGAGCTTTAGGAGCATTGGAAGGATGCTCTTTGTGCCTCCCATAGTCGTCCAAGTAGGGCCTCTTAGCCCAAAGCATTATACAGGGGACATCATCAAATCTTTTATTGGTGCCTTCATAGTTATTGGAGAGGGTATTTGCTTCTTCTATAGTGATACAAACTAGACCTAGTTCACCCATTTTGGCATTCCTATGCTCTCTCTACTCTATTTTCTTTAGCAATGAGTTCTCTCTTGGATGTTTGGACTATTTATAGTCACGTGCTCTCTTTTGATAGGACTAGGGTTTCTCCGCTCTAGGTTGATCCCTTACTTTTGTTCATCTGATTGCCTTTTAATTTCTGTTTTTCTTTTAGTTATCTTATAGTTTGTAGTTTCTTTGGAGCATCTTTTTTGGCTTCCTCTTGCTATTGTCTCTAATTGTATTTTTGAGTCCCTTTGACCGTTTTTGGGCACTTGTGGACATTAACACAATTTCTTTCTTTCTTTCTAACTCTCTTCCAAAGTAGATTGTCCTCCTCTTACTCCCCTTGCTCCCAAGGCAAAGTGTTTGAAAGGTAGTAATGCTCCTCTTCTTTCTCATGTTACATGAAAAGCTCATAAGGATTTATTGTATCCTCATAAAATAAGGTAAATCAAGCTTGAAACTCGTTATTGCATCAATACATTGCTGTAGTTGACTCTTTCTCCAAGTAAGAGTGATGGCTATTCTCTTCCTCCATAGGGAGTGAATTAAATGCCCTATTTGGAGTTTGTAGTTTCAATTATTGTTCATGCAATTGGATTTGGTTTGAGTCTCATCATGTCATTGAGGCCAGTTTTGTTAAGTGATGTCCATTCATGGTTGCTCAATGATGATGGGTTTCCTCTTGCTGATTGCTACATTCTGCTCTCACCAATATTTGTTTCTCTGATGCTTTGTAATGTTGAAGCTATGTGTGCACCTTTTTACTTCCCAATGGAAAGACTAGTGAGCTTCTCTTTCCCTTTTGGTTCTGCTCTTTCCCATGGAGAGTAAAGGATGAATGGGCTGTCACAATCACCTTACATGCTACAACCCCCTTGTGATGTCAATCTGCATGCTACAATGGCTGTCACATGCAAATTAGATTCATCCTCTCTACAATAACCCATTTCTATAGTGGAATGTTCAGGATACAATACATTGTCATGTCAATATGTTCACACCAAAATCATCTATGCTGAAATAGTCCTTTATGTCATTGTAATGTCCAATTGCATGCTACAACTACATTGTGATGTTGAAACCAGACTTGTACATCCATCCTAGAATCATTGGGATCCCAAATACATGCAACAAAAACTGTGATGCTGAAGATGAACTCATATATCCATGCTACAATCATTGGGATGCCCAAATACATGCTACCAAAACTTTGTGATGCTGAAAACAAAATTATGTATCCACTACTACATTGTGATGCCTACAGGCATGCTGCAACAATTGTGATGAGAGGCTAAGCATGTTACAACTCTTTATTTTGAAGAACATGCATGCTACACAATGGGCCAAAATGTAAACCAATTTCTTGCCCACTATTGTGACACTTATATGATTTCCATTTTATGAGCAATGTTTCCCCAACTTCTTTCTTGGAATGCTTTTCTTCAACTGTAACTAGGCACATATACTACAACAACTAGTAAGAAATTAAGAATGACTACGCATAACTTTCTTATCATGAAAATGCGAATGGATGCAAATGATATAAATCTTTTGGTGTCACTGGCTGCTCATACTTGTGCTTCCAAGTGGACTTGCTGCTCTATTCTCACCCTTGATGAGTGGAAAGACTCCCATACTAGGAAGCAGAAACATAAAACAATTGTGAAGAAATTCGGAGTGTCATTCAATATGATATCTGCTCATATATGTGAATTATGCGAATGCTCCATCAATGAATCATAAAACAACTCTTTACCACCATGTAGAGATTGCAATGGGATTGTGATACATGTGTGGATTTCTCCTTGATGCTTGTGTATGCTCTTCTTACCTTTTTTTCTTGTGGCTGCCATGATTGTTTTTCCTTTCTTTGGATGGAGATGTAGATGAAATTTCCAACATTTTACATCTCAATGCCAACTAATCTTGCAATGACTGAGTCATTAAACTTGCACATTTTATAGCTTGGGCTTCTGAGTAGCAAATTGTTTCTTTCTGTATATAGCTGTCCAATCATTATTGCTCTCACAAAAAGTGCATGATATGAGATATCAACATTCATGAGCGACATGACCTTCCTTTGTACCTTATTTCCTTTCCTTGGACTTCTCTAGTGGTGGAATTAGTGTAATGTAGTCTCTTCATCCATTTCTCCTTGGTGCTTGTGTAGGCTCTTCTTACCTTTTTGCCTGTGGCTGTCCATGCTTGATTTTTCCATTCTTTAGGTGGATTTGTGGATAAAGTTTCCAAAATTTTGCATTCCAATGCCAACTAATCTTGCAATGAAAACAAAAGTTATTAGACTCGCACATCATATTGAAGAGCTGAGCTTTTGAGTAGCAGATTGTTTCTTGTTGTATATAGCCATCCAATGGTTACGTTTCACACAAAAAATTCATGGAATGAGATATCAACATTCATCAGCTATATGGACTTCCTTTTTACCATGTTTGTTTCCTTTTTGTGTGGGCTTCCCTAGTGGTGGATTTGGTGGAGTGTAGTCTCCCCATTTCTTCTGTGAATTTGCTTCATGTCGATGGAGTTTCTTCCCTTAATGGCTTGAATTCTTCCCTCTTTGCATTTGCATAATGTGGATGGAGTATCTTCTCCTCTTTCATGGCTTGAAGGACACCCTCTCTTTAGAAGTGCTTTCTTGGCCTCTTGAGATGGCAACTTACTCCCCTCTTAGTTTGATTTCTGTCCATACTTTAGTAACTGTCTACAATGATCTTGAGACTTTGCAAAAATTACATCAGGAATGCAATTACCTTCTTTGGGCTGATTTTGATATAGAGATGGCTTGGCATCCTCATCTTAGGAAGGTACTCTTGCTTGGGGTACATTAGAGCTCTTTCCAATCTTCATTTTGCTATCACCAAATGCTAGGTTTGCATATCGGGGTCTTTTCTCGATCACAATGGGATCGATAATTCTTTGCCCATTCTTACCAAGATATTTGCAATTATATCCCATCCTGAACATCTTGATTTCAATTCCTTAACTATGCTTGTCAAAGCTATCAAAGGACTCATTCAAGTTCTCATTAGATTTTTTTTTTAAAAGTACATGTGGTGGAGTGCCGCTGCTTACCATTTATGCCTTTGTCATGGTTTGCATATCCTTGTCAGAGGGTGGTCTCTTTTGTTCTGTAGAGTCTTCCCCTCACTTCACTCTTTCACCATCATCTTAAAGGTTGCTAACAGATCCTCCTTTGCAACCAACTCTTGTTGTAATTCCTCCATGGCTCCAACGAGAAATCCTCCATGATTAGACTATGTTTATTGCAAATCATAATTTTCATTTCCGAGTGCTGCATCACCTTTCTCAATTCTTTGTTCTCCTCATGTAATTACATATTGCAAACTTGGAGCTCCTCAACCTGCCTCCACAAAGATTTGGTGATAGCTGGATTGTACAACCACAAAAAACTGCATCACCTTGTCAGACAATTTACAAACAATCTTGCTATTTCACGTAAAACTAATGGTGTCAGGAAAACCCTCTACAAGCCACAATGAAATTTTGGCTCTAAAATCACATGGTGTGTAATTTCATCTACAAATTACTTGATGGAAATTAAATGTAAATATTTAAAACAGTGTCTGTTATTACTGCTTGAATTAATCTCAAATGATGGTGAATTAGAGTAGTAGAATGTGAAGTGTTGCTTCGGAAATAGCATAATGCTATACAGCTCAAAGGAAATAAACAAACCAAACATAACGAAGGAATTTTACCTTGGACACCCCATATGAGGAAAATCAGCTTGGTAGTATCAATGGTTTACCACCTGCTTTCAAGAATGGGGCCTTTACAAAGAGCTCATCAAATGGGGCATGAAATTAGCACTATCCTGAGAATTATTCTCTTTCTTCTCTTCAAAGGGCTCAGACTTCTTCCTTTTTCTGCATATTGGCATCTTACAAAGAGCTCAATTGTTTATAGAAATCAAATCATACTGCTAATTATTTCTCTCAACTCTTTGCAGCTAAATTAGTCTCATAGATCCCACTTATTTTTACACTAATACTTCATCCATATTCCTTGCTTCTTACTTATAAAGGTGTTGGAGGTGCCCCTTCATACACCAAAGTACTCTGAATTGTCAAGAAGTTAAAGAGACATCATTAGTTGCTACCAATGTCTCCTTTCACATTTCGGTGTGACTGTTGGTGACAGTTACACAACTTCCGCTCTTTGTAGGACTGCTGCTGACAATTATGTGACAGTTGCTGCCAATTATGCAACCTCCTGTTTGCAGAGCAGGACTGCTTCTGGTGGCTGTACTGGGTTTTTCTTGTTTGAGTTCGAAAATTGGTTTCTCGATTGAATTTTCTGTGTGATTTTTTTCCTGAACCTATATGGACTATAGGACAAATTATTGTAAATGTGGTTTTCTTCCAATCTGTTTCAGTTACCTAATTTTCTATAAACTATAACTTAGCACCCAATTTGCTATTATTATTAAATTAATTTCTTGAAATATATGGATAGTATGATGTCTATGTACTTGATATTGGGAGGGAAAAAGATGAAATACCAAGTGGCCTATATTTGATAGCTAAGGGGATGAATTGGAGTTGGATATGGAAAAACTCTTTGTGTTTCTTAGAGTATAACTTTAAATATTAGAGCATGTTTGCAGAGCAATAGGCTACAAAACCCTAAATAGCATTAATGACATCTGTCTTGAATCCAAAGCGTTTACAACTCCACTGTGGTTCCTCATCATCCTCATTTCATGTCACAATCTCTGCTCAGGTTTTTCTGTCTGGTTAATTACCCTTCCAAACTTCTAGAATGAGCAGCTTGAATGCTTTCCTTTCTTCATTCTCAGAGGTAATATATATCTGCTAATGCCCAAGAAGGATTCCATTTGAGTTCAGATTTGCTGCCATTATAGTTGAATTTTCTAAGTATTTTTTATGGCACTTCTGATTTGATGCATCTCGTAAGAAAGTAGATATTGCTTATCTTTGTTTAACTACATATTACTGTTTTGTAGGTTGGTTCAAAATCAGAAGCAAGTGGCATTGCCAAGGCAGGAGCAAAAATGGTGATGGCAGTATCCTGTGCAAAGGTTTCTTTCTACTTTTATTATTTTAGTTCACCAGCATGCAGGAATTATATTTAGTTGTGTCTAGGATACATTATACTTCAAAATAAAGGACCATAAACCCCATGTGAAAAGATCCGATTCTTGTTGATATCAGCAATATATGATCCTATTTCATCTAATCACATGCTAGTCATTTATGTTTTAAGGTTTATTGCAGGATGTGTACGAGGATGATTTTACAATGCATATAACTGCCATCCTTGTTCAGTGTCATGGGTTATTATTAAAGTTAATTGAACTAGTGTTTAATCTAAAACTTAAAATTCAAATATAGCCAATGCTGAATATAATCCTAATCTAATTGATAATTAGCCTAAGATATCTTTCCACCTCCCATGTTTACTCAGCTTACATAGAATCTTGTTTCTCTGATAGCAAGATCAATAACTCAAGTTAGTCCCATAGACATTTATTTCATCAAATCACATGCTAGTCATTTATGTTTATGGTTTATTGCAGGATGTATATGAGGAGGATCAATTTGCAATACATTTAACTCTCATCTATTTTATAGTCATTGGTTATCATAAAAGTAAAAAATAAATCAGTGTTAAATCTAAAACTTAAAATTGAAACACGGTCAATGCTGAATATGATTCTAATTGCCTTGGTAATTGACTTAAGATACCTTTCCATGGTCCACCTACAACGTTTACATAGGTTAACATAGAATCTTGTTTCTCTGGTAGCAATATCAAATAAATCAAGTTAGTCCCATAGACAGCTACTAAAGGTAATTTTCTCTATTGAGTATTACATTAATATTTATAACTTTTTATCTATATAGCGATTAATAGTGTGATTAAATACAGAGATTTAATTTTTTGGTGTGAAGGTAATATGAATGTAATATGTGGCATCTGATATATATATGGATGTATCTCTAAGGCTCTTGGGCACCTCTTTGCAGTTACTGGGAAGCAAGAAGGTGGGAATGGCTCACAAACATCCTTAGACATGTTTTTGGCATGGATGATTCAGCAATTCCCTAAACTAAATTTTTCGGTGTCCACCAGCAGCCTGTAAAGGATGACAGGCTTCCTTCAACATGTGGTCACTACCAAGAACAATTTTATGTTTTCTAAACTAGTGAAATCACTCCCTTAATTGAACAAACTAAGACATATGGAACTCTCAGTTTTAATATGTAATCAAAACAAATACAATGTTTTCAAAATTTTCTTTAACAAGATGCTTTCTAAATAGTAGTGATAGATAAGTTGGCATTCTTTGTTAAATTTTTGAACATATGCAGAAATTTCTTTTCTTTCTGATGCAATAAAATTGATCTCTAAAGATTTAACTTTTCTTATGTTTTAAAGCAAAGACAATGCTTTATTTACTATTTTTTACTATCACTTTTGATTTCTTTTCGTTTGGCTTTTCTAGCATGCTTTTGAGAGCAGAATACATGATTTCCCACTACCAATTTTGCATACAGGTTCCCAAAATTACAGTTATAGTTGGAGGAAGCTTTGGTGCTGGGAACTATGGAATGTGTGGACGTGCATACAGTCCAAATTTTTTGTTTCTTTGGCCTACAGCCAGAATTTCTGTGATGGGTGGGGCCCAGGTTTGTTCAAGCTCATTATTCCTTCTTTTTTTTAATAAAGGGTTTAAAATTTAGAGGCATTTGACACCCTTACAGCCTTATCTTTACAAGTTCATCTAGAAATCCTAGGATTATAAGATCATTACTTCATTTGTTTACTATCAATATACAATTAATTTAGACTTCTATAATCAGTAATTTAGGTTGGTAGTGGTTTCCAGTACTTTCACAATTGGAAACAGATGAATATTCTTGCTGTTGAATCATTATTTGTGTCAAAATGCAGTTTGTAACCTGGCATTCAAATTTATCATAGTGCTTTACTGAATTCAAAGTCATATTTAATTTTCCACTGGTTAAAATTTTGAAATCCCAGGCAAACAGAGAGAATGCTGCTTGGATGCCAATTGTAATAGACTAACCTGTATAGCGTGTGAAATCTATAAAAAGTTCAGTGTTATAATCCATCTCATCAGAAGGTGACCTTGCTTGTTAGATGCCACGTTATCAAAGTCATTTTTAAAGATCATTGGGCCTTGGGTAGTTCATCCACAAGCCACCACCAAAGGGTTCTTACTTCTTTCTATTGCAACGTAGGTATTAACAATGTCAAAGGCTTTATTGTCATTGTCAAAGAGGACCCACAAAGCCTTGTCGGATGGTTCACAACCATGTGTAACATTGTGAGAGTGCTACTTGGCATCCACTAATGTTATCACAGCTCCCCATCCTTGCTCAAGGTTTCTGTTGAAACAAACAATTCTTGAAAAATATGACACGACAATAATAACATTTTTTCTTATTTATGTTGGTTTAATTAGAAAACAAGGGGACTGACTTAGTACACAAACACATTCAATTATTTTTTAGCTGAATTACCGGTTCGGTCCCTTGAACCGGTAATATAGGTTCAGGTCGAATCTGGCCTGTATACAGATCTAGGTTCGGTGCATAGGGGGATCCGTCTAGTGTTCTAGAAAAACATTGTGGATTCGTTGGGGGTGAACCCATGCAATATTGTCACAAATTTAGTGATATTTTCCGCTGCGTCTGCTGCAAATCTGCCACTTTTACATGGTGAATCTCGTTTAAAATATTCAAAAACCTCTCTTTGTTGTTTGTGTTTGTCTACTCCTCTTTTTCTTGTTCTTTCCATTTTCATGGGGTCTGTAAATATCGTGGACACAATTCATTTTGTTCAGTTTTGTATTTTAATATCGCAACGTCTAAAAAAGCATTGCATGCTAGACACAATTCACTTTGTTCTTCCATATGTAAATATTAAAAATTAAAGGATAGGCATTTTAAAGAATGTATATAGTTAAGTGCATAATTGTTAAGTACAATATATTGTTTAAGTGTTGTAATGTGGGCAATTTTTTTTCTACATTACGGCATCTAATTGTATAGTATTAAAATTAAGTAAAAACTATTCTATTAATATTAATATAGTTAAGTGCTGTATTTATTTGTGCCGTAATTTTTAATTTTTTTAATAATAACAATTATGGACCTAATTAACTATAGTTAAAAAAATAGGTATTTTAAAATAAATTAAATAAGTTATTAATATTAGTAGTAATTATTAATAATAATAAAATAATTAGTAGTTATGTATGTTAATTAATTTTTAAAATTAATAATATATATCAATATTAACTTTCATTGGGGCGGGGGCCCTAGTTCGGTTGGGTAAAACTAAATATCTATATATTTTAATTATCTTTATATGATTTCATATTGACGAACCCAAAATGAATCCAACCCCAAAATTTTGTTTGGTCGAATCCGCTAACTGAACCAGTGAACCCGAACCTAAATCAATACTAGGACTGGTAAAATATTTTTTAGTATGAGAGAAGATTGGTGAACACATTCACTGCTTTGGGATTTTTGCCCTCCAGCTTTTCTCTCCATTGCCAAAGTATTTTGGATTATGTAATGTCCTATAAGTCGCCCATTTTTCCAAATTCTTACCAATGTGAGGATTAGCTTAGTTACAACTCGCTCATGCATTTATGTCAAGTAGGTTAAGGCTATCACAAAAACTCTTTAATTATATTTTTTATTTTAATTTTATTTGATCTGTGGTTTTTTAGTTTTTTCCAAGATGACCTCAATGAGTAGTCACTACAATAATGACATTTATTGTCATTTATATTGATAATAGTAAGGAGGCAACGGGAGCCACTTAACACAAAGCTTAGTAATCGTTATGAGGCAAGGTGACCTATTTAGTACAAAAACACCTTTAACCTTTAGTAACAACTTACAATCACCCTTGTCATACAAATTTTATTGATGCTGGAATAACCTAATAACAACTTAGGCATATATGTTTAGTAGGTGAGGGCATTCGCATGTAATTTTAATCAGATATATTTCTTTGATTTGACCTATATGGTTTTTAAATTTTAGGTTATCTTCAAGTTGACTTCAATGGTTAGTCATTACATGAATGACATTTTTAATCATTTATGTTGGTAATCATTCCAAGGCAAAGTGACCCTTTTAACACAAACAACCATTTGTTATTAGAGGTTAGGAATGCTGAATGCATCCACTGCTTTAGGCTTTTCATTCTTTAGCATCTTTTCTCTGGCAAAGGTTTTGGAGCACATAATGCTCTGTAAGCTACTCTTGTCTCATAATTCTTACCAATAAGAGATTAACCCAATTATAATCCACCCATTCATTAACGCTAAGTCATTCTAGTAATGACTATGATAGTAAAATACTAAAATGTATAAATCAAGGTCTGAATGTAAGCTTGAAAGTCAAATGCAGCTGTTTGTATTTTGTTAATGCAAAAATCTTATATAATCTCATACACTGGTATCTGGCATAATAAAAATACAGTTTTTTTTTCCCACTAAAAATAAAATGGAAAACACATTAGTGACATTGGGCAATATGGCTGGTGCCTTTTTGTTTTCAATTCTCGTTAATAGAATTACTAAAAAGGCATTGATTTTATTTAATGTTAACCCTATAAATGAACAAACCTTAAATTTTTCATGGATTTTTTCTTATTTCTTCCAATTTCTCAGTGAGGTATTTTTGTTTTTGAAGGCTGCTGGAGTTCTTGCTCAAATTGAAAAGGTCAATCGCAAGCGACGGGGTATTGAGGTGGGTAGGTTCATTACGTGTTTTTTTTGTTTGAGTGAGGAAAGAACTGCTGTATTCATATTTGGTTGGCTTTCTTACATTGCTTTGTACATTATTACTTTTTCTATAACTACTAAAAGTTCAGTATGCCATTTTTTTGTTTTTCTTTAGTGGAGCACAGAGGAGGAGGAAGTATTTAAAGCACAGGTGGTAGAAAGTTATGAAAGAGAAGGAAATGCGTACTATGCAACTGCAAGACTTTGGGATGATGGCATAATTGACCCTGCTGATACAAGAAAGGTTTTAGGTTTGGCTTTGACTGCTACAAGGCAAGATACTCCAACAAGAACAACTTATGGAGTCTTCAGGATGTAAATTTGAAGATGTTTGATACAAATACTCAGAATGATGGCAAGGCATCAATAAAACATGTTATATTTGAAGAATTTGAAAGAGTAGTCAAGCTAATGAAATTTTTATCGATGGCAATTTCATAAATAGGTTGTTTTGAGAAACGAGATACAAGGGCTGCAGTCAAATACAAAGGTTTTTATTCTTTTGAAAATTTGACAAACAACAGACTCCTACATTGTCATTTATTAGTTGATAATCACTAATCATTAGTGGCTGTCTGTCCTTTTTCAACCACCAATTTGAAGAAATTACAAGTGTATATGTACACTTTGACAAAGTAATACATGTATCTCATGCGCTAGATTAATGGAAAATATTTAACTCTGCTGCTTCAGAGATACTATTAAGTCAGTAAATATAGAAGATCTTTAAAAAAGCAGTCCATGCTTCATGCATCAGGGCAGTGGATACATTGTTCTCTCCTTTCTTTATGTGGTAAGCAACGCTGCAAAGAGTTTGTTCATGTCTTTGCATCTAGAAGACAAATCTTTAGGGTATGAAGGCTTTTGTTTGATCATTGTCATGCAAGATAAGAAGCATCATGCAAGATAAGAAGCATGTATCAACTTCCTTGACTTGTCTGTAACAGGATATATTGGCATATTCCACATCCCTTAAGGATCCAAAAGACAATTTTTGTGGCAGATGTAACCACACCATTTGATTCACTAGAGGAGGAGAGACCAGTCAACCTAGTAAATTAAATACATTGGAGGTGAAGGCAATGACTAGTTAGAGGAACACCATCAGAAATAAATCCGAGCTACTTCTGAGGGGCCTTTAAATAGAGTAAAATCATAGTTACACTCTCTGGTGTGTCTTGATGGAGGAGGCAAACAGTTGCACCCTAGTTTCAGTAAAGTAGTTTGAAAGTCATCTGCAATTAGCAGTATCTTTCTGATCTGGCAAGAAGACTAGTTGAATTAGCAGAGACCTTGGAAAGGGGATTCATGCAATCATGAGTAATAATATAAAAATATTCAATAATTAGTGGTGATAAGCTTCATGGAGTAATCTAAGCGAGACCATTTTATGGTTAGGGTTTAGAAAGAGAGCTAGACTTTATCAGTGATTGTGACGGAAAATTGTATATCTGATATAGTGTGATTAGAGCAGCACATAAGACTGTTAGTGGATTCTGTACCTGACTAGTTGTTGGCCATGGCTAAATTGATTGATCTTGGAAATGATTTGAGAACTGAAAGGTGACAATTCACTTGCAATGCATCAAGAGCACACTAGCATTTAAACTTTTCATATGCTTAACTGTCCCTCACAATTTGCATTTTCTTTGTATGCATCTTGTGGTGGGTTGTGTTGTATAGTTTTTGTCCTTGTTTAGTGTAACTGGAAGGATTTTAAAGATTTTATAGTAAGCTCTTAGGATCTTGAACTTAAAAAGCATTGTCACAAGCCTCATAAGCTATGACTGAAGTGAGATGGTCCTCATAGGCTATACAGATTCATGAAAGTGAGATACATAGGCATCTTATATCATGGAATGACTATTATTAATTATAACTCAGGGTATGTAATTAGCTAATATATCTTGGCGACGTCATGCCTAAAGATATTTATAGGTTACAATTTTTTTATTATTTGGATTAGAAGTCAGGTTTCACTAAGACCAAAACTCAATTAGAGGAGGTTTGCAGATGTTTAGGGGATCTAAATTAAAAGGAATATGGATAGAACTTTTTAAATGTTTCTACATTAGTGCTTTTATGAGTGTTGTGGTGTACCAATGTGGCCGTTCTCTTGAAAATACACCACTTTGGGTTTCACAAACTGTTTGGGTCATAAATAATTTATGAAGCATATGTGCTAGTGCTTTTGGATGCAAATGCAGCAATGCATTCATATGCACACACAACAAGGTTTTTTTAATGCATATGTACACATGCTTTCATTTATTGCACAATCTTAATCAAAGGAAAACTTTTGAGGCCTTAGTGCAAATTCACTACAACCAAAGTTGGGATTAGAGGGGATTTTAAGAGTAAAATTTGGGGCTATAAAACTTGAAAAGGAAGAATTACGAACTACGGGAAGAATGTGGGTAGAGCCTTGTGAATATTTTCATGGTACTGCATCTATTAGGTTCTTGCCATGCTTCTAAATTTGTGTAACAATCCATTATTGTAACCCTTGGGCTTGAAGACATAGTGAAGTCCTTTATTATATTGTGATTAACCAAGGACTTTCAAGGATATCATTTATTTGATGTTGCTTAAACTTGTGATTTTGGATGTTACAGTATTAATGTTTTATCTAATTGTTTTGGAAGAGCTAATGAATCCCTTGGTTAATCAATATACTAGTAAAGTGTTAAATGATAGGGACATGATATCCAAATATTATCATGGCAATGCATGAGTGGGAAACTCAAGATGAGAATTTGGTGTATGTTGATCAATGATGTCAATTGAATTGGGCAAATGGTATGATTATTTGATTTATGCACAATTTTATCCTACAAGTTGTTGTAATCTATTTAGTTTATGCAAAGGTTACATGTACATTCAAATGCCAACCCAAGTCAAAGGGGGTACCTAATATGACTGGGGTAAGATGAGTGGTAACCACATATGTCGGGTAGCTCACATGGCGATCGAGCATATGCTTGGAAGATTGGTGGATGGCATCAGATGGTGCAACAAAAATTGGGGAAACATATCATTTCAAGGGAATGCATTTTGGTCGTAATTACACCATTGATGAATCTTGGAAGGCAACAATTGAGAGGTTAGATGTTAGAGCACCACACAAGCATGAATTTCAAATTAACATAACTTTTTTGGTTTGTGTTTTTGATCAAATTTCAGGTGTAAGCAATGAGGTGCTTTAATCTATTTGGGTTTTGACATGCCATTTAGTCCAAGTTCTAGTAATAATCTACATAATCAATTCCTTAATATACTCACGTACCGATACTTTAGAATACAAACTCAATTGGTAAAGGATGTGGGGGTTATAATGCTAATCAAAGAAATGTGGCATGGAATCATTAAAGTGGAAAAAGAAGACTGAACTAAGCAATACATATGGTTGAGAATAATAAAAAATGAGTTAACAATTAGGCTAGTTGCTTGCTATTTTGCACCAAGAGGTTCAAAGACATGAAAATAAAATCATACAATGAAGAGCCATTTGCTTTACTAGAACAAGACATTTTGATTTTTAGCACCTTGGGGGAAACATTATTAAAAGGTGAGGACAAAAACAATCAATCTCTTCATTTGAGCAAGAAGAAGGGACAACAATCCATTATGGCTAGAGGAAGAAGTTCAACTTTGGGAAAGAACATCACAAGATGGAAATGGAAGTGTTACACATATTGGGGTAGAATTTTTAGGGTAGTGTAGCTTGTATGACATGGTTATATGCAATGGAATGAACATATGACCACATTTAGGAGGTGTCACCTAGAAAATGCACAATGGTCAAAGTGTGGTGGACTATGTTATTTTCTTTTAGAGCTCTATTTCAAGATTGGTGGTGTTAGATATTAGGGTTTGTCTTATTGAGCTGAAATTTGATCATAACCCATTATTTGTTGAGCATGTCATTCTCACAAACACCTAACAAAAGGAACATGGCCCATAACAAGCAAACAAAGGTCCATCTCTAGAGTAAAATCATTATGAATCATTATAATCTAGAACTCTTCATAACAACAGTTTAGCAACATCTTTAGGAAGCAAAGAGTAACATAGGGAACAATGTCACCTATGAGGCAAGTGACCTTGTAAGCAACAATATGTTGATCACATTAATTCACAAGGCCTTAAGTGCTTACACAAGATATTTTCCTAAGAGGGATAACCAAAAGGTATTTGAAAGAGCATGGGATAACCAAAGAAAATAAGAAGGATTATGAGAAATCGATACAATCCTAAAAAGAAAGATACATGAACACAAGAAGGAAAACCTCAAACTTTTTGGGGGAACTAAAACAAAAAAGAAAACAAATAAAAAATAATAACATAGATGCATAATGGTTATATTGTGTGAAGCTCCTTTGAGTGAGTCCAAGATAAAGACACCACTCCCATAATTAGCACAATGACTAAGCTCTTCTTTGTGGAAAACAAGCCATAAAGGGTCTAGCGTGGAGTAAACAACAAGACATAGATGACTTGCAAGCTGAATTTTTAAATTGGGGAGTAGAGACCCTTGCACCACACATCAAACTAATTTTCAATGACATCACCCAAGTTGTCTTCTCACCAGAGAGGATGACTAGTGTCATTATTCCTCTCAATAATAGTGGAGATATCAATAATCCATCTAATTATCACACTATTATGGTCGACCCTCTTCTAGGAAAAAATTTCAAGAGCATAAAATAGTATGAGATTAGCAATTGGGTAGAAAAAGAGGGAAAAAACCTAAATAGCAAAAATGTTTTATTGGGAGACTTGTAGGGTGAAAATGATATAGGGAGGGTGGAAAGCTTCATACTTACTACAAACAAAATGTAGGAATGCTGATTTATGGGATTATAAAACCAAGAAAATCCTTTTTGGCTTTCTTGTCATGTCAATAGTCCTCTATGGATGTGAAGGATAAAGGAGTTATATGCAAATTTGAAAATGGAGATAATTATAAATAATGCAAAGGCACTTAATCACAAGCAACCTCAAAATAAAAACTTTAGTCCTTTATGAGATCGTTTTAGCTAAAGTAAGATCTTTCATGTTGGAAGCATCAACAATAACTTAGATATTAAGCTATCTAAAACATGTTCAAAATATGGATAACCACCTTTGGCCTAGAATAGTTGTGGATGAATTAATTTGTAAGAAGATGTGGATGAAGTAGAACAAGTGGATAAATAAATGTGAGATTAAATTGCAAGTGTCCTAATACTAATGAGGAAATACTCACAACTTATGAGGATATCCATATCCAATATGAAAACAACTTGCAAGTAGACAACCTAACCACCTTATTTGAGGAAGCAAGGCTTAATAAAACTACTTTTTTATTCATAATCCATAGTAGAAGATTCAACAAAGAAAGGAGTTTGAAAATACTTAGGGTTATGGATTTTGGTCCCTGAGGTTATCGTCTCATGAATGCCATTAAAATATTTCATTAATTAATTCAATATTGCATTTATATGCAATATTTCGTCTCATGGATGTCATTAAAATATTTCATTAATTAATTCAATATTGTATTTATATGCAAATGCAAGGGTTTTTTAGATGAATATATATAGAATTTGTCATATGTACATGCCTTAGCAATTTTTATATGCACATGTACTAGTGTTGCCCCTATGCATGCATCTCCCTTCCCCCTTCTTGCTGAAAATTATGTTTGTGTTGACTTTTATGTTGTTCTAGTAGCATCTCCCACTATTATTGTTTTTAGTTTCACCACTTTCCCATTTGCATGTGAATAAAGTAAAGACTTGTGGAATTCCTCAAAGTTATATTTCCTCTTTCTTCTTAGTGCTTGATCCCACATAGACTTGTGGAATTCATCTATAACAAAATCCTTTATTTATTTGCTATTATTTGGACACACATTCAAATAGATTGTCATTTATTCATCCTCTTGATGTTTTGTTTCATCTAGGACTTCTTTTTGTTATTCAAGATTCCTTTGATGACAACCTTAGGCTATCTATTTGCTTCCATCTATTCAATTTTTTTTAGACAATTAAAAGACACGCCATAGCAATGACTTCAATAAGAAAGGTACCTACTTTTGCTAGAAGAATCTCATGAGGGACCCACATTTTCTTGTTTGAATTTTCTCATGATCATGCATTTTTAAATCTTCTCTATTTACTTCCATTTTAACTTTAAAGTTCTAGCCCATATTCCACACCCATAAATCACCACTAAAATTACTAATAACTTGTAAAAAAACCAAATAGATTTTAAATCCTATAACTTTATCTCTATTTTTCTATTATACAATCTATAAAGTGTTTATTAATCTCCAAAAAATCTCTTCTTTCTATTAGGTTTCCAATTGAGCTTATTATTAAAATTCATAGTTGAAAAACTCGTAGAGAACTTGAAAACTCATGAATAATCACAAGCCAAAAGCCCTAGTGTATTAGTAGCCTAAAAACTCATGGTAATTTTTGATAAAAACTCTTCAAAAACTCACTAAAATCTCATGATCTTCACGAAAACTCACTTGAATGAGTATAACTTTTTTTTCACCTAATGTTAAATTTTTTGTATGATTTTTAAAACATTTTTATAAACAAAAAAGTGCCAAACACCTAATTTTGCCCTTGAGTGATAAAATTGTGAAAATGGCATGGATTGTTAAGGTTTGTGTGGATTTGAAGGCTTTAATTTGGGCTTGATGGTGGGGGTTCTGCCCCTTGACCATGCCTTGTATCATGATAATTAAACACATTAGGGGCATTACCCCTCAATCCTGTTGGGGGTGTTGCCCCTAAACCCCCATGAGGGGTGTTGCTCCTCAACCCCATTGGGGGAATTTCCCCTAGACTCCCATGAGAGGCACTACCCCTCAACCCCATTAGGTCATCCACTCCTAAATCCACAATAGTTAGTGGGATCTATGTCATATAAGAAATTTGATTACAATGAGGGGGTGATGAGGAATAGAGATATAACTCTTGATTGTGCTAACTTAGATGTTATTATTACACAACTTGCCAAAAATCTCTTTAAATGAGGCAACTTCTACCAACGACATGGCTGGTGGAAGTGGCATTGTAACTCATTTAAAGGTTGAACTCATTTTTTTGTCTATGATATGCGTTGAACTCTAACTTTGATTCTATATGATGGAGATCAATAATATGTTCTACAAATTTAGTTATATGTGTTTTTAAAGAATATTTTAAAAAGCTTGCGTATTTGAGAATGATAAAATTCTCAAGTTTTTCCTTGAGTCTTGAGTTTTAAATTTTTTCGGCCTACCAAGTTTGACAGTTACAACTGTGTTAAAATCAATCCTAAAATATTTATATTTTACAAATTCTAGAATACTTCCTTCAAAATGGTATAATGCTTATGTTTTTAATTTGTTTTTCATATTGTATAATGTTTAAATATTCCTTCCAATCTAAGCAATGTTACTATGTGTATTAGTTTTCTTTTTGTTTCATTTGAGTTTTTAGATTTTACCTTAAGAACTTATAAATTGGTTTCTTTGTGTAAATTTAAGAATGCAATTAAAAAATAATTCATGCACGATTCCCAAATATTTGATTTTTGGGCCCGAGTTCAAACTTTACAACTATGTTAAAACTAATCTTAAGCTATTTATCTTGTATAACTTCTAGAATACTTCCTTCAAAATAGTATAATATTTGTATTTTTAATTTATTTTTCATATGGTAATGTTTATATATTTCTCTCCATTCTATGCAACATTATTATGCATATCGGTTTGCTTTATGTTTCATTCGAGTTTTTAGATTTTACCTTAAGAACTTATAAATTGGTTTCTTTGTGTACATTTAGGAATGCCATTAAAAATAATTCTTGTATATGTTCGTGCCTTTTAAGTTGTTGTACCTTAAGGTTTATAAGGATTGGGGTTGTGGGGGGTGGCAGAGCAGTGAATATCATGGATAATGGATCTATTGAAATGATATAAAATAATAGAAATACAATTGTTTTCTAATGAGTTTTGTAATGTATTTTAAACAATGTTATGTAATTATTTTTGCCTATAAATCTAGGGGTTTTATTTTATATTAGATATTAATATGTAAAGGTTAATGTACATAATTTCAGGGTTTTATTTTGTATTATATATTGGATACTTTTTTTGATTTGGATAAATTTTGAAATAGGTTTTTGTGTCCATAACCAAGACTTGTACACAGTATATGAGGATTTAACTTACAATAGATCTAAGATTTTTTTTTTTTTCAAATTTTTAAAATACATTTGGAGAACAAAAATATTAATTACTTTATATAGATAAATTAATTGAGGTTCTATTGAAACCTCACCCTTGGAAGAGATATAGGTTTTTCTTACAATATAGTTATATAAGGAAAAAATAGAAAAATAATACCAACACTACCATAAAATTTTACACACTAACAATATTAAAATATGTTAAGAAAGATTGAAAAGGTACATATTGCCAAAACATTCTATTATCTGTATCCCCTATCTTCTCATAATAACCAACTACACCACCTTCACACAAATCCCCATTTCTCATGATCTCTTGTTGGTTCATCTCTATCCTCTACAAATTCATCCACCGATGCCACTAAACAAGGATATACTTCTTTATGCATATTGCTTTGATAAACACCTGAAAGTGAAGGAAAATGCAAGCCAAAGCACAATTCATAATGGAAAAAAGCTTTACAAATGAAACTTCTAAAAAATATAGGGATCATGTAACCACTCCCAACCTATACACACCCACTATGATGACATTCTCATAATACAACACGTACTTTCCCACACCACAATAGTATGACCTCAATACTCAAATCTCATGGAATAATTCCCCCATTTCCATTTAATGATTAAAAATAATATTTGAATTCATAAGCTCTATAGGCACTAAAGTTTTCACTACCTTCTTATTAGAATACCCAAGGCCTTCTATATTTTTCTTAATTTCCATGTCTTGAAATTGGTCTAGAAGAAATATCTTTAATAGGAAAACTCTTAAGTCTATATCTAGAAGAAATTAGGAAAAAATCACGACAATCTCCATGTGGTGCCACTTTCATCCTATTTTCTCTTGCTAATTCCATATCACTATCACATCCCTCCAGGAAACCCTTTTTTGAGACCCTCCTAGCCCCATTGTAATTTGGACTAGGGGTGGGAACTTGTAATTGTAATGTGCTACTATATTAATGTGTGTGTTACTATATTAATATTGTAATTTTGACTAACTCGAACTAATATCTAATTGGTGGAATTATGTGAGAAATATTGTTTGATTGTAGGTACCAAGGTGCAAGGTGAAGCAAATTCTATGGTTTTGTTGAGGGGACAAAAAGATCATAATGCCAACTAGTGAAGATTTAGAATCTAACGTGTTATCTAAAACATAGGTTGCTAAAAGTGTTATCTGGTATGTAATACAATATTTAATATAATTCATTCTTTGATAGATTGAGTTTGTAGGTTATCTAAATCCTTGCATGTGAACTTAGGAACCTATTCACTCATTCAATTTTAAGTCACAACTCATTCCAAATGTGTCTTATTGGGATGGTGACAATAATCACAAATTGACTCCCCAATTAACCTCGTATAATGATTATTATTAAATTTATTTATTAAAAATACTAATAAAAATGAAATACCAAAAGAGAATAAATATTACCCTTCATTTAATAGGAAGGATTAATGATTCAATTCAATGATTTTGGTCCCATCTACCCCTTTTGGGGAAAATAAAGAGAAGAAATAAAGAGAAGAAAAAAAGAGGAGAAAAATGAAGAGGGTGTGAGTGATGAATTGTGACAGACAAGAAGAGGAGCAATAAATAATAATGGCCAATCTAACCATACATGGAACACACCAAGGGGGCCATAATTTTCCTTCAACTCACCTACAAACAAGATGTTTTACTCTAGGTCCATATATTTATTTTTATATGGAGCTATAGGTGCTTTAAAGAAGGTTGAATTGATGGGTTTTGGGAAGAAAAATGACACGCGATTGAGGAGAGGAGGATCTATAACCAATTTACAAGTACCTAAATGTTGGATTCCATATTTTAGGTCTTCCTCTCCTTTTAAATTTGTATTTTCTCAATAGGGTAGGAGATTTTGGGTTAATGAATAAATAATATTGTCATTTGTTAGTGTAGGTTTTTTATTTTCTTAGTGGGATATCTAATTTTCTCTTAGTTATAGATTTTCTTACACAGTTATTAACCTTGCTTAGGGTAATAAAGCGAGTTAATCATTTAATAACTAAGAGATAAAGTGATGAGTTGTCCTCCAACTTTTAAGGGTGAAGTATTTACTTTTTCATCACTTTATTTAATGTTGGTGGATATTGGTGATCAATTCTCATTGGTTGATTTTCCACCTTCATCCTCTCCTTAGTTCTATATAAATTCACTACCTAGCTTATATTTTTCATCTTGGAAGCTCTTAATGCATTTTTTTCATCCTAACATTGCACAATCTCTCAAAGTTTTGGTTTGCATTATTTATATTTTTCTAGTTTATGTAACTTTGATGTTCTCTTAAAAGGTTCCTTGGGTTATTCAATCTGTTTCGTATTTCTAACATGGTATTGGAGATTTTATCTGAGAAATCTAAGTACATAGATTCCTAATTGAGAGAATGAGATTTTCATGTAAAAATCGTAAATTCTTGTATGCTCTTCTATTTGCATTTTGAACAATCTGGAGAATCATAAAGGGTTTACAAATATTTAATTACCTCATTATATTGCATATTTATTTTGTGAGATCCGGGTGATTGCAACATTTTTGGTTGTATTGGCAATATTTTTGATTGTTCCAATGCGTCTAGGAGGCTTGACAAAGTCAAGATTGGCTTTTGTTTCACCCAAATTGGAGATCATTTGACATAGTTGCAAATGAGGGTTTGAAGCTCAGATATGGGTCAATTCATATGCTTATCTAATCTCTCCTATTGGAGTGAAATTTATTTTACTTATGTGAGAAGAAATATCGAGGTCATATTGAGTCCTCCTTCCATTCTTTCACTAGTTAGCATGCATTTATTTTATTTTCTCTCTTTTGGAGAGGAGATTTTTCCCATGAGGTTTTCTCCTTTTCTCCAATTATGAGATTTATTATTTTACATGGGTACCTCATCATCTCTTGTAGTCAAGACCCATCCATGCATCCATCCATGTAATGATAATTAATTTTTTAGCTTCTCCTTAAGTTGAACTTAAGGGGATTGTTAGATTAAATAGGATCATCATCTAACAATTAATTAATCATTAATTAATTATTACATCCCTTTTTACTTTATTTCACTTAAGCTAAAATTATGAGTGATTTTTCTATTTTAGGTCATTTTGTCTCATAGCATAGGATGTGGATACTTGTTATGTTCTAATATAATCCTCACTTGTGGTTTTATTTTTTCTTTACATAAGGATTTATTCATTGGTTCATTCAATTTAGGGCACTTTTTGCATCAATACAACTCTCAAGTTGTATTGAAAGTCCATCTTAACTTTCTCTCTATTGTGATAGGCATTTTGGTTGTAGGTGATTTTTGGGTTTTTTGTGGTTCACTATCAAATCCAACATAAATAGGGTTATTTCATATATAATTACCATATCATCCTTTCTAGGTTGGCCTATTCACACTAGTTAAGTCTCCATTGAGGGAATTTTACCTTTTTTTCTCACTTCATATGATTGAGACAAATGCACTCAACTCTTGAGACACTTATTCAATGCACACTTTACACATGCTCAAACACTTATGATATTATAATACATGTGTTGCACATTTGGTAGGGTCATTTCATATCTAATTAGCATATCACCCTTTCTAGGTTGACCTATTTACACTACTTAAGTCTACACTTAGGGAATTTTTCTTTTTGTCTCACTTCATATGGTTGAGACACATGTATTCACCTCTTGAGATACCTAGTTTATGCACACCTAACACATGCTCAAACACATGTCATATGAGCATACATATGTTGCACATTTTGAGGGGTATTCAATCATTCATTCTAACCTTTGTACCTCCTTTTTTTCCCCTTTATATGCAAGGAATTCATTGTAGATTTTACACACTCAAGTCATATTATATAATAGGGCATGATTTTATGTTCATTATTTCACTAGTGGAAGGATATCTTGATGTTTCTTTCAGATCTTGGCTTCTCCAACATTTTTGAGCCATCATTATATTACCTTTTTCATAACAAAACATATAGCCAGCTCTTAAAGAACCCAAATTTCCTCTTGTTGCATTATCAAAATTGAGTGTTTACCATCCTTTTTTCAAGAGGTTTTCATTTTTCCTCTTTGAATTTTTCAATATGTCTCAACCCTCAATCCAATGAATGAAAGGTACATTTAGGTCCTTCGACTTACCTAGGATCTCATTATCCCATCTAATATCTTTTCTTGGATGACTAATTTTAAATTCTTAACATGACCTCCTCAATATTTATTCTATTTCTTTTGGTAGTCTCAAAAATCTATGTTCTTGTATTGAATTTTTCTTCTATTTTTTTCCTTCCACACATCCTAGATAAAGAATGAGGGAGTAGTGATCCATCAACCAAAGAATGTTGATCCTTTTTTAATAATTGACCATGTGTCAAAAATTGCATGCAAGTCTGAAAACCTCAAACCATCCCAATCTAGTACATATCCGATATCAATATTTAATAGTTTAATTTTTACTTTACAAATATATGATTTATTGTTTTGTTAGCCTCTCCACAAAGATAACATTTTATGGAACCTTAAACACCAACCTTTGTAAAAAAATTTCTCTCAAAGTTTTCTTTTATATGATTGCCCATGCAAATGCACTAGCCTTAGGGTGGTACTATTTCTTTTAGAAAAGTTTTGAAGGCCAATATTTTCTTTCATTATATTTCTCAATCATCTTCTACCCAAGATTTATGGTGGAATGTTTAGATTTTAAGCACACCATTTTAATTCTATCTCTTTCACCTTAATAAATATTTTATTTCTTTATTTTTTTCTTTTTCTAGTACTCCAAGGAATTTGGTCTCCTCCTAGATTATTATTATCAATCAACGGTACCTAATCTCTAACCATAATGCCCCATACTTCTATATAATAATCATTACATCTCATATCTTCTCTTTCAACTAGAACTATATGACCATTCTTATGAGTAGATTCCTATACCTTCACCTTACATTATTAATTCCCCATGTTAGGTTTTTTGTGATAATATCTTGACAACTAAGCATGAAATTCCATGTGGGAACCCTTTCAATGGTTAGAAATTTTTAATATCCTCTCTAGGTCCATAATGTCTAAATACTTGTTTCTCAAAATTTTATTGCATTTCATTTTTTATTTAGAAAATATATTTCATGTCATTTTTACACTCAATTATTTGTTTTAAAGAATGGATTTGATTATTCTTTTTCTCTCAACATTTTTAGGTGTGTAAATTGTCTTTTAATTTATCAATGGACACTTCTTTATATTTGATTTACCTTTCTATAAATAAAATCTCACTACTTTATCTCCATGGGAGTTTATCTTGGATGGCATCTTTAAGGCACATAAAGATAACATTACTTCTTTTAGTTGAAAAATCTATCCTTCCAACAATAATCATTTTCCTTTCCAAGAGTTTTGAGATGCATTTTTGACAAATGATTTTACATAAATTGGTTTACAAGTACCATTGAAGAATTTAATCACCAAATATTTTTTTAAGAAGCTCACCAATTTAAAATGCCAAGTGACTAATAATTTATATTTACAATTGTCTTGGTATTAAATAAGAATATTCTAAATTTATCTTTGTTCCTAAAGTCATTGAATACATCGACAAGATCCCATTCATTTTTTTTTTTAATCTTTTAATAATACTTCCCCAAACAAGATCACATTGTGAGTAGATTGTTGGTGTGATATAAGGCTTACAATTCTACTTACCAAACACATTCTATATGAATAGTATTAATGGATCTATCTAAATATTTATCCATTATTATGAAAATAAAATAGTGACATGGGTTCCCCTTATAGGTTACAACTTTGTATGTTTCAAGGAATGCTATTTCATTCCCATTTTTAATCATTTAGAACCTCGTGTTAGAAATAAAATTGAACAAATAATCAAATCCACTATTTAAAAAAACTAAATATCCCCATTATCCTCATCAAGAAAATCCAATCAACCTTGTTGTATGCCTTATTGACATTAGTTTGACAATTATGCGTTTTTCTTTCCTATGTGTATGAAGTGAAGAGTTTCATGTTTGACTTTTATCCCATCAATAATATCTCATTCTTAGGATCACTAATTTAATTTTTGTGACATGGCTTTGATTATATTTGTGTATACTATATTGTTTAATGAGATCAATTTGTAGTCATTAAAAAAAAAATCTTTGTTAACGATGAAAAGGTGTTATTTAAATATTTAATAATTTTATTATGTTTTCCTGATTCCTCCACTACCAACATACTATAAGGTATCTTTACTTTAAAAAATCTAATATTAATGGAAACAATAGTTTGAAAGCCATCCAATCGAGGTGCCTTATCAAAATGGATTTGAGACATAATCATTTTAATCTCTTTCTCAATAAAATTATTGACAAGAATTCTATTTTGTTTCTCATTGATCATATGGGTAATTTTTTTTAGGAAAATTTGGTTTTATATATCTAGTATTTCAACATTATAAGGTAATTTTCAAAATAAATTATGGACTTTGAACTATTTTCTTTGGGATTATACCTTCTCTACTAATTATAGTTGAAATTTTGTTAATATTTTTTCTTTCTATAATTTTATTGTGAAAGCTAGTCAATTTTCCTTAGAATTTTATCTCTAGAAGATCTCTTCTCTATTCAAAATTTCAGCATGTTGTGCAATAAAATCCTTTTCTTTGAGATATAACTATTTATCCATTATATTCTTCATAGCTTCTTCATTTAAAAATTTCAGCTCTAATTTGATTATTTCCCTTAATTAAAAGATGTTCTTGAAGTGTACTTTATTCCATAAATTTAATTTCCATTTTAAATTATAGTTTTTTTTAGTGTAATGTGAACATTTAAAATCCCTTTTGGCTTAGAGGACTATGAGGAAAGAGGGGTTGTGTAACCACACATTCTCAAATTTAAAGTATATTTCTTCAAATTATTATCTCAGGAGATATCAAGAAGGATAAGGTAATGATTTGAATTGGAAATGGGTAAAATTAAACTTTCCATCAAAACTAGCACATGAACCTAGTTATTTAAAACTAAGAAATTGTCTAGTATCTTTGCTATATTACTAAATCTTTTATTGGTTCATGCAAAAAATATATTTTTAAAAATAAAATCTATTGAATTTTTAAATTTTTTTTTTGATAAATCTTTTTGAGATTGATTATTTTGGACACTTCTTTTTTCATCATTTTTTAGAATATCATTAGAATCCCCTCCCAATTGAAATAAAAAAGTTTGGAATATATATTATTATTGATATTTGTTCCCATAACCTTTTATCCGAGATGAAAATAATATGCCCATACATATTAATTAGTAAAATATGATGTTAGAGGTGAATAATTTATTTTAAATGCCAACAAGTTTTCTCCCATTCCTTTGGTTGAGACATCAATGCTTGAAGGAGACCATATAATTCCTATTCTACCTAAATCCCTAATGGGTTCAATTAATGCACCTCTCTATTTCTTCCAATTTTTGGTCAAATTGTCTACTTCCAACCAACTGAGTTTGGTTTCCTATAAAATAATTATCTCAAAATTGGATAACATCTAATTGGTGCTTGATCATGTATTTTTTTGTTAGGGGCATTGAGGTTGCTATAATTTCATGAATTGATCCTCATTTATCTCTAGGAAGAAGCATCTCCTTCCTAGATTCAAAATTATATTGGTTATTTTTGTATATATGAATTTTTAGGCCTCTCGTTTCAAGGTGTGCACCCTTGGTCTCCTTGTGTTGTGCATTGCAATGCTCAAATTCATGACATGGCTTAACCACCTCTTGTGGATTCATTAGCTCTGACAATTGTATCAGGCATTAACAGGTCAATCTTTTGGTGCAATGACAATCATCTTTGCAACAATTGGTATTAGAGCCTTAGTAACAGGTTCGAACCCCTTGCTTGCACTAGGGGAATTGTTGCAAGCTGTGCGCCCTTGGTCTCCTTGTGTTGTGCAGTGAAACGCTCAAGTTCATGATATAACTTAACCGCCTCCCATGGATTCATTAACTTTGGCGATTGTATCAGGCATTAATAGGTTGATCATTTGGTGCAACGACAACCGTCTTTGCAACACCTCCATCTTTTACTCTCTTAATATTGTTATGTTCTTTATTTCTTCTTTTATTCACTACAATTTGACTTTGATTTTTTATATTTTGATTGGCTTATCAATATTTCTTCCAAGATTTCTCTTTCATTATCTTCTACTTCATCTTCTCCTTTAATTTATTTAGAATCTTTCTATTTTTTCTCTATCTTTTGAGGCTCTTCATTAGAGAATAACCCAAATGAGAAAGTATAGATCAAAATTAGATTCTCTTTGCGATATTATTGGTAGATCCATCCTCCTATGTCATTTTCCATATCAAATTTTCTTCTATTTTCCTAAAAATTTCTACACGTTTATTGATTTAACTTTTTAATAGGCTTGGGGTAGATTTTGTTAATTCCTTCTAATTACCTTCAACTTCTATCTTCGTTGTATTGAAATACTTGCTCCAATGATCCATTTTTATATAAATTTCAAAGTTTTGAGGGTCATTTTTTGTTCATTGACCAATTTTGATATTAGACCCATTTATTTGTTAATAGATTTATAAAGATATGTGCTGGCATAAATCCTCATGTGTATTCCTACTTTTCCTTCTTGATCACAATTATCCATTTTTATGATACATCCTAATGAGTCCCATTTTTTTCCAAGAATGTAGGGTCTCCATAATTTATATGGGAGATTATATAGCCTAATCTACATCAGAATCCAGGTAATAATTTGATTGATAGGATTAAATTTTTTGCTTCCATGCTTTTAGATACATTTTGACCCCATCAATCATCCATGGATCCCCTCCTGTGATTTTTTTTCTCTATGAATTTGCATATGGATTTGCATTTGATCATATAAAGAAGTATAGAGGTAGGAATTTTAATCTAACTTTCTTTCCTCAATTGTTTATTATCCATTATTATATTTGATTTCTTGAGGTCTAGAAGTTAACTTGTTTAGTACAAAAATCCTTATGCTTCAAACAATGTGTTGAAATTTCCAAATCATCTTCAATCAATTAAATGCTAATTATTTCTACTTTTAAGGTATTTTATTTATTTTTTATTACTTTTTGGTATGTTTCCTGGTTTATTTTTAATATTTTTGAAATGATTTTCCCACCCAAATTTTTCCATATAATCTATTGTTCATTGTTCTTCCATGTGTTGAAACTAGACCTAATAAAATTGATACCTTGCCATCTTATCATGGGATTTAATTTTTTTCTCAGATTGATTTGTGATTAATATCCATACTTGTTTTGTTT
This sequence comes from Sequoiadendron giganteum, assembly GCA_007115665.2. NCBI lineage: Eukaryota > Viridiplantae > Streptophyta > Pinopsida > Cupressales > Cupressaceae > Sequoiadendron > Sequoiadendron giganteum. Next base: position 385,802,248 of record CM021101.1, on the reverse strand, counting down.
TCTCTTCTCTATATTGGTTCACCCACTCCCTTTCCTTGTAGCTCTCATTTCCTTTTTGTTTTGTCTTGTATTTATTCCTCCCTAATGGAATTGAAATAACTTCTCCTTTCTTTGCTTCTCCCCCTTGATGGGATGAATTTTCTTGGGATCTAAAATTTTTCTCCCTTCATTGCTCTTGATCTTATTCAATTTCCATCCATTAAATGAATATAATAAAAATCCATCCTTCACTTTTATATTATAATTTGCAACTCCATTATAAAACTCATACCAATAATTTTCACTATACAATTCCTTTATTCCCCCCTTTAATGTTATTTGAAACCACACCATCTCTTTCCATTTACTTCACTCAATCATTTCATTCATTTTTTCTCAAAAATCCCACACTTCTTTTGTTAGAGTAATTATGCATTAGCTAATAATTAATTAATCTTTAATTGATTATTATTCTAATTCATTTGATGCACTTAAGCTAAGCTTAGGAGTACCTTTTTATGTTAATTGAAGTGAGATTTTATTAGATCATTATGTCTCATCACATATGATGATGACACTTGTCATGATCTAATCTTTTATCATTTAGGGTTGCTCTTATAAAGCACTCACCCTCATTGTATTATCTAACGATCTCCTTGAAGACTCTTGAGGTTCATTATGTAAGTGCTTCTTGTTTAGGATATGACAAATCATTATTTGCAACTCTCTTTGCGCAAAATGTGTTTTTGTTCATTGTTTGATCTTGTGTCTCATGTTTATTTAAAATTCCAACATGGTATCAAAATGTGGATTCAGCGAACCCCTTCTCCATTTTTGAGTTTTTTTTTCTCAATTAGGGTTTCAAGAGAAAATTTGGAAACTTAATTGTTTTTTTTTTCAATTTTTGCAGTTGGGAAATTTTTTGGTGCATTTACTGTACGACATTGTTTTTCAAAAAATATATATTTTTATAAATTTTTAAACCCTTGCCACTCTAGGGTTGCATGGGCGACCAATGCCCAACCCTTGGGGGCTAAAAAAAATTTGTATTTATTTTTGCAATTTTAGCAAGATTGGGAAAATCATGATAACTTTTCTCTCAATTATAAAAATTGGACAAATGAGATATCATCGAAAATTTTGTTTCGAGAACTATCTAATAGTATTAGTTTTTTCTCATATTTTCTTACTAGTACATTTTATCGCCTGTTAAAGTCATGTGCTATTTTCAATCCCAAGCTCATAAATTTTGACCCATTGAACTCCATTTTTCATGATTCTAGCGATGTTGGGATGGTATTTTAGAGCTCTTCACATAAATCCATGCACTTTTTCCAAATTTTTCTCTAGGTGAATTTTATTCAATTTTTTGTGTTTTCACATTATGTTGGATTATTTAGATAATTTAGCTCTTGAAAAATTCTTGTTTGCATGGGATGACTTGTTTTAGGCTATTATACATGTATTTATAGAATTCTATCATATTTAGGCATTTTTGAGCATCTTTTGCATATAATTTCTCTTTTGTAGACATACTAAAATAAAGTACCAATCTAGTGTATGTTTTTTGGGGATTTCACACATCCTATTGTGCCTTTTGTACTCACACTATGATATAAGGTGCTATGGGTGGGTTGTGAGTGCCTTTGTTTTACCTCACCTTTGTCAAGTGAGTGTTCCTTCCATGACAACATCGATTCCTAGTGATTCTTTCTTCATGTGTGTGTGCCTTGTTTTCACACCCTTTTTTAGTTGTAGGTACTCTTTTGTGCATGTTAAGATATTATTTGTTCTGCTACATGCACTTTTTGGTGACATATAGTTTCAGTGGACCTGTATTGGCTCTCCCTTTCCACATTATGGGGTTTTCTACATTGGTGCTAATGCTTCCTTGGTTTTGTTTTAGAGTGATCTATGTATCTATCCCTTGTTTCTATGTACTAGGCAAATGTAGTGGCTAGTTACCCATGCATTTCAATGGGAATAGAGAACTTACTATATGGACATTATTGGATTCCTATTTTTAGAGGTGACCTATTTTTACTTGATCAGTGTTCTTCTGAGCGGGGATAACTTTAAGAAACCCCCCCCTCGGTGCAGGTGTAAAATCCTGGCGAATCTTGTATACTTCTCGATGAAAAATATTAATTTTATTGGCGATTTTTTTCGTTTTTCAAGAAAAAAAATAATCCCCATTGGCGAATCTTTTATAATCCCTGGAAGTCTATGGAAAATCATGGCGAATTGCAATTTTTTTAAATCGAATAAAATATTTTTCATTGGCAAATAAAACCGTTTTTCAAAACCAGAATTTTTTTTCCGTTGGCGATTAAAACCCTTTTTCAAAGCAAAAAATATATTTTCATGGCGAATTAAAATGAATCTCAAAATAATAAAAAAATCCAGTGGTGAAATAAAAATCATATGGGCCGTTCGATGGACGACTGTAGTTGCATTTCGGAAGTAAATCTTTAAAGCACTAGACTTACGATTTGAAACCTCTGGAATATCACTAGAACCGTTAGATTTATAGAAATCAATGGTTGAGATTTTATTACCATACAAATGGTTATAAAGTTTTGTTTCTCAATGATTGGGTGACCTCGGCGGGATGCACAACTTTCGAAGTGACAACTCATTTAATGAATTGTACGATGCCATTAAGGGATGTCTTCTCAAACACCAATTGGATAAATTTAACGAAATCTTTTAAATCCTCCAAAAGGATAGATCTTAAATAAGGCATTAAGGAGTTTGGAGAAACAGATTTAGTAGCAGATTGTCACTTCCTGCTGTAAATTTAAGTGAGCTTGTATACGAGGAAAGGTGGCAGCATTTTGAACTCCATACTCAGAGTTTCCTCAAAATGGTACTTCCAGCCGATATTAGGGTATGGGAAGATGAAATTGTGGCCTTCATGCAACCAAATTTTAATTGGCCTGAAGAAGAGCAACTCGACATCATTTCCCAGCTACGTTCAGTGGCATGGAAAGAGAAAACCAGCTATGCCGAGTACAACAGGGTAATTTTTGTTTTAGAAGAAGAAGAAGAACGCGCTGGATTTCATAATTTTGTTCTGGAAATGCAGCTGGAACTGTAAAAAAGTCTTGACACCTCTAGCAGTTTAACAACATACATGAATCCTTTTGTGAATTGTGAATTTGTGACACATAATGATAAGGGGGCGTAGTTTCATCTTTTGAGCGCTTTTTGAATTTTGATTGTACAGGGTGTGGGGTGACAGGTTTGTGAAACCATATTTTTGGCATTAGAGAGATAAAAGAATATATTTCTAAATCTATGTATTTATCAATGCTTCCTTTTAATTATTAATGAATTGTGCTTCTTCATGATAATTATTCAATGTTTATCTGTTAGTGTTAGGTCAAATTCAGAATGCTTATTTTTTCATCTCTGAGACTTTGTGTTCAGATTAATTCATTTGTTAAAAGAGAAAATATTGCTTTTCTTTACTAATTGTCAAAAAAAAGGACTTTGTGTCATTTGTTTTAAAATATTTTGCATCTACTTTCATGGTTAAAGTGACAAGTTTGTACACCAACAAGAAAAAAGAGTTGCAATCCAGAAGTAAATCTTTGAAGCATTAGACTTGCGAATTGAAACCTCCAGAATAACACATTAATCGTTAGATGTAGACATGTGGCGAGATAAAGGCCCATTGCTCATCGCTCATTCACTCTTTTCAATGCCTCGAATCTCGATGTTGTACATTTTATTTCATTGAAATTCTCATTCTTTTTGAAGAAAGTGTGGTTGGCAATGGCAGTGGGGGCGATTAATGTCATATGTGATATGAACATCCGAAGCAATTTCTTGGACAACTCATAGCTTTGATGAAACAAGATTTGTAATGATTTCATATCGTTTGAATGAGTGATTTTGACAGCTTGTTAGTTGTCAGCTTGAGGTAGAGCTCAAGTTGGCACATAGCAAGACGTCAATCAAATTAGAAATTTTAATTATACAGGCTGGTAGCGGCACTGGTGGCCTATAAATAGGGATAGTGATTCAATGATTAGTAGATAGTGTCATAAGGGTTTTTATTTTATAGGGTTAATAAGGATTCACGAAGAAGATGATGCAGTATTGGGGATACTGTAAATTCTCCTACCTATAATTATGTAGTTACAGAGTAATCAGCAAAAGATGAATTTCCTTCAAGTTCAGAATGGGTGGAATTGGAAAGAAGTTGATTTGGTTAACCTAAATTTTCAGACGAGTTTTGAACCAGGATGAGGAGCTCTGATGGAAATAAGTGCTATCCCAATGCATAGAGGCTGCAGGTAAAAGATGGGAATAGATTTGCTTCTCCTCCTGTATTCTAATAGCTCCCATTTCCCCAGCATGGTAGGCCAGGCAAGCCCCATGCATTTATTTTCCAAGAGACATTTGTATTTCATCTTCTGTATGACTTTGGTTCTCGAAGGGGATAAGTACATTTTGTATCTTCACGTCTCCCATTTCCCCAGGACTGATTGGAACCCCCTTTGCCCAACATGGTTGGCAAATCCACCAGCAGAAGCTTGGAATCATGAATTTATTTTCAAAACCACATTTATTTTTAGAGATAGATGTGTAGTAAGTTTTCAGCAACAAAGCTTGGAAATTGGAATCAATTTGTAATCCATTGTAACGAGCAACAACTTGGAATGAATTATTAAATTTTGTCTATGTAAAGTACTAAAGTGACACACTGACATATGTTATTTATACAAAACAGGAGCTATAGTGCTACTCGTCTGTAAAAAGATATGTAATAATGTGACATTGAAATTCAGTTGCAATAAAATAAATGGTTGTGTTGTGTTATTCTTGAATCTTGATTCCTTGAATATTTGTTATTCATTTACGTTTAAGAGTAAAGAGTTGTTTTCTGAGTTCGGAACTTTAGTGTCTATTAATAATTTAAAATATTCAAATCAGTCTTTTTTTCTTTTGAGAAATTAAGTAATATACTCTATGCAATATGCACTTGAGAATTCATAGTTACTCAAGTTTCAAGTTCAACCGTTGGATGAACATTTGATGTACGGTTGTAGTTACTTTCCATAATGAAATGAACAGAGCAATAGCCTTCCCAATTTAAACCTCAGGAATTACCCTATAACCATTAGATTTAGAAAGATCAACGGTTAAGATTATGACAATAGCAAACAATCAATATGAAAATTTTATGATGATTTGGTCATTTAAATGCCTATCAAAAAATTTATTTAATTTACGAATTTTTATATAAAATCTTTTATAAATGGAAGATCTTGAAAAATTAGAAAACAATGATAATTATTAGCGATAAATATAAAAATCTACTGTTATAATTAACAATTAACAAAATTTTCTAAAATCGTATTAAAAATAAATCTTGTTAAATATATTCTAAAAATTAAAAATAATTATGTTTTATTTTGAAAAGATTCTAAATTAATATATATTTTTATAATAATATTATAAATCACATATATTAATATAAAAAATGAAAGCTATTAATAATATAAAAAATTCAAAAGTTTCTAAATTCATATTAAAAATATTCAAAAAAGTTATACTCTATTTTCTTTTTATAATAAAAATTATAAAATGATATAGATTATAAATTAAAATACTATATAATAATTTTTTACAGTTTAATAAAAATATAGCAAGTTAAACTATACGGTCTAATACATTTTATAGCTACAATATAGGTCAAATTAAAAAAATGGTCAAATATTTAATAGACCATCAAATTTCAGGCCTGCTGTCAACTGTCAAGTGATTAATGTTTATTTTTAAAGTTAATATAATAAATTACTCAAGTTTCAACCATTGGATGAACATTTGATGTATGGTTGTAGTTGCATTTCGTAATGACATGCACAGAGTGATGGGCTTCCCAACTTAAACCTTTGGAATCACCCTATAACCGTTAGATTTAGAAAGATCAACGGTGAAGAATTTGCAACTTGTAGACGTAAGACGTGTCATTCACTTTAATGTTCCAATTTCGAGAAACAAAGCATTTAAAGAACTTTGTACTGCTAAGTGTCAACTGTCAAGTGATTAATGTTTATTTTAAATAAACTTTAAAGTTAATATCATAAATTACTCAAGTTTCAACTGTTGGATGAACATTTGATGTATGGTTGCAGTTGCATTCCGTAATGAAATGCACAGAGCAATGGGCTTCCCAACTTAAACCTCCAAAATCACCCTATAACCGTTAGATTTAGAAAGATCAACAGTTAAGAATTTTCAACTTGTAGTCTTGTAGACCTAACTCCTAAGACGTGTCATTCACTTTAAAGTTCCAATTATGAGAAAAAAAGCATTTAAAACACTTTGCACTTTGAAATTGTACAGTGATTTTTAAAGTCTTCAATCTTCAGATTGCTCATTGGCCATTGCAGTGCACCACCCTATTTTGGATTCCATAGTTCCACTTCCAACAACGCCATTCCAGTTTTCAAGCATCGGGACTCAGAATCTGGGTAAGTGAAAGAATTCCTGCGGCTACGTTTCATCATTTGACATTTCTTAAAATCTTATTTTGTCAAAGTTTGAAGTTTGGTTTTAGACTTTAGAGACTCAATAATTCATTAAAATTAAGGAGGACTAATAGGTATTACTTATTAGGGAATTCAAATTTCACAACTTCACATTTGTACAAGCATGTCTACCACTAGTACCACTAGAGCAATGTCCGATAAAAAAATACATTATGCAAAATTGCTTAAAACCCCAGGTTTCACCGTTGGGTACCATGATATTTATGATCCTGAAATCTATGGTAGGCGTACCTCAGAACTTAGATTTTCATCTCAGAATAAGGCTGCAAAGCAAACAAAAGTTAATAGTATCAGTGCACCGTGGGTAACTGGATTAGGCCGCATGATGTTACATGAACTTTTCCCTTGCCCATAATTTATCAATGTCTGTGCCGAAAATTATGATGATAAGAAAAGAGCAATTGTTAATAAAGATAACCAAGAAGAATTGTTATCCATTAATGCAGAAGAACTTGGAAAAGTGTTGGGGTTTACAATCGAAGAATTTAGAAACCACCACATTGACCTAGAAAAGCTTGCTAGTGATTATGAAGCAGTGGAAGAAAGGCTGAAAAATGATTTCTTAAATAATATAGTTAAGGATAGAAACAAATTGAAAGGTGATCAGAAGCCTCCTTATAATTTGGATTTTGGTAAACCATGGGTTCAGGATACTATTTCCATGCTAGCATTTTTCCTCGGTCTGGATAGTAATTTGGAAGTGGGTGCAAGCCTCCTTGAAATGGTATATAATATCCATTATGCTGATGAACATGTCAAATATAATTATACTCAGCACATTGTAGAATCCATGCATAAACAATTTTTAATGATTAAAGTAGGTTCCACGAAGACATTTAGGTTCACAACCTACTTGTGCTATCTTTTTCTATTCAAATTTAGAGGAATGTTTCAGACCAACAAGCTTCAGATTCAGCCCTACAGTAATGTAGAGGAAAATAAAATGGCTCTAGGATATGAATGGACCATTGAGATGAGGATGCATGATTCTCGAAGGAACTACAGTCATTTTGTAAACTACTTTTTGGATCCATTGCATCAAGTAATTACAAATAATCTAATGCCTAGATTGCCTATGTCATGTAGAAACTGCATGCAACTAGAAAAATAAATACAATTGGTTGATTGGTACTTAATGGAAGAATATACTATGCTAAGATTTTATGGATCGGGAGTACAACCATACAAACTTCCAATACATGTGACAAAAAGGGTTTTTGCATTGGAATACGTAAGGCAGGTGCAAAGTGTTGATGAACTACACTTTCTTAGTCAGCAAAAGAAGACCTTATTTCCTTCTTTACCTTTTTCATGTGGAGGGTTCACATTTGAGAGAAAAGCATTTAGTGTGGCACATAATCTTTTGTTTTTTTTTGCATTTGATGCTATCTGTCACTGGAAGTATGATCCATGTGACATCATTAAATCAATGATTGTGGCCAATAGGAATGCTGCAAATACAATTCAACATCAAAGTAAACCCTTGCTTGAAAACTTGAGAAACAAGGATTCTTGGGATGAGGTCAAAATAGCAATGGAGAAAAGTGCTGCTAAGAATGGTATTTCTTTTGAACAATTGTCAGGTGAAATTATGGCATTGCACTGAAAGACAATCAGGACATACAATTTTTTTTATGAAAAAAGTGATGAACGATCTAGTCGAGTAAAAATTCCAGGTTCTCTAGAGAAGGATGTTATCGATAAAAAATGGTCATGATCAAAAATTACTGCCTTTTGGTCTATGAGGAAGGACCTAGGAGAAGAAAGAGCTCTTGTAGAGTATGATGATAACGAAGAAGATGAAGAGTTTAGCAAATTGTGGAATATAGAGCATCTTGATGAACGTGATGAATCTGATGATGATATTGATATGGAAGAAGAAGAACAAAGCCATGCCAATTACAAACCTGTTTTAAGTGAGGCCGCAAAAGAAGAATATGCTTCAACATATACTACAGGAGCAACCATACTTCAAAAAATTGGTTATGAAGGTGGTCCTTTGGGGTCCAAAGGACAAGGCCCTTTGACAATACAAATTGTTGAGCATAGAAAAATAGTTGATAAATCTGGCCTTGGATTTGGAGGTGAAAAAGTAGACCAAGGGGATACAAGACAAAATCAATTTGTTAGAGCTTCTAGTCCTCATCCTCATGGTCATATACAATCACAACTAGGACATGCCCTTGGTGGAAAACTTAGTGCAACTCGGAGTGCCATTGGTGGCGATGGTATGGGTAGTAGTACTAGTAGTGGTCAACATATGCTACAATGACAAATTACACACAATACTAAGAGGAAAACAAAAAAAGATACCACAAAAACACTAAGTGATCAAGGCAATCAAAAGAGGCAAAGGATTTTGATAGGTCCAAGTCACACTATCAGTGGATCCACTAGTACCACAAAAGATTTATTTCTAGAAACTCCCACAAATCTAGATAGTGTGGGTGTGACATCATTAGCAACTGCAATTACTCCTATTCCTTCGCCATTCAAGCATTCCATTGTTCCTGCCTCCCCAGGTTATGATTTCATTGAAGAGTTTAAAAAGAAATCAGACTTGAATTAAAAAGAAAAGAAGCAACTAATGGAGAGTGTGTCTGCTGTAACTTCAGAGACTGCAACAACCATGGTATTACCCACATTTGACACAAATAAATAAATCATGGAGTACACAATTGTTGTTCCCACAGTTCAAAACAAACCAACAAATTAGATGGATTGATCTGAATACCAGGTAACCAATTTTCAATTGGATTTTTCTGGCCTGAAAAATACTGACAAAATTAATGTATCAAAGAAGAACAATGATTTGGTGTACACATCATTGCTAAAGCAAGATAGAGAGAAGAAAAGGTTGCAGACCTAAATAGAAAATTTACAGGAAAGCAACAGATAACAAGAGCAATGAATTAGAAAAAGGAATAATAAAATCTGCCTCTACATCAACAAGCAAAGAGGATAAATCAAATGAGAGAGAAGTGAATGACCTGAAGCGAAGGCTAGATGAGAGCAACAAGAAATATGATGAGGAAAAATCCACTTCAAAAAAATTAAGAGTAAGCATTTCAAATGGAAATGTACAATGGGAACAAAAATTGGAGAAATAGAGAAAACAATTGAAAGATTGGAGAAAGAGCTAACAAAAGCAAAAGAAGAAATTAAGTCTTCTCAAAATAAGTTATTTGCATTTTGTAGATATATAGTGAGGCATATGAAACAAAAGATCTAGGATGAAATAATGCAGAGGTTTGATCATTTGTGTGACATGTTTCAATTGATTGATGCTATCAGACAACATTATAAGAAGCTCAACAAATATTTAGTGGACAACAAAAAGGTGCTAGAATTAGAAAAATCTGCAAATGAAGTTCTACAAACAGTCTACAAAGCCAGTGACAATGATCTGAAATCAAAAGGGATTACTAATCGGATTGAAACCTCAATGAAGTTGTCATCTATCATTGAAAAGTGTTCAAGAATGTTTGGAACAAAGGAATATTTTCATTTGGTTGCAGACAAGATGAAGGTGGTGGATGAAAAGGTAAGGAACTTCATAGAGCTTGGTTTTCTGGAGGCTTTTGACACAAATGAGTGATTCATTGGAAAGGATGGTTTCAAAAAGAAGATGGAAGGTGCAAGGAAGATTGATTTGGACCAGTTTCCTCAGAACCTAGATGTGAACTATTTTAATTTGGATTCAATCAGAACACTGATAACCTTGAATTCAAAATTGACTGAAGAATTCAAGACAGGTTCCACTTCTAATTACAATCATGAAATGTTAACAAAAATTCAAGTCAAACAATATCAGTTAGAACAAATGGAAATTCCACCTCCTGAAGAGTGGAAGTTTCTAGAAAAGGTGATACAGTGACTTGATGTTTTATTTTCAACCTTTGATAATATGAGTTTCCAAGTTCCAACTCAGCTCTGTGCAGATTTGTCTTTGGGCATTGGCAAGATTTTGCATTGCCAGTGCCAATATGTACTCCTCCATGTGAAATTCAATTAAAAAGCTCAAATTCAGACTTCAATAATGTGATGATGTTCAATTATCTGTCTTATTTATTTTATCATTTGAACTACTGATGAACTTGATGGAACTTCTAATTTTTCTCTCTGAATTCCTCTTTGTCTTGACCTTGTCCTGGTTTGTCAATGTGTCATATTGCTTGGGAAAGAACCTAAGGTTGGGGTTTTTATTTTGGTTTTCATGAAAATCCTAATGTCGTATGTAATATTTTGGGTGAAAATCTATTCAGATGTTACCTTTTTTGGGTGGGTTTTGTTGGTGTTTTTTAACGTAAACCAAGTTTGTCTCCTAATCTACCTATGGAATTGCCAATTCCAATCAAGGGCATGGGATGATTACAACATTATTTCATAACTTATGATAGTCATTTTATTTGCAATTTGGCAGCAAGCTCTAAGTAAAGACATACAGACACATGACTTCACAAACTCGTACTATTTAAACCAGTGCCATATACCATTGGGGAGTCAAATTCACAAACATTTAAAATTTCTCAAAAGATTCAATTTTTCAAATATATAGCATATAAGATCCCTGGCAATATTGCATCACAATAGTGTCAATCCATATCCTAACCCAATACTTCTTACTAAATCCCTTTACAAACATATCTATCCATGATTCCATCCAAGCATTTTAATTAATTCCTTGAATTAAAGCCAAAATGGAAAACATACACACCAGAGCATTGAGTAGTGAGATGAACACCATAATCCTTGATTATACTATTCAAAATTATGATATGTTTATACAAAGGAGAGACATGAGCTCGAAATATAACATCACAATTCAAATGCTAGTACTGTTGCGAAACATCAAATCTTCATAGACCTAAAACCTATTCTGCAACTATACCTAGACTCGACCTCAAAATATCTGACTTGCCAACCCCTATTTCTGGCCTTGAAATCCTTCTTATAGAAAACGAAGGAGCAAAAAAGCATTGGGCCAGAAATTACACATGTCATTGGTCAATTATTAATAGACCATAATCAGTTATACTATAACCGCTGAGTTGTTAGTTGCCGATAATAGACACTGTTTTACTCCTCTTTGGTTAAGTACTTGTCCACCCATTTCTGGTATTCCTCATCCGTTGTCCAGTTAAAATTCACCACCTCGATCACCCTAGTATCGTAAGGTGTGTACTTCACCGCAACTTGGTTAGCCTCTCTCAAAAGACTCTAAGAATATGCTGGTATTAATTATTTTATCCATACTGCTCACCAGCAAGTCATAGTCTGAGCCATCACAAATCAATTTGATTTGTGCATCAATAACCTCTTCTGCCCTATCTTGCCACTGCTGCAATGTCTTAATATTTCCCTATGCATCTATTATATTTGGTAGAAAAGTATCATTCCAGTCATCAAAACTCTTTACTAGTTCTCTAATTTTTCTATTGAAATCATTAGGTAGGGCTTGAAATCCCTTCAATGATTTCAAAAAATTTAGAGTAAGCTTCAATGACTGAGGCCTGTTGTCTACAACAAACCTGGAAGCCTTAAACATAACATCTAAATCAGTGGCCCGAGGGATCCACTTCTCAACCAAAGGCAGAACTACTTCCCGATCTCTTTTAATGTTTTTAATTCCACCCAAGAACAAAGAATACAAAGAATGTACAAATGGCAACCTACAATCAACCTTCTCATTTAGATGCTTCAAAACGGTGTCAACCACCTCATTGTGTTTAGCAATTGCATCATCCTCAATTGCCTTTAGGGTAGCCTGCAATTCTGTGATTTTATTCAACATTTGCTTCTTGGTAGGATCCACAGAATACTCAACTTCCTCTTCAACTGGCTTTGGTGCAGGGCTGAGAGAAGGTATCTGAATGGGGGACCCAGGAGTAGAAATGATTGGGATATTAAGGGGAACTGACCCTAAAGTAGTGGGTAGTGCTCTGATACTAGGGGCACTGGAGGATTCTCCTACCTGTGCATATTTTAGTCTATCTACTTCAGACTACAGCTCAACATTCCTCTGTTGTATTCTACTATATTCCCCAATTATTACGTTGTATTTCTCCATCAAACTCTTCTTTTCAGATTCCTCCATTTTAGTTGTCTTTTGGGCCAATTTGGCCACATTCAATGTCAAGCTTGTGGCTTTTGTTGTTGAGGTTTCAAAAGCTCTCTTGATGATGAGCTCTCCCCTTAGACTTGGGCCAATATCAGCCACATTTGGTCTTCTACCCTGGGGTGCCAATGCCTCTATGGCCAGAGTTTCATATTGCTCACTAAAAGCAGAGTCTTGCAGAGCTGCCTTAACCTCTTCCTCATTGTTTTGCACAGGATGCTTGGACTGTAGGATAACATTGAATGCTACAGCATCAGCTATGTCCCATTCAGGCAGAAGTAAGACACATGCCTAAGTCACAAGTCTCCTTCCTTCCTCAGGAGTAATGCTCTTGAATTCCTCTATTAGTTTGGCCTTAACTTCATCATCATTCTCCTGTTCAGACCTATCAGGTTTTGAATCTCTCCTTCTCTTGCATTTATCCTGATATTCCTCTAATTTCATTCTCCAAATTAACTGCAAGAATACAAGAGTCTTCACGAAGGCATCATCATCCAGGAATGCCTTGCAGGCCTCCATCCTGGCATCTTGTACACACTGCCCCTTTATATCCATATCAGTTAACACCAATTGTGTTGATCTAGGAGGAGAAGGGATACCGACCTGCATGTCTTGATTCAGTTATAAATATTTCATCCATTAGAGCCTCTTGTGTTTCCTCAACCCTTTGCCTCTTTAGGCTTGGCTTTGATAGTAACTCTACAGGATCATTTCTCGGTGGTGAATCTAGGTCCACAATCCTTATCCCTCCAGGTTTCCTGATCCCTTGGCCCGGTTGTGATGATGCTTGCATTATTTGTTTTCCCCTTTTATCTCCTACCTCCTCATCACTGCTATCATCTCTCTTCCTCTTGTATAGAGGCCTATCCTCTAGTGGCTGATAAGTTGGCCTTGTTTCTTCAGGCCTCGCCTTCGGTCTCTGAATTCCCAAGTTCAGTTCCAAATTGAATTTCTTGGTTTTCAAGGTGCTCATGATATCTTTGAAGTTATTCATTAAGAAATCTATTCTTTTGTGAAATGGAGTGAACTACATCAGTGGATCATATTTTGGATCCATTTTATGCACCATAGCCAGCAGTTTCTCATAGGCAATCCATTTCTCTTTATTCAATTCCTGCCTGCTCAAATCAAACTCATTTCTGATTAGATCCTCAGGAAAATTGAAAACATGTGCAAACTTGCCACCTTTAATTCGTTGCCTGAATAGGGCAAAGAATCCCTCGGGGTCATGCTGCCTCTTAGATCCACTCTTCAAATGATAATCATAAAAAAATCTTCCAAAGTGGACCCATCCTCCCTTGGAAAAGACAAAATAAAAAACAACAGTATAATCAGGGAATAAAGTCCCTTTTCCTTTCCCTGTCAAATTATCCTCATGAATGCAACCTAATTACCACATGAGCTCAGAAAATCCCATCCTTGATGGTACATTATATGGGAGAATGTAAGGAGCTCCCTGGAAACCATAAACCCTTAGGACAATGCTTACGAGGTATAAGATGATGTCACCCCAATTGTGCCACACCTTCAAATCAGGCTTCCTCACTTTGGGTTGGAGGAAATCATGCAAATCCTTAGGGACCCTTGGCACATTTAACACCAATCTAGCTCTAAGTCTAGAAGCAAAAAATTTATCAAACTGCATAAAGCTAGCACCTCCCCAATTGCAAGACAAATCTACACTCCAAACCTGTACTGGTAATCTTTCTCCATTCACTTCTTGCCTCAACACCATTTTCTCTGAGAAGAAGTCGGTATTCTTGTACAGGAACATATGCATTAATAGGGAGTACCAAAAGAAAGGAGTACCAGTGTCCCCCATATGCAACTTCAACAAACCCTCATGTATCTTTTCAGCAAGAAAATATGCATAGTCGTACACTACAGAAAAATTGGGATGCTGAATCTGAGCCCCCATAAACATATAAGTAATGGGCATCATGGTATTAGGGTTGAAACCTAAAATCTGGAAAAGTGAATAAAATGTTGCCAAGAAGTGATTAGCAAAACAACTCAGCCTGAAAGGCTCCTGATCAGTTGGGATGATGTGAATCGTTGAACTGCCTGCCTTGGCTAAATGAGGAGGAAGCAATTTTGATTTGAAAAGAGGCTTTGACCTAGCATATTCCTGCTTCATTTCCTCAAAATATACCCGTACTAAGAATGGGCTATATTCACTCAAATCGAAAACCTGCCAAATCTCATCTGCATTTACATTCAGTAGAACCCCACCATCATTATCCCTGATAATCCTTGTAACAAGATCATATCGTGCTGCCACTGCTCTCAGTAGGTCAATATCAAGAAATACATTTGGTACAACTAGTTTCCCCATATCGTACTTCCAGCCATTACAGAAAGGATGAGGCACATTTCGCTGCCCATACCATCTCCTAAACATTTCTAGGCCCGTCATTTGGACCCTAGCATCTGCAATATTATAGGTTTTACACCTTAGTCCCTCACCTAAGGCTTTCCCATTCATTAAAACCAAACCCCTCTTCTTGTCATTCGTTGATAGCGGGAATTGATCTAGGAAATCGTCGTATAAATTCCTTTGCAAATAATCAATATGGCCAAAATGCTACTTTGATGGCACCATTTCAAACAACCAGGGCTTCTCCTAAAATCAAATTCTTGAACAAACTAGGGCGACCCAAAACGAAATTACACCAGAACTTTGTAATTTCCCACAATTCAAAAGAACCAGTAACCTTACAGTCTTAATCAACAAGACCCCTGACCAACACAATACAACCCTCCACAAAAAACACATTCAAACAGAAACCGTGGCATAGAAGGTAACTCATGGGATTTCGCGCCTTGCAGAAAACCAAACCTCGCTGTAATTGCTTGAAAAACTCAATCTCTGGCTTTGGACCGCTTCGAAAAAATTTGAATGCCTTTGTGGTGAAGATAAAATGGAATTAACTACTTAAAGCCTATGAAAAATGGCCAGTAGACGTCTCATCCACCATTAAAGCTCACTTGCATGCCACGCTAATGACTTCAATCATATTTGATGCAAATTTAAATCCTCGCCATCGATCTCTTATTCCTGTCAGATCATCAATGATCAGACGACCATCTTCAAAAGGCCAACAACCTGACAACATCTCCATGTCATTATCAAGGGCCCACCATAATACACAGTGCCAAAGGAATACACGTGGCGTCCGCCCGTGATATCGCAATCACTAAACACCCTTCACTTTAGGATCATGCGATGGCGGGCAATCGTTGATTCCCTCCATCGTCGATCATGATCATTCACAACAGTGAGCAGCACCAAAACCTATCCGTCGAGCAACTTTTCATCAAGGTTAAAACATCACCGTCGATCTCAAGCACGTGCATCTCACATCTGGTTTAGTAACCCACTCTATAATGTACTAAAGTTTGATACAAATATTAAGCACTTTATTTACTCATTTTTAGCATCGGTAACCTAGGACACGTGGCACTCGCCCGTGATATCGCAATCACCAAGCAACCAACAGTGATGTCATCACGAGATCGCAGGGAACGGTCAAGATCAACCATAGGGAGATTGACGGTCACTAAAAATAACCCCTACAAATCAATACAATTACTTAAAATAAAAGAGGGGAAGGGGACACCGCCTAGGACAATGAAAAATGATGGCTCAAAGTTGTTCTAAAACACAAGGCACGGTCCGACCCAAACTTGAGAAATAAAAGTTCAGGCGAAATATTTAGCATTTTTATTAAAAGGGGCCTGACCTAGACAATTCAATGGGACATAAGTTGTTTTCAAATCACCCTCAAAAAGGTAATGTCAGAAAAGACCCAACCCAAAGATATACATTATATGGCAGGTTACTAAAGCGGCTGCGAGATACACGTGCTCAAAATCATAGAGGTGTTATAATCTTGATGAAAAAGTTGCTCGATGGTTATGTTCAACAACAGTGGCTATTATGAATGAACACGATTGCCGATGACGGAGATCAATGGTTTCTCGCCATCGTGTGATTGGAAGATGTGAGGTGTTTATTGATTGCGATATCACGGGCGAGCACCACGTGTATTCCTTTGGCGATGCATAGTGTGGTGGGCCCGTCGTGTTGAGATGGAGATTACATCAACCTTTTTGAAGGAAATCGTTCAATGCTCTAATGAAAGTGAAGGATCGATGGTTGGGATTTGAATTCGATCAACATTAAGTAATTTTCCTTTGTTCTATTTTACCACAAAGTTATAACAGATTTTGGTTGTGTCTTGATGACAGTTTTGGGCCACTTTTGGCGTAAGTTTCTTGAGGTTTGGCGGCTGGCCAGTGCATCAGTCATTCTGTAGTAGGTTTTAAACTCATTAGAGTTTGATGTTTCAGGACAGTACTAGCATCTGAATGGAAATTACTCATTTCGAACTCGTGTCTCTCCATTGTATAAACATATCATTATTTTTAATAAAATGATTAAGGGTTATTTTGTTCATTTCTAAGTTATGGATGTTGAACTGTTAGTCTGTTAGCTTCTGTTATGTTTTGACTAAAAATCCTGATATGATTCATGAAGTGCAATATAATATAAAATATCATGGAGACTTGGAGTGCAATATAAAATATCCTGATTCTTGAACTCGAAGTGCAATGATTCACAATTTATTTGAATACAATATAAAAAATCATCAACTACTGTTTGGAATATGATTCATGCAGTGCTTGAGTGCAATCTAAAATAAGATTATAAGATATCATGAACTTGAAGTGCAATGATTCACAATTTTCATTTAATAGAATATAAAATATCATCAACTACAATTTGGAATTTGGAACAATGGAAACTGATTCAAGAAGTGCAGTAAAAATACCTAAAACCTACTAATTCTCTTCCATTTACCAAACGGAGTCAGGGTCCTCAAACCGATGCTCATCTTTAGATAAAGTAAAAGAGTCATCTTGATTTAGAGACTGGTCTGCACTTTGTTCGGCCCGTGTCTCAAAATCAACATTCATTGTTTGATTTGTGTCAATTTCAATATCATTGTCATCTTGATCTATCCCAGGCCCACTGCCACTGCCACTAGTACCACCAGCAGTACCAATGGCTCTTGGAATTGGAGAGCCTGTGTTGCACAACCCGGCCCCTCTTCTTTCACATGTGGACCTCCAGATTACAAGTGCCCTTTCAAAAGGAATTTTTTTGACATTATACGCAGTTCCTTTCATCCTCAAGCAATTTTCCAAATTCTTGTCCAGTTTGTTTCTTAACTTTGATTTCAAAAACCCTAATGTACTGAAAACTCTCTCATCCTCCACCGACCCCAATATCATTGTTTGACATAAATCATCAAGTTTGAAATATTCTGACATCGAACCACACAATATTTCACTTTGACCTAAGCTTGTCCAAACCTTTTTTATTGATCCCAGTTCAAAGGCCTTCTCCTTGCCCATGGAATTAGATTGGTCCCTCATAGCTATTGCAAAACTTCGACATTGCTTTCTAAGCTTATTTTCATTTAAAATTCCTTCTATTGCTTGTTCATTGTATGTTATCTTTTTCAAAAACTGTTCGATCACGATTTTTACTTGATCATGAAAATATTTTGGGTTATCTCAATTTACCCAAAATTGAGGATACACAATACCCATGGCTTCAAGTTTTCATGTCGAGGGAATCTTTCACGAATCTCTGAGGAAAGAGATTTTGCAATTTCCTTCAAATGATCACTAACAGATTTAACAATGTCGTTAAAATATTCCTCGTTAACAGGTACTTCTTTTCTAGAGCGCCTGACTGTCTTACAATGGTACATTGGTATCTCATATCCATGAAGACAAATACATAAGTGTCCACTTGCATTAAACTGTAAATAATTATCAGGATAATTCAAATCAGTAATTTTCCGCCACATCAAATAATTTGCGCCTTCTTGTGTTAGATCTAGATATAGATGATTGAGGGCCAAGCATGTAAGTTTACGTAGATTGGCATATTCATAAATATACATAGTTCTATCTTGGGCTTTCTTCACAAGATTTTTCATCTCATCCAACATGGGGAGAAGACTAGCTAAAGTCAAGAGTGTCTCTATATCGCTTAACCTATGTAAGAGTTCAGGAGCTTTGTCTATTGTGCTACGATGCTCGTACATCAACCCAATCAAGGATTGATATTCTGAAAGAACTCGTTGCACTGGTCCATGCAGGGAGATCCATCCGGTATCAAAATCCTTGAGAAGCTTGTTTCCAGGTGTTATTCCCTCAGCAAAATGTTGAAATTCAAGGAACATTTAGGACTTCGAAAAAAGTATGCGTGGATCCGCAAACTAGATTTTCAACTTTTGATACTATTGGAAACTTGCTTACAATTTTAAATGCTAAATTCATTCTATGGGCCATGTAGTGAATGCCAAGCATGTATGGTGCACAAGTAGTTTGTAACTTTGTGCAAAGACCGCTCCTTTGACCTTGCATCACCGCAGCTCCATCAACTCCTACACACACCAACTTTTTGGCAATTGTCAACTCATCCAAACCTACAATTTCATTTAAAGATTTCTTGACTAGTTCAAATAGATTTTGCGATGTTGAACTGTCCTTCATTTTACGAATACAAAGAAGATGAGCTTGGCGAACATGTTGTTCTATAGTATACAAATGCATACAAACCAAAGAAGTATTGTCTACTGTAGTAACTTCATCTAAAGATAATGCAATGAAATTTGACTCTTTTAATTTCTCCTTTAAATCTTGCTTTTCCATTGCAGCAAGATAGTTCGCCAATTCCCATCCAACGTTTACTGACCAATGTGAGAAGGGAAAGTGGGGAACACTCAAATAAGATAATAAATCAAAATATTTTGGGTAGTCTATCATAGGATGCCCCCTGGATAATATATGAAAAACAACACTCATCTAAACAATTTTTGACAGATTTGTTGCTGCCATGGCTTTTCCAAAATGAGCCTCAAGTGTACCTTCACATTTTTTAATCTTTGACATTCTATTATTATGCTCTCCATAATCTGCGGCATACTTAACATGAAGACATTCTTCCTTTGATTTCCATCGTACGACTAATTGTTCCTTTCCGTCTATGATTTGTTTTCTATAAACTTTACCGATATGCTTTTCTATAGTGTCAAGCTTTAGCTGCATCGTCTTGTCTCTTCCACATTTTCAACTACAAATCTTACATCTAACCTCTGTCGCCGTTTCAAGATCATTTTCGTTTGATACCCCCACTGGTTCAAGGAATGGGTACTTCGACAACCAACCAATTTGAAAATTCCTTGTCATTTCCCACTCGCACCCCAATTTTTCTTTGCCTTTTCTTTTCTTGCTACCAACATCATCCTCATCCAAGTCGATTATCTCATTCTGGCTATCTAGGGTATCCCTTGGAACATCTTCTACGGTATTACCATCCTCATTTTGATACATTTTGATTTAACACAATGACAATCTCACCTTGACCTTCTTGTGGCGGAAGAGTTGATGATGTATCTCCATCTTCAATAATATTTGGTGGAAGAGTTGATGGTATAACTCCACCTTGATTTGATGGATCAAAAGCTTTTCCAATTCCAAAGTAAGACTGTATGGCACCTCCCCATTTTGGGCATTTTGATGGCGTGCCAGTCTCTTCATTACTCACCTGCTCAGGAGTCATACCCTTGCTGCTCGACATATTGATCTCACTTCGAATAAAAGATGGAAAAAAATGTCTTCTTGTTTAAGAAGGACAGACAGATAGAGAATATAGATCCCATTCCCTACTTAAAATTATGTTTAAGACTGAAGCAAGAATGGAAAACAGATAAAGAAATCTTATTATTATAACTAATAATAGTATAAAGAAATGATCACTCACCTTTGAGTCTATGTTTTCGGGTTTCGCTGACTTCTGGATCAAGAATTAGAACCTTAGAACCGAACAAAATGTGTAAAATAGAACAAAATGTGTAAGAACAAATAACAGTTTCAATTGTATTTATATCAATCCATATTTGGCGAATTCCGTGGGATTTTGAAATGGTATGTTAAAAATTTGGTGAATCTCGCATGCTTGTACAACGATACCTTGAAATTTTCAAGGCGAAATAGGTCCTCATAAGCAACTATTTATAGATTTTAACTGGCGAAATGGGTCTTCACAAGCAACTATTTGTAAATTTTAATTGGCGAAATGGGTCTTCATATAATGTTGTTTTAATAGTATTGGCGAATATGTTGGTGACTTTGACATGCTCCTCGAGATTCCAGGCAAAAATATTGATCGGTGCATTGGAAACGCGTAGTCTGTTATGGCAAATTTATTGCCTAAACATGCCTCATAAAAAAAAATAGTTGGCGAATGGACATGCATTGGACCGATAGTCCATGAATTCCTTGTGATTTTAACACCCTGCAGATATGGTAGATTCGCCAAATTCCTAGAATTCGCCACTAAAGTTATCCCTTCTTTCGAGTATTGGCACATGTTTCATTTATATCTTCAAGTTCCATATGTTTTCCTTAGTTTTCCATCTAATTTGAGTAGTCTAATTAGGGGCACTCATGCAGATTCTTGTCTTTTGGATCTTGATCATCATTTGTTTCACAAGAGATTCTTATTTCATTATTATAGCAATCATCATTCGATAACATTTTATAGCTTTTTTATGATTCACTGATGTTTTTCATGTTCTTATTCTTTTTGGAACATTATTTCAGAGGATTTTCAACCCTTCATTTTCCTTTCTCTTTTGGAGAGGAATTTTTCACATGAGGTTTTCTCCCTTTTTCTCCAATTATGAGAGCTTAGATTATTTTTACATGGATACCTCATCAAACCTTATTTTTCAGGACCCATCATTCATTCTTTGCTTTTTATGCGTTGGATTTTAAAGGTTTTTAGCTACTCCCTAAGTTCATCTTAAGGGGGGTGTTAGAGTAATCATGCATCAACTAATAATTAATTAATATTTAATTGATTATTAGTATAATTCATTTCATGCACATAAGCTAAACTTAGAAGTTTTTTTTATGTTAACTGAAGTGAGATTTTATTAGATCATTATGTCTCATCAAATAAGATGGTGATACTTGTCATGATCTAGTCCCTTCATCATTTAGGGTTGCTCCTATAAATCATTCACTCTCATTGTATTATCTCATGATCTCCTTGATGATTTTCAAAGTTCATTTTGTAAGTATTTTCTTATTGAAGATATAACAAATCATTATTTGCAACTCTCTTTGTGCGAAGGTGTTTTTGTTTGTTGTTTTATCTTGTGTCTTGTGTTTATTCATAATTCTAAAATCAATATTTTTTTTCATCCTTTTATCTCTTTATATTGATTCACTATATTCTCCTCCTTAGTAGTCAATAATAAGAAGAATATTTTTTTTTCATGAATATTTCTTAAAATCCATGTAAACACACAAAAACAAATCACATAGTTTTCTTCTTATTCTTGCCTTGTTAATTTCTTTTGGAGTTATAATTATATCCCTATTTCTTTTTATAATTTTTATACCTTAAATTTATCATGCATAAAGTTTATTTATAAATATAAAATTTTATGTATAAAAGCTATAGATAATTTGCATTAGTTTGTTTTTATTAAATCAAATTATAGATAGAAATTCATAACTAATCTTGTACTTTTTGCATGTTGCATACAACTATATAGATTATCGTATATATAACAAAATGTCAAATCTCTACCACCAAAATAATAGATCATTGTATCTCTAGGCACGCATCAACATGCATGTGTGCGCTCAAGGAAAGACATGTGCTAGGTGTTGGGGATATATCTAGTCGTTCGTGTACATCAAATGTGCTCAAATACGTCTGGGCTTAATCGACACACTTTAAGGGTACACTTAAGTGGTTGGGCCCACAACCTTTTAAAACCCATGACTTTCCCGTTTTTACCCAAATTGTTTCCCTTCAAATACTCTATCTCCTCTGGAAAAGAATTATGCATTTCATTTGTAATACCAAAGACAACGCAAGGGAGGAGGATATTATAAAAAGTATAAGGGTAGCTCAAAATGTATTAGCCCTTTCACTTATAAAACAACCATAAGAATATTAATCTTTGGTTATATTTAAAATATACTCCACGGTTATTGATGCAAAAATCTCTACACAATCAATCGAGAAATCATCTAACAATAATCTATATGGATTGTAGAAACTTGATATCATTAATATACTCCACGGTTATTGACATTTTTGATTTTTAATAATTATTAACAATAAATTATTAATAATTAATATTATTAAAAATAATTAAATATTTTTAATTTTAAATTTTAAATAAATTTGTTAATAATTAATATTGCTAAAAATAATTAAATATTATTTTATTTTTATTTTTTAAATAAATTTATTAATTATAAATTTTTCATAATTGATATTTAATAAATTTTTTAATATTAAGTATTTTTTGGATTTTAATTTTTGAAATAAATCTATTAATAATATATTATTCATATTGATGTTTAATAAGATTTATTTTAAAGATTTTTAAATGATAATAAAAGATCAAGTTTCCAAATTAAACTATAGTTAGGAATATTAAACTAATCAATAGTAGATTAATAATCTTATTATTATTATCATCTAAAAATCTTTAAAATAAATCTTATTAAACAATGTGAATAATCTATTAATAATATATTTATTTCAAAATTTAACATTGAAAAAATACTTAATATTAAAATCTTATTAAAATAATTTTTTGATTATTAATTATACTAAACTACAATTCATTATATATGCATGTAATTATGATCTTGATACATAAAACTAAAAAAAATTAATCTACTCTAGTCAAAACATAAACAACACTTAGATTTATAAATTGTCAAAATCTAGAATATTGAATTATAAATTGTTTAAATGAATTTTAATTTTAAATAATTAATAACCAAGAATTTATTATTGATTATTTTTAATAATTTTAATTAATACTTTATTATTAATTTAATTATTATTAGTAATTAATTTTTTATTGTTAATTATTATTGACTGTTGATTATCTACTATTATTATCATATAAAAATCTTTAAAATAAATCTCATTAAACATCAATATGAATAATCTATTATTAATAGATTTAATTGAAAACTTAAAATCTAAAAAATACTTATTATTAAAATCTTATTAAATATCAATTATGAATAATTTATAATTAATAAATTTATTAATCAGACAAGACCAAGTTCCTAACTATAATGTGATAGAGAAAACTAAAAAAATATTATTCTACTAGTCAAAACACAAACAACACTTAGATTTATAAATTGTCAAAATCTAGAATGTCCAACAATAGTTAGATTTATAAATTGTCAAAATATAGAATGTCCAACAATAGTTAGATTTATAAATTGTCAAAATATAGAATGTCAAATGATAAATTATTTTAATGAATTTTAATTTTAATTTTAAGGTTGGTAACTAAACTATAATTCATTCTATGTGCATGTAATTCAAAGTTTGATAGAGTTCAAACTAAAAAAATATTATTCTACTTTAGTCAAAAATAGAAACAACCTTTAGATTTATAAATTGTTTTAATGAATTTTAATTTTACATAATTAATAGCCAAAATTTTATTTTTGATTATTTTTAATAATTTAATTAAAACTATTATTTAAAATTGATTTTGAACATATAATTTATTATTAATGTTCTTATTATTATGTGTAATTAATTTTTTTAAATTTTTAATAATTAATAATCAATAATTTACTATTGGTTATTTTAATAATTTTAATTAGAATTGTTATTTATAATTGATAATTTATTATTAATTTTATTATTATTAGTAAATAAATTTTTATTTTTAATTATTATTGATTATTGATTGTTGATTATTTATTATTATTATTATCATCTATTTTTTTTAAAATAAATCTTATTAAACATCAATATGAATAATCTATCATTAATAGATTTAATTGAAAAATTAAAACGGAAAAAAATACTTAATATTAAAATCTTATTAAATATCAAATATCAATTATGAATATTTTATAATTATTAAATTTATTAAATATCAATATGAATAATACAAAGGTTCGTAACTAAACTATTATTATTATGTGTAATTTTTTTAAATTTTTTAAACAATTAATAATCAATAATTTATTACTGATTATTTTAATAATCCCCTTAGATTTAATTGAAAAAAATAAAATAAAAAATACTTAATATGAAAACCTTATTAAATATCAATTATGAATATTTTATAATTAATAAATTTATTTAAAAATTAAAATTTAATCATTTTTAACTATTTTAATTATTAATAAATTTATTTAAAAAATAAAATAAAAATATATTAATAATTATTAAAAATTAAAAATGTGAAAAATTTAAAATAATAAACTCATAGAATATTTAGGATATTAAATATAACGAAAGATTAATATTCTTATAGCTGTTTCATAAGTGAAAGGGTTAATACATTTTGAGCTACCGTTATAGTTTGCATTGTCTTTGGGATTATAAATGAAATGCACAATCCTTTCAAGGAGCAGATAGAGTGTATCCAGGAATGAAAACGGCTTCGGTAAAAATGAAAAAGTCATGGATTTTAAAAAGGTTGTGGGCCCGACCACCTAAGTGTACCCTTAGAGTGTGTTGGTTAAGCCCGACCCTCAAACACCTACACATGAAGAAACATGCACATAGTAATGATATGGTACTCGTAATGCATGTACCACTTGAGGTCATGGTATAAATGGGGCAACATATTTTGACCCCAAGCGAATACGATCCTCTCCTCCATCTCTTGGATGTAGTGGACGAGGCTTGCATTGAGGTGTGATTCTCACCAGTCTATCATGATTCATAGTGTGACTATCACGATCATCATGTTATGTACCAGAGGCATTGCCATGCAACCCTATTCGAGCCACCACATGTAAATGTGGCCTATCCTATCCTTTGGGATAGCCCACACAAGGAAATATTGCTACACTATCTACACATCCTAGACCATCTGACCCTCCTCGTAGGCCATCAACTCTCCACAAATGGGCGAGTGTAGGATATGGTAGACATCCTCTAATGTGACTGTCATCTCCCCGATGGCAAGATGAAAAGAAGAGGTGTCTATGTCCCACCTCTCCATGAGCACCATCAACATGGGTGCATCACCATAGCCTGACCTGTTCTAAAAATTTGTAGACATCGACATTGATCTCCTAATTGCGGCTCCACAACAGTGTCAAAATCACACCACCACCATGCTCTCGGATCTCAAGAAACTCCTATAAAAAATAAAAATATCATGTCAGAACAATCCATTCTCCATTCTACATCTCAAAAAAATTCTACTCTACATCATCGAAAAAATTCTAAGTCCATCTTTGAGACTATAATGCGTCATGCAAACACCTGCATGGCTCGTTGGTGTCCAAGGCCAAACTAGCTGAAAACGACATGTAGGTAAGATGCTAACGTGACTAACAGACCCTAACATACCAACGAGATGCCAACGTGTCTGGTGGATGTTGTTGCACTGATTAGACCCTGTATTGTTCGAAAACTTCTAAGGCTAAAAAATCAACAAAAAGACCAGTTAAGGAGAAAAATTTCTCGTACCTCATCTAGTGGGTCGCCCCTCACCACATCAGTTCACAACTAGTTGATCCTTGAAAGCTGGTAGTCTTGTCTACGAGGAATTTTCCTGCCAACTCTCTAGAAAAATCAACTCCTCGTAGTGAATAGTAAAAATGACCCTTCCATGGGCCCACACCTAGCATATATGGGAGGGCAAAAACAAGAGGGGCATATACTCTCCTCTTCATCATATTTTTCTTCTAATTCATTGAAATTTTTGTTAAGCATTCTTCTCACCATGGTAGCTTCTTTCAATTTCAAAATTGATCCAATTTTGAGTTTTGTAGAACAAAATTTCACATTAGGTGTTGTATTTTCTCGCTGAACTCGAATGTTGGGGGCAACATCGGTCTCCACCCGCTTGACCTCTGAGGCCTCTACAATATCTTTTTTTGTAAAAATCTATAAAATTTTCAATTTTTCAAATTTAGCATTTATGTCTTATTAGCTACTTTAGTGCAGCTAATTTTTCTATAAAATTCAGCTCACTAAAGTGGGGGAAATTTATGTAGTGTTGTAAAATTGCACCTTGTGACAAATTCACACCTGCACATCTAACCCACCACATTTATGATAAAAACCTATAAGTTGAAATTCCACAATTCCAACTTCATAGGTGAGAATGATGAAGCACCAACAACCTAGATACCTCATTCTTACAAAGTTTTGAGTAGGACACTTGCATGACACATAGACGTCTCTATGACACGCTAGTGTCCCCAAAATTTTTGAGATTCAAATGAGAATATTTCGTGTCCTTTTTCTATGGCACGTGTCATTATGGTAGAAACACAAATATAATGACTCCTCTCACCCATGCAATGTCACAAAACTCCACTTTTCACTCTCATTCTCATCCATTCTAACGTTCTCTCATATGATCTTGCTCTCTCATTCTACTCCATTATTCTTCATTTTCTTGCTCTCTTATTTCCATAGCAAAGCTCTGCTAGATTTCTCTCAAGCAATAGTCATAGTTCTCTTGCATGAAAGCTTATCACATCTATCAAGCCAAGAAGGTAGCCACAAGCTATTGGTATTTCTCTCTTGTTTATTTAATGTTATCTATTTGATCTCATCTATTTTATTTGTAATAGGGGTTATCCTCCTCTGCGAGGTTTGTTTCTATTACACGTCTTTATAGTCATGATAGGGCTTCTCCTCCCTTGCAGGGTTTGTTTCTATCACACATATTTACATTTCATGCATTTTTATCTATCTCTATTTATTTGGTTGTTCGTGGAGGTGGAAACACCAAAACAAGGGTTTGACTAAGGCAAGCCCAAAATAGCCCAAAATAGCCCCAACATTTTCCCCTCTTTGTTTTGTGTGCAGATGTATGGATTTGATAAGCTGAACGTTGCATATTTAAGGCCTTTATTCTCTATTCTACCAGAGATGAAAGCGCGGGGCATATATGTCCCCACAATGCATTGTCGTTCATGGTTGAGGCTTTATCCTCCTAGTGGAAAAACATGTGAGTTATGTACTTTTTGTTTATGTATACTACAAATTTTAATCTTGTTATTAGTTCTTGTTATTAAGAGATTTTATCATTCTTGTTGTTAGTAGTTTATCATTTATTGGATTAAGTTGTACAAATATTCTTTATTCTTCATCTCATTCATCTGAGCTTTGATCCATGAGGTAACCGGGGGTTATTTGTTCCTTAAGATCCCATCGTCTTGAGGATAGTGAATCCTTTGCTTTACAACTAACACCATAGAAACAACATGCATAATGAACAAGAGACAAAAATTAGATGGAAAATTATCCAAAAAGAGATTAGTCAAGTGAATTGAAGCTTTAGAGCTCCAAAGAGCCCTAAACGCTAGTAGTAATCATGTCCACTGAGTTGCTAAAGCAGAGTTCCTTCTTGACCTTTCTTCCTTTTTTTGTAGTTGAACTTGAATCAAGAGACGCCAAAGTGCTTCTTGGAAACCTTTACCCTAAATGATTATCGAGGCTCCCACTTTGCATTTTTCTTTTCCCTTGTCTAGAGATGGTGAATAGAGAGTAGGCAGGACCATCATTATAGTGCAAACAAGACCCTTTGAACCTCCATTGACTTTTGTCTCCACACCCATCTCCATCAAAGAGTTAACAACAAGAGAAGCCAAGTTTTCATTAGAGTAGTCAACCACAATAGTGTTTTCTATCCTAAGTGTGCCCACATCATTCTTCTTTGAAGAAGCCACATCATTATTATTCTAATGAGGACTAAGCCCATTTCCCCCTTCTTTTTCTAAGAATTTTGTGGCTTCCTATTGACTTGAAAAGTAACAACAAAATGACCAAAACTTGTGGCACTTCAGATAAATAGTCAATATAGATTCATACTTATTTACTACACCCAAGCTCCAAGTACAAAATGACTAAAAAAGAAGCTCCTTGTCCACATTTACATTCATATAGAATCTAACAAATACTAGTTGTTTTTAATATTTGATTAAAAAAAAAAGGGAAAAACAATGAATGAATTAGCAATGCCAATCATAATCTCATACTCCCAAAATTCTATGAAAACCCAAAAAAACTAACCCAAATAAACACCTTGTTGATGCACTTATTTTCCACATCAAAACTCCATTTCCATTTTATAAACAAAACCTAATTTTATAAATAAATAAAAACCAAATACATGACAGGCCAAATGATTTGAATACGAATCTTTGTACATAGTAGAGATTATAACTTGATCACTCAGTCTCCACTTCCTGATAGCGCATTTCCTTAGTGCAGCCTAAGAACTTCCCCATGGGAACATTTTCCAAACTTAGAAAATCTTTCGACAAGCTATTTATAATTGGAACTTATTAAAAGGAGGGGTTTACTGGTGGATGATACGTAAGATAAATTTCGAGTTTCAGATTTCCTTTTTCACTCTTCAATAGGTAAGAACTACAAAAGGATTGGCACTATCTCTGGATCCAGCAGTCAGCTGGGCTAGGTGAATTTCTTGTTTGATAACCACAAGAATATCACTGAAAATGGCACACATCTTACAGCACAACAGGTTGCCAGTCTTGATATTGATAAGACAATTCATTTATCATACTCCAAGGAGAACCATTGTTGGTGTATCCGCCTTGGAAAAAGGACGAATCCAAATGAAACCCAAATCACGCTCCAAAGCCTCTGGTGCAGCGTCCGTTCTATCCAGAGACTGTCGGCTGAGGGAAGCCATTGACGTTCTGAATGTCATGGACAAGCAAGGTATAATGATTAATACCGAGACTTATGCTTCTCTTCTCAAGCTTTGTACGGACATGAAAGCAATTAACGAAGGCAAGCAAGTCCACGCCCACATGGAAAACAGCGGAATTAATTTAACCTACTCTTTAGAAACCAAACTTGTCAGTATGTACGTAAAATGTGCCAGTTTAGAGGATGCGCGTCAAGTGTTTAACAAAATGCATAAACGAACTATGTACTTGTGGAATTCAATGATTGGAGGATATTCGAGACAGGGAAACTATGAGGAAGTCCTTAATTTATACAAGGGAATGCTAGCAAAGAGATTGGAGCCTGACAGGTCCGTGTTTGTTTGGGTTCTTAAGGCGTGTTCCCAACAAGCGGGGTTTTTGGAACAGGGGAAGAAAGTTCACAACGATGCTGTTAGATATGGGTTTGAATCAGATGTTCTGGTAGGCAATGAAGTTATAGATATGTATGGGAAATGTGGGGATTTAGAGAACGCACATCAAGTGTTTGACAGAATGTCACAGAGAGATGCAATGTCTTGGGCAAATATAATTGCAGCTTGTGTTCGGAAGGGCTGTACTGGAGAAAGTTTTGAGCTCTTGAGAAGAATGCAAGCAGAAGGTTTGAAGGCCAATTTGGTCTGCTTGTCGACAATTCTCCCATTGTGCGCCAGGTTGGGAGCTCTAGCTCAAGGAAAGGAGATTCATGGTTATATAGTTAGAGGTGAGTTTGAGGAAAACGGTTTTGTTGGGAGGGCTTTAGTAGACATGTATGCTAAATGTGGGAATATAAGGAATGCCCGTAGATTGTTTGACAAAATGCCTCAAAGAGATGTGGTTTTTTGGAATGATATGGTTGCAACCTGTGCTCAGAATGGACATTACAAGGAGGCGCAGGAACTCTTTCATCAAATGCAAGCTGAGGGAATTGAGCCAAATTTGGTTTCCTGGAACTCGATAATAGCAGGATGTGTGCAAAATGGACAGGGAGGTGATGCTCTTAAGCTGTTTTGTCAAATGCAGCAGGTAAGCGTGAAGCCAAACTCGATTACTGTTGCTAGTATTCTTCCTGCATGTGCTCAGCTAGTGGCTTTGCAACAGGGGAAGGAAATTCATTGTTACATTTTCAGAAGTGGGGTTAAGTCCAATGTGGCTGGGACAACCGCCCTTGTAGATATGTACGCAAAATGTGGGCATCTTGAGTATGCTCGCAGAGTGTTTGAGAAAGCATTGGAAAGAGATACAACAGCATGGAATACAATGATAGGGGCATATGCGATGCATGGACATGGAGATAAAGCCTTTGAGCTCTTTTATGAAATGCAACTTGCAGGAATGAAACCAAACAATGTCACATTTGCCGGTGTTCTTTCTGCTTGCAATGCAGACATGGTCGATGAAGCCTGGTATTTGTTCAATTCCATGGATCAAGAATATCAAATTAAGCCTGATGCCGATCATAATGCAAGCATGGTTGACCTGCTTAGCCGTGCAGGTCGCTTCAACGAGGTGAATGATTTGATCAAGAGGAAGCCAATAGAACCTAATGCAAGTGCATAGGGAGAATTCCTTGCTGCCTGTAGAGTCCATGGAAACATGGAGCTTGGAAGATTGGCTCAAGAATGTCTGTTTACCATGGGGCAAATTATGCAAACTTTCCAACATTTATGCTGTGCTATGGAGGTGGGATGAGGCGTTAAATGTGAGAAAGACTATGGAAGAACAAGGTTTATTCAAGACACCAGGATGCAGCTCGATTGAGGTGAAGAATGGTGTCCACACATCTAAGCAGAAGATAGATTACATCCACAACCAAGGAGAATCTATGCATTGTGAGATGAAGGGAGTAGGTTATAAACCCCATATAAACTGTGTTATGTGACTTGGATTTAGGGGAGAAAGAATACCTCCTCTGTTTTAGAGTGAAAAGCTGGCCATTGGTTTTGGACTTGTCAATGTATGCCCCGGGAAACCTATCCGGATAATCAAAACCATTTGTGTTTGTGGTGATGTGATTGCCGGAGTGACCTAAGTTCAATCTAATTCCTAACACATGTTTTAGTGTGGGGATTATTGGTAATTCAATATGAAAGTAACACTAATAAATTACATAAATGATGTTTTCGAGTTTAAATAAAAAAAATAGTGACGTTTTTACTGTCATTTGGATGTTTGATTAGCTAGTTTGGACATATGGTTATATGTTGAATTTATAATAGTGTTTAAATATTTTTATTTCCACCTATGATATGTTTATAGGATTTTTGTCATTATTTGTGATTTATTATGGATTAATTGATTCAATTTTTTCAGATGATCTTCAAAGGAGATTTTTTTTTTTATTAGACTTTGGGCTTTGGTTGTTGGCACTATAGGCAAGAAGCCCCACTAGTTCACCAAGGAGCCTTCCTTTAACACCAGGCTAAATAAACTCCATTGTTGACGTGGTAGAGAACAACCCCACGAGGTTTGAACCTTGGTTGTTGGCTCTACAGGCAAAAAGACCCACCATTTCACCAATGGGTCGCCCCTAATCTTCAATGGAGATTGATTATTATTGTTTGTTCAAATTATTTGATATACAACTTTAATATTTAGTATTTTATTGATATATGCTAATAGTACGTTAGTTTATAAGTTCAATATTAAGAGATGTCTATTGATTTAATGTGATAAGATTATTGTTGTATTTTGATATCATGTTGGTTTATATTGATTTTAATTAGTTATAATGCAACTACAAGCTGCTATGTCTATCTTGCTAATTTGGTTTCATGTTGGTTATATCATACAGCTTTGGCTATTTCATTATGTAGATATGCCTTATATTTGTATTGAATGTGCAAGCAAAGTTCCCAACGATGATTAATTTAGAGACAATCGATTTGGATTAATGAGTTATGAGATGTGTCATGTTTAACCCTACGAATCCTTGCCCCAAATCAATGTTATTTATAGATTCATGTGTCATGTATAAACCTATAAAGTGTGTGACTACTCTATGTAGTTTACAACGCTCTTCTTGTACTATATTTATAATCTTTGAAATACATGTAGGGTTTGCAAAATGGCTAATATATTGTGGAGTCAAAAAGAGTTTTATTAAATTAATGCTTCAATGAATTAGTATTATTGTAGAGGAGGGGGACCAACTACTTTAGGACTCCAAGTCATGAGAGAGTCCTAAGCAATAGGTTGCCTTGATCTACCTCAAGCTTGCTAAGTGTATCAAAAGGATTAAGTTGTTAAGGTAAAAAAAGAAGAGCAATTTGGTTGCTACTATCCTTCTATGAACCTGAATGTTTCAGAGGGTCAGATGAGTTGATTTCTAGAGTCTAACCTATTGCTCGAGGACTCTCTGCCTTAGGACAACAATGCAGAGTACAAACTCTAGCGTGGTGCGTTGGTGTCTCAGTGGTGTGTTGGCGTTCGTACATACATAAGGTCTAAGAGTTAGATAAGAATACTAGAAGTAACAACTAACAACCTGATTGACAAAGTTTTATGCTATGACATAATGTAGGAAAAGTACAAAAATGAAGTACAACAAGAAGAAAATTTTAACTAAACTACATTCAAATTGACAAAGGAAGTCAGAAAGCGATATTGAACTCCTTGCAACTTTATTCTTCGAACAACTCCAACCAAAAAGCACCTAGACACAAAAGGCCAAGGAAAATGTTGGGGTTGTTTTTAGAGGATTGCCTCAGTTTGTCCCCCGCTTTGGTGTTTCCACCTTCACGGACAGCCAGATAACAACGATGTAGAAAGATGATAAATAAATGTATGAAAATGGAAGTCCCAAACAATAACATAAAAAACAATATGCTACCACGTATCACAATGATGCAAAAACAAGTGATAATGGAGGATATCACCTTCACTGCTACGTGCTCTCAAGGCAAGCAGAGGAAGGAGTGAGCTTGCAAGGTCTCCAACAACAACAATGTCGCAACAAACAAAGTGGAGGAGCCGAGAAACCAACATCT
Source organism: Sequoiadendron giganteum (assembly GCA_007115665.2). Lineage (NCBI taxonomy): Eukaryota > Viridiplantae > Streptophyta > Pinopsida > Cupressales > Cupressaceae > Sequoiadendron > Sequoiadendron giganteum. Next base: position 385,768,796 of record CM021101.1, on the reverse strand, counting down.
TGTAGCTATAATGAAGGTGATGGTGAAGCTTGAAAGTGTGTAGTTGATCACTAGAGCATGAAGAACTCAGTTCAGAGTTCAAGAATGGTGAAGAAGTTCTAAGAAGATCAAATAGAATTAAGAGTTAGACCATTTGAATGGACAAAAGGAGGCAAAAGAGTCATTTTGTGCCGATCAAGGGAGCTGAAAGTGTTACGGTTCACGTCCAATGGAGAAACGTAATGCCTCTATGGATTTTAGAGGCAAGAATCTTGTCAAGATTGCACCGTGACACGTGGACATCCCTAACAAAATTCCTCCATTGACATGAAAATGGGTTGTTGAGTGGATGAGGAAAGGTGGAAAACGTGGGAATTGCATCATTGAATTTGTTAAGGTAAGGGGTATGTAAATGGGTAATTTGCCTAGGGGTGCAAATTTGCTTCATTATATTTTGCCCCCTTTAGTGAGCATATGTGTCAGCAAACATGAGGTAAAGTAGAGAAAAGGCTAAAAAGCATATATCTAAACTGTCAAGGAAGCATACCACAACCTGACATGCTTGGACGTTCAAGAGAGAGAGGTGGCTCCATAGGTACTCAGTCTTGTGGAAGGTGAGCAAAAGCTTTGCAAGTGCTTAGTCCTACAAAATTGGCTCTACAGGTGCTTGGTCTCGTAGAGGGTGAACAAAGGTTTTATAGGTGCTTAGTCCTGCATAATGAAAGTGGTTTACAGGTGCTTGGTCTTATAGAATGAAAGTGCTTTACAAGTGCTTGGTCTTGCAAAGGGGGCGCCACAGGTGCTTGATCTTGGGGGGTTGGAAACGAAAGGCTCCACAAAGTCTGATTGGTCCTTACAAATGGTCGGTCCTACAATGCAAGCTTGACGAGGTGCTTGGTCCTCCAAGCTTGATTGTAAATGCGGCTTCAAGGGTGCTTGATCTTGCAAAGCAACATGTTAATACACAAACAAAACATGTTAGGCAAGAAAAAATCACGCATACAAACAATCATATCTCAAAACAAGAAATTGAAGGAAGATTTTTTAAAGGGGTCTCTTGGGAACCCTTCAAGATTGCAAGGGATTTGCTCAAAGGGACACTTCATTTGAAAAGCGATGAATTTTTTTGCAAAGAATCCTTTCAAAAGATCTCTTTTGTTAAGGAATCCGATAAAAAGAATGACCTTCTTGAAGATGAGTTTCCAATTCTTTTTGCCGTGAATTCATTTTCGAAAGAAAATATTGCTAAGGGGATCCTTTTTGAAGGATGTGATTTTTGAAAAATGCAAATTTTTCAGTAAGGGATTCATTGGCCACCGAATGCACCTTATTGAAAATCAGAGTAGTAGCCCCCCCTTATGATGGTGAATCAAAGGAGCACATGTCATCCTAAGGAAAGGAAGAAAAGATGCAAAGATGCCATGGCCCACGATACATGACGAGATGTAAACATGGAAATGTTGTCGCACATGCGAGGGACAACACATAGGCACCACAACATCAGGAAGCAAGCAAAGAAGAGAGAAAGACAAAGAAGGAAAAATAAGAAAAGATGAAGAAATCAAGAGATTGGAGATCTAATAATTTAGGGTAAAAAATGTTCATAAATATAGATAGATAGATATAATATAATATACGTATGAACTGTCATCAATCCCCAAATATATCAAAACATAATGAAGAGCACATGAAGAATAAATAAATAAATAAATTGGGTCAACATGGAAGGGAGGCCTAAATGCCCCTAACACTTTGCATCGTCCCTAATTGTCGAAAATCAAGTTACAATATATAGAAGAATTATGAAACATAAAGAGGAAGTTTACGACACAATTTCACTATTGTATTCAAGCAGATACAAGGGTGACAAGGGTCCTCCAAGAACACATAAAAACAAGCATAGGGGAAATACAACACACACAAATCTAATCTATAGATAAAGAAGAGGTACTCCCTTAGTCCTCATCAACTAAGAGGTCGTCATTCTCCCAATTTAGATCATTATAAGGGGAGGGCAGATGAGACTACAAGGGCGAGATAGTAAGGGGAGTACAATTCGACTCTCCTACATTAAGAGCTAAGGAAGAAGACCCCTCAAGGTCTCCTTCACTCAACCCCTGTGAGGTAAAAGTAGTCGATTTTGCAAAGATCACTGACAAAGCCAAAACATCATCAACCAAGTTAAACATGCACTTAATAGGAGTGCCATGTGATAAATGAGAGGGAGATGAAAGAGGCACCCAAGATCCTATAAAATCCACCCCTCAGACACTACAATTTTTTTTTCCATTCACAACATCTACCAACTTAAATGATTGAGCACCTTCCATGAAGATTAATAGTGTTAACTTTAATACTTCTCCATTTCCATGGTGGCATCAATTCATTATTTCTAATTATATTCTTGCACAAAGAGTGTGAAGGTACCAAGGTTAGGGTATATCCTAGACCTACAACCTAAGCCTCAAGGGTTCGTGATGACCCTGCCTACGTATCCCCTCATGGGAAATCAAAAGCTTCATAGTTTTCCCCACATTGACAAAGGGAGTTCAATCTATCCTCTTGTATGAGATCTATTATCTCACCTTAACTCATAACTATTAATTTAGTACATGTAAGCTATCAACATAGTCCATTATAATATATTGATAATAATCCTGCTATCAAGTGTTGGGTCCATACCAAACATTACCAAACATTAGTGTGCAAACTTTCACAATATTCAAAAGGGACATATCATAACATAATTCCAAAGATCATACACAATGTAAGTCACAAGCATACCTCCATATACACAAGATGACTAGCTTGTACACATCACTAGTATAATAGTGATTGGATCATACACAAATCAAAAGTATAATGGTGATTAACTCATATGTACATCACAAGTACAACAATGATTGTCTCATACAGATCACATTTGTATTAGTAACTGGCTCCAACATATATCACAAATACACAGTGTCAAGCTCCAACATACATCACATATACATAGTGACGAGCTCCACTAAATACACAAATACAGAATAACGAATGCAATCGTACATCACAAATACATAGTGATGAGCTCCAACATGCATCACATACACAATGGCAAGCTCCAACATACATCACATACACATAGTGACGAGATCCAACATACATCACATACACATAGTGACGAGATCCAACATACATCACATCCATAATGGCTGATTAACACATCACAATGACTTTAACACATGTCCATAATGCATCCCACATATAAAGAATATCGGTGCATTGCACACGACACCGTGGATCCTATCCTTTCCTTCGGTCTTTTGCACCATTGGAAAAATGAGAAGAGGATTTGGTGCATCCCATACTACATTGTAGGTTCGTCGTCAACCCCACAAGACTAGGTATATAGTCTAACAACTGGGAAGGGGATTCGGTGCATCCCATACTACATCGGGGGTTTGTCCACCCTCCCAAGGGTTTCCCCAAGTAGTGAACCTACCATAACCTAGTGGATTGCAATTTCAATTTCCTAGTGGCCATTGGCGACAAGTCTTTCCACCCAAGAAGAAGTAGCTCTTGACATATACCAACTTGTGACCTTGGTGATATTGTTAGCTATCTTCTTCACCATCTTGGGTAACACTGACATTAGTCACTTTCATGGCCTCAATGATAGCTAGTGAACCCCTTCGATACAACGGTTAGCCTCAAATCACAGCTACCTGTATGAATGGGTCCCTACTTGTGCAATTGTTACCGTATCTTAATCATAGCTAGGGTAGCCCATAACAACCTTTACCTTTGTGAACTGGGTGAATGTCGGCTAGTCCCTAGGAGTAGACCAGACATCGATCATTGGAACGGTTCAATGATTATCTTCCACTGCTCACATATCTTGGAGGTTCACTCTTGGGCGGGTCATACATAACATGAATCACCATCACCATCAACATATACACATGCCTATACATAGAGACATCTAGATATGGAGTCGATTTTCATGACACATACAAGTTACATGGAACCAACACGAGATGGACTTTACATATATTCATATACCAATTATAAGTTGTTAAATCCATTACTTCATTTAAATTAGTATTTAGAAGCACATTATGTATTAAATATAAGTTATTAAATTCTCTTAACTTGATCATACCCGTTCAGTACCCATTTTAGCCTCAAACTGAAGCTTATGAAGGAGGAAAGGCCAAAACATGTAGGAACAATCCCAATATCTAGGAGTTATCCCCCCCTAGACCCTCCCCCTATGGAATTTAGGTCACAGAGGCATCCTTCGCCCAAGGACCACCTACATACTCACTCGCAAATAGATCAAAGTCATTCGTAGTTCTCCTTACAAGATCTCTCAAGGATACCTATGCATTGGTTCCCCAACCTATTCATTGACACTTCCATCCAAGCAATTCAAGATTGAACCTCACTACCATTATTATTCCTAATCCAACTTGAACATCCGAACGTTTCATTACTATTTATCTTACATTATTAATTCTTAATAGTAGCTAGGAGAACATAATCAAGTATATGATTTAGCAGCCCATACTATACCACTTCCCTTCAAGGATATCAATGTGTGGAATTAAACTTGACTGGTTATTATTTATAAACCAACTTGAATGTTGTCAAGTTCATCTTATCAACATAGGAATTAGGCTTATTACTCAACATGAATTTACCTTGGTTCTCACAAACCCATAGGAAAACACTTCCATTTGAATTTTTTGTATTAGATTCAATATTGAGGTTCTTGGACTCAAGGGGTCAATAGATATCTTTTGAAGGACATCCAATAGTATTTATAAACTTGTTTTATGTATAATCATTGCCTGAATCCTACCTAATAAGGTTGGCAATACTATGTCCATTAGACAATTGTATGAAAACATAATCACATTAATAATTTTATTAATATCATTCTTGATCTTCTAAATTCCTTTACCTTATGGTGCAACCTCACATTCTTATGATATTCTATTTAATAGACTAGATAGTTTATTTATACTTGACGTCCAGTCTAAACCCAACCTTAATGATTATTAGTAACTTGTATCAAAAGACACTATGTAGGATTTATCTCATAACTTAACCTCAACTATATTGTCAAATTAAATGATAGTTGCCTTCCAATCGGTATACACTTTATATAGCAATTCATTTAAGTATAATAATAATTTCAACATCAATGTTCTCGTATCTAAGAGATTGATAGGAATCATATAGTCATATAAAATGTTTAGCATGGTATCATGGATTATTGAAAATATTGAGTTTCAATGTCAAAGATATGTTTAGTTTATGGACTACATAATATTTGCACTTATCATTGATAGCTAAATACTTTTTGTAATTGCATATACCAACATGCCATAATATAGACCAGATCATAATTTATGTTCTTTGATATAATTTCCAAATATAATAAACTCATGTTTAAATTCATCCCCTAACCTATACTTTGACTTATTAAACAAATTCATATCATATACCATTGACACAGTCTTTGAAATTATTGTATCCAAGATAAATGCACCGTGGAATCTAGGGTACAATACACCTAACCATAAGAAGGCATACACTATAATTATAAGCTTTCTTTAGCCCAATTGATACTTAAGTCATGCTTTAGATGGCGAAAGCAATGTATCTATTAGATCATCATGTAAATATGTACCCAATAATTTGGTAATTCTAATAGTCACAAGACAATACACATTCTCCAAAATAGAGGTTAACATACTTCCCCTGAGACAAGACTCTCTATCCCAATCTAGTTATTTAGGATGAATTATTCACTAAAATATTTCATCATATTATAAAATTCTACATTATGACAGTCCATATGCTTTGAGACATTATAATGGTATTCTTATTACCATCCTAAATGATCATGTAATAAAAAAATATATGTATATATGACTTATTGATTAAGATAAATCTAAATTCCTTAGTTCAAAAACAATATTTCAATACGCTACATATTTCAGCTATCACAAAATTCTCGAAGATTTCTTATAGCAACAATATATGTGCTTAGATAAGACACCTAGACTATTGAAAAAATCCATAAAGATAGAACATACACAAAGAATAGAATAAATTATCTAATGCTTGATTTAGACAAACCCAAATCAAGTAGATCCATTCACCTTAGTTGCAATATTGAATAATTTAGAGTTAAATATTATCTATATGAAAGTAATGATGGAGGCTACTCATCTCTAGGTGAAGATATTTTGATGTAACTATATAAATATACTTAACTAGCTCCATGTTGACCTCTCCAAGAATAATATGTTGGTGCTCTCATGGCTACATGAGTGTGCACTAATAAAATGGGAGTCAAAGTGCCTTCCATTGCTCACCCTCAACTCTGTGATGGGAGAAAAGAAGCAATCATCCAAATATCCCTTCTTGGAAGGCATCAATTTGGTCCAAATTGTTCAACCTTCAGTTGGGTGGATGCTTGAGGCATATCAATTCATGTGTCTTCCATTTTACTTCTATCCAACCCGGTTCTCTTTTATGCCTTAAGTTTCCCAAATCGCATTTTTTAAGGTTGTTTGTATACCTCTTTTTCCCTGCATGCCCTCATTCTCTATTTTCTTTCTACTATTTTTTCGATACCTTTAAACCCCTCCATTCACCTGTCTCTCTGCCTTCTGTTCTATTCTATCTATCTCACGTCATTCTTTGCACTCCTCCTCTCGCACTTTGTCTATGCTTCCATTTTGCATTCAAATTTTCCGTGGGGGTCTGGAGAGAGACATACCTTGAACCTTAAGGCCAATAACTAAGTAGGGGTGGCATCTAATGATGTTGTCTCTATGTTAGTTTTCACATCCAACCATATCCTGCCTCTTCCCTTTAACCTTTCGAATCCCTCTATATTTTCCCCATCAAAATCCCACAAAAATTCTTCCTTTATTTTCATACTCTTTCCTATTCACTTGTCTTTACCCCACCAAACTAGTATTCCCCTCCTTCCTCTTTCTCTCCTTGCTCTACATTCCTCTCCTTTCTCTCTCCATATACATTTTCTATGTTCCTCTTGTCCTTCATCTAACTAGTCCCTCCCATCCAAAATAGCATACACACCTCTATTAATGCCTTCCCATTTGCCTTACCCTCTATTTTCTTCTCCCGTGTGCGACTTCTTCCCTCCTCCATGTGTGTCATCTAACTGAGCTTCCTTTTCATTAATTTTTCTCATGCATTCCCCTCTCTACCTTGTAAACCAGAATTGAATTCATAGAATGAGGAGTCATAAGGGGTTTAAATACTATTATGTGCCTCTCTTTTTTCCACACTACTTTCCCTTGCTTCCCCTTTCATGTGGAAAATCAGATGGAAATATGGGGGAGGTAAAGGGTGACATGCCTCACTAAATGCATTGTCTTTATCCTTCTTTGAATTGCCCCATTCCTCTTGTCTTCTCTAGTTTAATGCCCGCACCACAAACCCATATTGTAGCCCATGCCTTATTAAATGGGGCATTGACTATTTTTTTCCCTTATTTATTTTTATTATTTCTTTGCTCTCCAATATCCATTGTGCTAACATTGTTGGGTATATGACATCCTTCCTCCATTGAAATAAGTCATCCCAATTTATTAGGAGGTTGCATTTATGAATTTCTTTAGAATTTTAGGTTATTAGCCAAGTTAACAACCTTTGAACCCTTTATCCTTGCCTTTCAAGTGGTTCCCTTTTCTCTAATTTGATAATTTTGGAAGTATTTTTATTAGATTCAAGAGGATGCAAACTAAAATATATACCCTTGAGCAAGAATTTCCAATTAACTCAATCATTTAGTTTGAATTTATGGGTTATTTTTCTTAAGAGTGGTTAATTTTGTACTAATGAGCACTCATATTTACCAATTAACCCTTTGAAGGTGCCCAAGCACCATGCATAAAGATAACTCTTAGTAGTAAAATACACCAATTATTCTAAAATTACTTTTAAATATGCCATGATAGTTACCATTTGACAAGGGGTAAGATCATATATAACGAGTGGGTTAGGTGAAATAGTAATCATCAATACATAACCTTCCACTATGCACTTCGATTTTCATTTACAATTTGTATATCCAATTTCATTTTTTTTTACCCATTCAAGTTCTCTTGGTTAGGTATAGCCATGCATTCACACAAGGTTAAGAGTCCATTTAAGATGAAAAAAAACTCCATATATATTAAGTGTCCAACTTATTTTTGGTCAGTTGGGTAGTGTAGGACAACATACTTTATTTATCTAGAGTCAAGTGAGCTTCATAGGTCCAACATTTAAACTTGGTTGCTCTGATACCAATGTAAAATCCACCCCTCAAGCACTGCAATTTTTTTTTACATTCACATCTACCAACTTAAATGATTGAGCACCTTCCATGAAGCTTAATAGTGTTAACTTTAATACTTCTCCATTCCCATGGTGGAATTAACTCATTACTGCCAATTATATTTTTGCACAAAGAGTGTTAAGGTACCAAGGTTAAGGTATTTCCTAGACCTAAAACCTAAGCCTAGAGGGTTTGTGATGACCTTGCCTACGTATCCCCTTGTGGGAAATCAGAGGCTTCATAGTTCACCCCACACTGACAAAGGGAGTTCAATCTCTCCTCTTGTATGAGATCTATTATCTCACCTTAACCCATAACTATTAATTTAGTACATGTAAGCTATCAACATAGTCCATTATAATATAATGATAATAATATTTCCGTCAAGTGTTGGGTTCATACCAAACATTATCAAAAGCTAGTGCACAAAATTCAACAATATTAACAAGGGTCATATCATAACATAATCCCAAAGATCATACACAATGTAAGTCATGAACATACCTCCATATACATAAGCTGAATAGCTTGTACACATCACTAGTATAATAGTGATTGGATCATACACAAATCAAAAGTATAATGGTGATTAACTCATATGTACATCACAAGTACAACAATGATTGTCTTATACACATATCACATTTGCATTAGTAACTGGTTACAACATATATTGTAAATACATAGTGGTAAGCTCCAACATACATCACATATACATAGTGACGAGCTCCACTAAACACGCAAATACGCAATAACGAATACCAACATACATCACAAATACATAGTGATGAGCTCCAACATGCATCACATACACAATGGAAAGCTCCAACATACATCACATACACATAGTAACGAGATTCAACATACATCACATCCACAATGGCTAATTAACACATCATAATGGCTAACACATGTCTTTAATACATCCCAAATAGAAAGAGTATCGATGCATTGTGCACTACACCATGGGTCCTATCCTTTCCTTCGGTCTTCTACACCATTGGAAAAATGGGAATATGATTCAGTGCATCATATACTACACCGTGGGTTCTTCCTCAACCCCACAAGGCTAGGTATATAGTCTAACAATTGGGAAGGGGATTCGGTGCAACACATACTACACTGCGGGTACGTCCAACATCCTAAGGGTTTCCCCAAGTAGTGAACCTACCATAACCTGATATATTTTGAATTCAATCACCTATAGGCCACTGACGAAAATTATGTCCACCTAAGAAGAAGTAGCTCTCAACATATACCACCTTATGACCTTAGTGATAGTGTTAGCTATCTTCTTCACCATTTTGGGTAACACTGGCATCAATCACTTTTGTTCCCTCAGTGATAGCTAGTGAGAACCCTCGATACAATAGTTAGCCTCAAATTATTGTTACCCACATAGATGGGTCCCTACCCATTCAATTGTTACCGTATCTTAATCATAACCAAGGTATCCCATAGAAACCTTCACCTTTGTGAACCAGGTGAATGTCGGCTAGTCCCTAGTAGTAGACTAGACATCGATCATTTGAACAGTCTAATGACTATCTACCACTACTCACATATCCTAGAGGTTCACTCGTGGGCAAGTCATACATAACATGAATCACCATGACCATCAATAGATACATAAGCCTATACATAGAGACCTCTAGATATGGATTTAGTTTTCATGACACATACAAGTTACATGGAGCCAACACCAGAGGGACTTTACATATCTTCAAATACTAGTTATAAGTTTTTAAATTCATACTTCATTTCAATTAGTATTTGGAAGCACATTTGTATTAACTCTAAGTTATTAAATTCTCTTAACTTGATCATACCCATTCGGTACCCATTTTACCCTCAAACTAAAGCTTACGAAGGAGGAAAGGTCAAACCATTTAGGATCAATCCCAAAATTTGGGAGTTATCCCCCTAGACCACCCCCCTTTGTAGTTGAGGTCATAAAGGCATCCTTCTCCCAAGGACCACCTACATACCCTCTCCAAAATAGATAAAAGTCACACATAGTTCTCCTTACAAGATCTCTCAAGGATACCTACACATTGGTTCCCCATTTAACGACCTATACGTCGACACTTCCATCCAAGTAAGTCAAGATTGAACCTCACCACCATTATTATTCCTAATTCAACTTGAACATACCAAGATTTTGTTATTGTTTATCTTCCATTATTAATTCTTAATAGTAGTTAGGAGAACATAATCAAGTATATGATTTAGAAACCCATATTATTACACTTCCCTTTAAGGATATCAAGGCATGGAATTAAACTCAACTAGTTATTATTTACAAACCAACTTGAACATCCTCAACTTCATCTTATCAACATAGGAACTAGGTTTATTAATCAACATGAATTTACCTTGGTTCTCAAAAACCCATAGGAAAGAACTTCCATTTGAAATTTCCATATTAGATTCAATATTGAGGTTCTTGTACTCAAGGGGTCAATAGATATCTTTTGGACATATAATTGTATTTATAAAATTATTTTATGTTATAATCATTTCCAAAATCCTACCTAATAAGGTTGGAAACACTATGTCCATTATAAATTGTATGAAAACATAATCCCATTAATAATAATATTAATATCATTCTCGATCTTTTAAATTCCTTTATCTTATGGTGCAACCCCACATTCTTATGATAGTCTATTTAATAGATTGGTTTATTTATACTTGACATCCAATCTAAACTTGACCTTAATGTTCATTAGTAACCTATATCAAAAGATACTATGTATGATTTATCTCATAACTTAACCTCAATTACATTGTCAAATTAAACAATAGTTGAATTCCAATCAATAGACAATTTATATAGCAATTCATTATAAGTATAATAATAATTTTAATATCAAGGTTCTCATATCTAAGATATTGATAGACATGATACAATCATATAATATGTTTACCATGGTATTATGGATTATCGAAAGTATTGAGCTTCAATATCAAAGATATGTTTAGATTATGGACTAGATAATATTTGCTCTTTATCACTTATAGCTAAATACTTCTTATAATTGTATAAACCAACATGCTATGATACCGACTATATCATATATTATGTTCTTTGATATAATTACCAAATATAAGAAACTCATGTTTAAATTCATCCACTAACCTATACTTTGACTTACACAACTTCATATCAAATAGCATTGACATAGTCTTGGAAACTATTGTATCCACGTTAAATGCATTGTGGAATCTAGGGTACAATATATATAACCATAAGAAGGCCTACACAATAATTATAAACTTTCTTAATCCCAATTGATACCTAAGTAATGTTTGAGATGGAAAAAACAATGTATATATTAGATTATCATGTAAATATGTACCCAATAATTTGGTAATTCTAATAGTCACAAGACAATACACATTCTCCAAATATAGAGGTTAAAATACTTCCCATGAGACAAGCCTCTCTATGTCAATATAGTCATTGAGGATGAATTATTCACTAAAATATTCCATCAAATTATACATTATGATAATCCAGACATTTTGAGACATGATAATTGTATTCTTATTACCATCCTAAATGATCATGTAATGAAAAATTACATGTATATATGACTTATTGATTAAGATAATTCTAAATTACTTAGTTCAAGACTAATATTTTGATATGCTACATATTTCAGCTATAACAAAATTCTCGAAGATTTCTTATAGCAAAAATATATTTGCTCAGACAAGACACCTAAACTATTGATAAAATTTCATAAATCTAGAAAATACACAAAGAATGGAATAAATTATCTAATTCTTCATTTAAACAAACCAAAATCAAATAGATCCATTTATCTTAGTTGCAAGATTGAATAATTTAGAGAAATATTATCTTATGAAAGTAAAGATGGATGGTACTCATTTTTAGGTGAAGATATTTTGATGTAACTATAGAAATATACTTAACTAGCTCCACACCGGCCTCTTCAAGAATGACATGTTGGTGCTCTCATGGCTACATGATTGTGCACTAATGAAATGAGAGTCAAAGTGCCTTCCATTTCTCACCCTCATCTCTGTGATGGGAGAAAAAAAAAAATCATCGAAAAATCCCTTCTTGGGAGGCATCAATTCACTCCAAATTGCTCAACCTTTAGTTGGGTAAATGCTCAAGGCGTATCAAATCCTCTGCATCTTATTTTTACTTCTATTCAACTTGGCTCTCTTTTATGCCTTAGGTTGCCCAACTCACATTTTTTAAGGTTGTTGCTCACCTCTTTTTCCCTGCATGCCCTCATTGTCCATTTTCTCTTTTTTTTCTCCACACCTTTCAACCCCTCCATTCACTTGTCTCTCTGCCTTCTATTCTATTCTACCTATCTGACGCCATTCTTTGCACTCCTCCTCTCATAATTTGTCTATGCTTCCATTTTCCATTCAAATTTATGGCGGGGTTTTGAAAAGAGTCATACCTTGAACCTTAAGGTCAATCAATAGGTAAGGGTGGTGTCTAATGATGTTGTCTCTACATTATTTTTCACATCCAACCATATCCCACCTCTTCCCTTTAACCATTTGAATCCCTCTATGTTGTCCCCATCAAAATCCCACTGAAAGCCTTCTTTTATTTTCACACTCCTTCCTATTCACTCACTCTGCCCCACCAAACTAGTATTCCCCTCCTCCCTCTTTCTTTCCCTGCTCTGCATTCCTCTCCTTTCCCTCCCCATCTTCATTTTCTATACACCTCTTGTCCTTCATCCAACCAATCTCTCCTATAGTTTTTCCCCTCCAAAATAGCACATACACCTCTATTAATTCCTTCTCGACCACCTTACCCTCTATTTTCTTCTCCCTTGTGTGATTTATTCCCTCCTCTATGTGTGCCATCTAGCCGAGCTTCCTTTGCAGTTATTTTTTTCACACATTCCCCTCTCTACCTTCTAAAATATACTTGAATTTATAGAATGAGGGGTCAAAAGGGTTAAAAGACTATTATGAGCCTCTTTTTTTTTTCCACACTACTTTCCTTTGCTTCCCCTTTCACATGGAAAATTAGATGGAAATATGGGGGGAGGTAATGGGTGCCATGCCTCACTAAATGCATTATCTTCATCCCTCTTTGAACTGCCCCATTCCTCCTCTTCTCTCTAGTTTAATGTCTGTACAACAAGCCCATATTGTAGCCCATGCCTCATTAAATACGGAATTGACTATGTTTTTTCTCTTATTTATTTATATTATTTCTTTTCTCTCCAATATCCACTATGTAGACATTGTCAGGGATGTGATAGATCTACCATCGACCTCATCAAGAGAGACAATAAAAAACTTAGGAGACATCAGGGATGCCTCTGTCACAAGGACAACACAAGAAAAAGTAGAATTCCATTTCAAAGAAGGTGATCCATTATTGCAACCTCCATTGGAAGCAAGGCCGTCCTCAAACTTACGCTTCAATGGAGGATGCGAAATCCCCACAAAAGAAGTGTAAAGTGAGGAGGAAGAGGACAAGGATGCAACAAACACCATCGTGGTTTTCGACATGTCCATAGGCTGATAAAATAGAGGGATGTCCAAAATGGACATCAAAAGAGGGGGCTTCACCAAGGGAGTGAGGAAACCTACACCCTTTTGGGGTGAGGTTCATCAACATTCGTAGGGGGAGCTAAAAGAAAAACTGAGGTGAAGGAAACTATAGAAAAAGGAGCAGAAGTGGGAGGCACATCAAGAGATTTTGGAATGGGAGCTATTGGATCCCCTTCTGCCTTCTACAAGGAAGTTTTTTTAATATCCAAAGCCTTTCTTCGACACTTAATCTCATGTGCAAGTTGGTTTTGTAAGCTCCTACAACTAGAACTTGCTGCTTGAGAAGGAATAAGAGGATCTTGTTTTTCCATAGGTATGTCCTCCACAACCATAATCAATTAAAGGGTAGCCTCTTAGATGGGAGCAGGAGAAAAAAATGCAAGAGAAAAAATTATGAGAAGTGGAGAAGCAGACACAAGTGCCTTAGCAATAGGCATCTTCTCATTCATTACCTGAGGGGTAGGAGCAATAGGAGGTTGCAAAGGCTGAGATGTAAGGGAAAATACAAGAGGGCCCTTCCACTTACCATAGATGATGAGCCTCAACACTATGGGAAAGATGAGAAGTTCAAATACTTGATGCTTGGACTTCCGTCAAGCGAGCACCATTGAAATCGCATGCAAGGTATTGAAGAAAAGGCAAAAGGTGCCACAGTAGGGTGAGAGGAAGAATTATACGGAATAAAAAAAGAAGAGGAAGTCCCCTAGGCCCGAGCAGGCTTCCCCTTCCCCTTTTGTTGAGAGGAGGAAGCAACCTATTGCTACACAATCATAGAGGCTTTAACTAAAATGGTGTAAGGGGAGAAATGGTAGGTCACCTTTGGTGCTATGACCCCATTCTTATATTTGACATAAGTACGGTACAACAAGTCCCTCCTTGGAGGAAGCAAACCAATCGAGGCTAGCCAAAAGTGATCTAACGAGTAGCCCCCATGTGACACCAGTGTATTATACCCAGTGTTGTGCATAATATGCACATAGCCCTCATGAGAAAACTTCAAACACTTATGAGTTACCAAAGCGACCTCATTCATGGAAGCTAGCCATGCGATGCCTAGTTTCACCCTCAACAAGTCCAACTTTGGGATGATATGAAAAGGAGTATTAATAGTCTTGGGTCCTACCAAGACTAAGAGAGTTATGGAGCCAATTGGAGGGACCGATATTTTTTCGTGTGTATGTATGGTGGTTTTTGACTTCTCATATTCCTCCATTTGTAAAAATTTTAATAGAAGAGTCTCCTTCGTTATAACATTCACATGACTCATAGGGTCAACTAGAATTCCAGTCACACTGCTCCCATTGATGGGAGTGAGAATGTATAGAGGAGAAAGAAATTTATTTATAGACAATTCCGGTGATGTGAGAGTTATGTATGGTGACCCATTTGCAAGCTGAGCGAGAGCAATAGGTGTAAACATAACCACATTTACATACTGGGAAAACTCAGGGGAAGCAAAACTAGGAGGTTCAATAATGAAGTTTGTAGAGTGAGACAGAAAGGGGTCCATGTAGATCTACAACTCGTTGTTAGCCTCTTCCATGGACTTGTTTGCATTTTTCTTCTTCCCATCGAGGCGAATAGTATCATCATTGATGTGATCCTGTATCTCATAATGTAGGCACATGCATCTTTCAATGTTGTGTCCATGGATTCAAAAGTACTGGAAGAATGTGTTCTCTTCATACCAGTGGGGTGTAAGGTTCAATAAGGGGTCAAGGATATGGAAAGGTTATCACTTTATCTTTCAATACTTTCTTTAGAATAAAGGATTATGATTGTGATAAATTTGTCAATTTCTTGTTGCATTTGAGGCCTTTATCGTTAGACAAAACAAGTACATTCACAAAATATTTAGCTTAACCCAAAATTGACACAATAGACCTACCCTCGAGATGGGATCATGAGGAAGATCCCTCAAATTGGGGAGTTGTCTACTGGTACTCCTATAATGCAACACATAGATGTGCAAAAAAGGGTATTTCATCATGTAGACATATAAAAATGACCTCTAATGCATATCACACATCCTAATTGAAATTTTCTCATCATCGACATCATTATCACCTAATATCACTATATTTCACATCATTTACATAAAAAACCCTAATTTCCTCTATTAATTGAATAATATTACATTATTTAATTAATTGACTTTTTTCGTCATATTTTACTAATTAAATAAATTTCATTTATTTAATAATGTCCTAATCTAACTTTATTCCTCTAATTAATTAAATAACATCAATTATTTAATTATGTTGCTAATTCACCTTATTCCCTTAAATGAATTAAATTATTATCGCTTAATAGTTTAATTAAATCACTTTCCCCTAAACTTGAATTAATAAATAAATAATTCAAACATCATTCAAAAAGGTCAAAACAAATAAATATAACTTTTTTTATAAAAGCCAAACATGATTTTCACATTCAACTCAAAAATGTTAATTAATTAATTCAATTGATTAATTACCCTCACCTAATTTCATGATTGAGAAAATTACGATCCCTCGATTGTTCACTTTGATTTCTTGACTGATTCATCTATTTCTTGACTGATTCATGTATCCTTCAATTGTATTGAAGTCTCAACTTGATTTCCTCAACTCCATAGATTATTCAATCTATTTCCTCAATTCCACTAAAAACTCAAATTGATTTCTTCAATCACACTGATTATGTAATCAAAATCCATTGATTCTTCCCATCTAATTCCTCTCAACATCTTTCAATCATTGATCAGGATACTCTACTACGAAATCTTGATCATTCATTTTGAAACACAAGATCTATATAACAACCTCATTTCTTCTCAAAAATGATCCAAGAATTAACATCTTTTTCACAGCGAAGTAATGCTGAAATCACAATCGATCTTTTGACAAACTTTACATACATCTTCGATCAATACACATAAAATTTGAAGCTTTTTCTACACACAAATGGATGCTTTTCATTAATACAACAACGATCCAACATATTTGCGAATAAAATTTGACACAGGATGGGTAACTTTATATTTTAATGAATTCATTGTTCTTGTTTTTCAAATGCTTTCTTGAATTCAGTATCATGTATAGTTCATTTCGTGAGTAATGGGTATGAATCTTAGTCTTATTTTGAATTAGATTTTGTTTAATTCGTTGGATATTTATTATCTTAACGCTTATCCAATTTCCCTCTTACACATTCTACACACTCGGTGGGACCCATGGTCCTTAGCATTAACATTTCCTTGAGTGTGTTTTATAGTTGCAAGTTGCAAAAATGCATTTGAAAAATCTTCACGCAAAAGCTACAAGAAATTTACGTGCTTGCTCTATTTTTTTTACCACACTCACCCTTTTCTCAGCCAATTTTTCCTTTTCTAGCTACTTCTGTCTCAAAACAGGACTTCTTTTGGAAAATATGAACACAATTTCCCATTACAAAGCCACTTTTGATTTTCCTAACCACATTTGTCAAAAAATAACAAGGGCTGCTTTTTCTTAAAAGTTTCTCTTTTGCTTAAAATTTCCTCTTTTTCTTTAAAGTTCCACTTTTGCTTAAAAGTTTCACTTTTGCTCTATTCTTTTTTGATATGAAATCTGAAAATAATTTTTTCAATTTCAGACGCTAATAGGTGTTTTTGATGTTTTGTGTTTGTTGACTTTGTTTGTGTAGCTCTTGTAGGATATGATACATTTTACATCAAGAACTAACAAATTTATTGTAGGTAAGGAAAACAGTCGAAGTCTTAATTTTTTAGAAGCTTTCATAGTTTAGAAAAAAATTGAATTTGGTGCTAAAAATGAACTCCACAACTTGCACGCCTATGATTTGGTGCTCTAAAATTAAAGTTCAAAAATCTTTCTAGATTAGAACAATTTTCAGCTGGTGCTTTAAAAAAAATATTTTAGAAGCTTTCATAGTTAAGGAAATTTTCAATTTGGTGCTTAAAATGAACCCCACAATTTGCACACCTTTGATTTGGTGCTCTAAAAAGAACGTTCAAAAATATTTCTAGTTTAGAACAAGATTTCAATTTTGGGGCTTTAAAAGGAACATTTCAAGAATTTTTCTAGTTTAGGAACACACTTTGAAATTGGTGCTATAAAATTGAACCCCACAAACTCACATGTTTTTATTTGGTGTTATAAAATTAAAATTTCAAAGGTTTTCTAGATTAGAAAAAATAATTTGTTTTGGGGCTCTAAAAAAATGCTTGCTTTTCAAAAAAAATAATTCAATATGTTGATGAAACAAACAATTTACTTTTGTTGACCAATTAAGACAATGATTGTTAGAAACACTCAGTTTTGGGCTTTAAAATTGGACAAATAATTTCTAATTTTACATATTGATATCTAAATTACTTGAAATCCAAAAGATTTCATTTGGTGCATCTAAAAAAAATTGCTATCTTTTACACATTTTATTTCAGTTCTTTTGGATAGCGCCACTTGAGGATCTTAAAAAGAACATTGTGATGAAGTGTATATTGTGTCTTCCTTGTTTGGAAAATTGGGTACCTATCCTCTCCCCTTGCATCTTTTGGGCTATCTTGGGTGACGAAAATTACTTTGAGTTTCACATTTTGGTATCGTTATTTTTATCCTTAAAGAGGAGGATTGCTATGAAATACATCTCACGATGGAGAATTCATAAGCAAGGTATCAAAGCCTGTTTACTAGTGGGTTATATCAAAGGTTGTGAAATCATAAGAAATTAACTTCAATCCTAAGGCATCAACATGTTGCACCTAATCCCTCTCCTTAATTGGAAGGGAATGATTGAAGAGACTTAAGTGGCTAGAGGATGGTAGTGAAACAACAAGTATTATCGATTTTTTGTCATTAAAAACCTTTGTTTATAGTGGCTGACTTTTCCCTTCCAAAGAGTTCTTTGAAGTGGTGCATTGGAATTTATTTCCAAGAAGTTACTTTCCATGTCCTATTTTGGTTGAATTTTAGAGATTAAGAGCTCATTATTAACATACCTTTGCATTTTCCCCTAGATTGCATGTAAAATCATCCCTTCTACTATGAAGGGCATGAGATAAGCCCACCAAGAAGAACACACCCACTTGAGCTAAGATTGTGTTGCTTGTGAGTTAGTTTAAAAACATTGCATGATTCCAAAACAACTCAAACACACATCAATCTATTCACCAAATCTCAAACAATTTAAGGTTAGTGTGAATAATTGTGAAAAGAGCCATTTGTTTGCACTCCTTGAAAGATATCTTAAACAAATATCTCTAAAGGTTTCTGAACATTTAGTCTTAGATTTCAAGTCGCATTAAATCTGAAGTTAACATTGGAAAACTATAGCTTTTTGATATCTTAATTCACTTGTAAACATGCCTTTAAAGTTATAGAAATTTGGATCCAAAAATGAGTGTTTATGGTAAAATCTTCATGTCATTCCATACTTATACTATTATATCATTTTCCATATCTCAAAAACAAGACACTTGAAAAATTAGATTAAAAAAAGTCATTCAAGATTGCAAAATTATCCAAAACTACTACCACCACAAAAATTAGAAAAAAAATCTAAATAAAAAACCATTATGGCTATTATTTTTCCTCACTTGACCTAAAACTAGTTGCAATCGACCTAAAATAGGTTGCTTTTGTTCTTTGTATTTTGATAGTCAAAACCAAAAACCTGTCACTTTTGCAAAATTGAGCGCACTTCACATAAAGTTACTACAGTTGATCTTTTTATTATTGTAGTTGACACAATTTTCCAACCACACTTGACTTAAAACATATCTCTTTTGACAAAGAAGTTTTCTTTTTCTTGCACATTGTTTACTAGAAAAATAAAATTGAAACAAAAGGCACTCTTGAAAAATATTCCCATACTTGCATTTTAGATTTGGCCATAGTTAACCAAAATCTAACCACTTTTGACAAAAATTGCTGCTTTTTCTCTAAAATTATCTCTTTTGCCTTACTTCCTATTGAAAATAAAAATACTAATCTAAAATTGGTTACAAAAACTTGTGAGAATGAAACACTTAGACACCCAAACGTGTCATAATCCATTTGCACAGTCCAAAATCAACAACCTACTTTTAGGATTCAAAATCAAAACAAACAACTTGGGTAATTCCTTCACTCAAACTTCTAAGATATCAATATTTTCTTGAACCTCAAGGCTAGTTCAAGTAGATTTCCCATAACATATCCTCTATAAAATGAAGTGAAATATCGATCCATGTCTTTTAACATTTTGAGTCCCAAAGATAGCGTCATTCCCAAAACATCACTCAAACTTTAGGGTCTTGAGTATCAAACAAAGCATATCAAAACACCATTCAATTTATGACCATTTGGCTTCCAATTTCTCTAGTTCAGCAACCAAATCTTATGTAACCTATCATACAACCAAGTCTCACACAAGTTGAGGGTGAACAAATAGATATCATCAGTAGCTTGAGAAGTTTCATATTTGAGAGATATGAAACAACAACCTAGTGGAGAAATACAACTAATATCCTAGACAAAGAGGAGTGAAAAGTGGATCTTATGGTCAAAAGGCCTATATTACCACCTCCTGCATGGAAATAGATACCATCATTTTAAAATAGAAAACACCAAAACACTTAAGAAATAGAAAATCCCAAAAACAAAGCATCCTTATATTTCCATAGTTAAAAATCATCAACTTTCACAAAGTCTTGGAACTTTTTAATGACAACTAAGCGATCACAACATAGAAAAAATATGGAAGCAAACAAAAGTAGCTCTAACATGCCCCTTGCAAACACCACAAATGACAGAAGTGAGCCATGGGGTTATAGACCAAGCGACCTTGTAACTCCTTGAAAGGAACCCACATTTAAGGCAATGACAAAGCAACCACCAAGTGAGGAAGAGGTAATGCATGGATAACAATAAATGATGGATAAGTAAAACCAAAACCCAAAGAAAATTTTGATAAAAGAGGTGGATACTGAGGAAGAAATAAATGAGAAAGAATTCTTTCAATACTCCAAAAATCCCAAGGTACTTAAATTGATGGACAAACTCCTAGGAAAGGATCCAAATTATTACTTCTTCAAATTGGCACAAATTGGTGCTAAGCTACCTATAGACTTTAATGTGGAAGGTATTAAATATCCTAACCTCATTCCCTTAGGGGATAAATCAATTTTACAAAAAATATCCAAATCAGTGGAGATTTTGAACATGACACGAATCTTCTCACAAAGCAATGCTCAACCTAAACAACAACCAATGGAAAATCCTCTATTTAGGAAACCAACCCAAATCAAACAAGCAACAATGGCCCAAAAATATCAAGGAGGACCATCTCAATACATGCCACAAGGTAACAACCCCCCACAAGGATGCATGCCAAATAATGCATCATACATTGATCCTTCAACCAACATGACAATCCACAAGGTGTACCACCAACGCACTATCAAGGTAACCTTCAAAATAGTTCCTCCCAACAATAAGGTGTGCCACATGGTATCCTTCCCAATCAACAGTTCCAACAAAAAGGTGTACCACCAATGCACTATTAGTGTAACCTTCAAAATGGTTCATCTCAATAACAAGGTGTGCCACATGGTACCCTTCCCAATCAACAATTTCGACAACAAGGTGTACCAACAAAGCACTATCAGGGTAACCTTCAAAATAGTTAATCTCAATAACAAGGTGTGTCGCATGGTACCCTTCCCAATCAACAATTCCAACAACAAGGTGTACTACCAATGCACTATCAGGGTAACCTTCAAAAAAATTCATCTCAATAACAAGGTGTTCCACATGGTACCCTTCCCAATCAACAGTTCTAACAACAAGGTGTATCACCAACACACTATCAGGGTAATCTTCAAAACAAATCGTCCCAAAATCAAGGTGTACCACCAACGCACTATCAAGGTACCCCTCTTAAAAATCAACAAGGACTTAATACTCCTTCACCACAACAAGGACTTAACCCTCCTTACATTCAACAAGGACAATATTCCTTTAACCCAACAAGGAATTAATCCTCCTTACATTCAACAAGGACTTAATCCTCCTTAAATTTAACAAGGAATTAATACTCCTTTCCTACAACAAGGACTTAACCCTCCTTACATTCAATAAGGACTTAATCATCCTTCTATACAACAAGGAATTAATCCTCCTTCAACCCAACATGGTTACCAAGGTCCTATACCTCCAAAATACCCAACCTATGACTAAAAAAATATTATGGGACAACAAGGATACTACACACCAGGTTCACGAACGAACGTACCAAACATAGAGGTAGGCATGCAACTATAAGACTTGAGTCAAAGGATATCAGACATTCAAATTGGAAAAGCCAAGAAGACCTGCACTCTACAAGATATATGCCCATTCCCTTTTGATCACTCCATTATTATGCTTTCCTTTCCTAAATATTTTGAAATACCAAAATTTTATAAGTAAAAAGAAAAGGGTGATCCAATAGAATATGGCGAGATTTATTGGTAGTTTGCATGGAAGTGAAAAATAATGATTCCTACCTAATGAGACTTTTTCCACATAGTCTTACTAGTTATGCTATGGAATGGTTCTCCCATCAACTACTAGGAATTAGGAGTTTTGATGAATTGACTAAAAATTTTGTGAATCACTTCTCATTCAAAATAGAACAATATTTCACCATCATTAACCTCTACAAAATAAGAAAATCCAAGGAGAATCCTTAACATCCTACTTACAAATATGGAGACATAAAGGTAGTAGGTGCAAGTGGCCTATTCCCAACAAAGAACTAGTGGATATTTTTGTTTCAAACATCCAAACATAAATCAATTACCAAATCACAATATTGTGCCCAATAGATTCAAAGAGACTATTCAAAAGGGACTACACATTGAGAGAGCTCTCATAGCAAGAGGGGTTATTAAGTTGAACAACTAAAAAGACAACCCTTCTAGTTCAAATGAGAAACCCAAGATTTGGGCCCAAAACAAAAATATTACAAACGATGGAGTAGTTGATGCTAGAGTTATGTGGAACGTACAAAACCCCAATGTACTACAAAAAAAACCTCAATTTATACACACAAGCTACACTCCCAATGACATACAAAAAAATCAACTCACCTATCTGTAAAGTAATCAAATGGATAACCAACAAACAAATCAGGGAGGACAATAAAGACAATATGAAACCTCATCAAAGTCAATGAGCATCCAAACTATGAAGAGCCGAGTTTCAAAACACCGTGGTACAATGAAAAATACTTATGTGAGTTCCAAAAGATCAAAGGATATTCAACGAATAACTGCATGAGACTTAAACATATAATACAAGACTTAATTGACAAGGGAGAAGTTGATATTGAACACCGTCTCGAAAATAAAGACCTCCAAATCTACACAAATCCAATTCTTAGCCATGCTAATAAAAATGACAAAGGGAAAGAAGAAGAATATCACAATGCCAATTACACCTATGGTGAAACCATCCTAGGTATCCTCTCTCAAGAAGATGACACTAGGGTCAATGTGTTAACTATACAAGGTAGGGATCCTAAATGTAATGTAACTACCCATCAAGGGAAAGTCATAATACAAGGAGCCCCACCTAAACCCACAACTAAGTCATACAATGACTATAGTATTGTGGAACAACTAAAGAAGACTCCTTCTTTGATCTCCATACTAGAGTTGCTGAAATCATCACCCGCACATAGGGAAATACTAGAAAAATATTTGGAAGCATTGATCCCTAATGACCTCAATCTTGATCGGTTTCAAGCCATGGTTGGAAAAATCATGATCAATCATCATTTAGTCTTTTCCAAGAAATAATTTTCGTAGAAGTCGTTCCACAACCAAGCACTCTATATAAAGGTTGGTATCCACAAACATATGGTCAAAAGAGTATTGATAGATAAAGGTGTCGGTTTAAACTTATGTACCTTGAAATTTGTTAAACAACTAGGGTATTTTTGATGATTTAATTGAAAAGGGAGAAGCATCACTATAAGATCTTATGACGACCTAGAAAGAAATTCAGAAGGGACAATCAAGCTACATGTACAGATAGGATCGACAACAATGGAAACAACATGTCAAGTACGAAAAATTGAGCTACCTTATAACCTTCTTCTAGCACACCATGGATTCATGCACTACAATTTGTTCCTTCGACATTCCACCAGTGTCTAAAATTTCCTCATTAATGAAAGGAGGTTAATTTGTACGATAATCACAAACCCTTCCACTACTATGCAAAATTAGAGGAGAAATACAAAAAAATCTAGTGTATACCTAATAATGAAATATCATTTCACTCCTTCTATATGTCAACCCATCAACCTACCATCAACCTCAGCTAAACCCCAATTAAGTGATTTTTTTTTTTTGAGTCCAAACTCAGGTGCTTGAAAAAGGTAATGAGAACTATCATTTCAATCAAGATTTTTGCATTGGAATGATCCCACCAAAATCAAAGATTTATGGAGGGCCTAAGGAGATAAAACATGTTCAAGAAGTAACAATGGTATTCAAATCCATGATCTTTACCAAGTGAGGAGATATGAAGGATGAGGAAATATTCAAAGGGGACCTCTCCTCAATGATCTACAAAGAAGATTAAAAAGAGCCATAACAACTATAACCCCTTCTAATGTGATCCAAGCAGTAAAGGGTATCAACTATAAATTGGATACACTGGAAAAGGTGGCCTTGGGCTACATAAACAATGTAGATGGGGACCTATTATAGTGGAACAAAGAAAGAAGAACATGGGACTAGGGTATGGTTCAACAAATGTGGTTAATCCAAACACTAGACATACCTCTTTTAAGAAAGGATCTCCTTCTAATGGCGTTAAGACATTTGATATATACCATCTTATGGATACAAATTTACCCATTGAGGACTTATTTGAAAGCTTTATCATAAGTATATTCCCTATCTCAACTAGCAAACCTAAATTCAAATAATGTACTTATGAAACAAACTCTAATGAGTATGAATGGGATTATCCTTCCTTTCTCACCTCTAGCGATGATGAACTAGATACCCAATGGGAGAATGATGCCAAAGCCATATTGACCATTTCAAAAACTTTCATAAGTTTTATAAATAACGATGAAAACCTACCCCTTTGTTATCCATAGTTAATAGATTGGGACCAACAACACCATACACATGTTTTGGATTAATTCCAAAATTATGAAGCTATTGTAGAGCTTATGGGGCTTCAAACCGATATACCATAAGGAGATCATAAATTAGGTTTTTCATGGAAATCGGACATCAAGCTTATTTTAGAGGGGAGATTGTGTCCTCTAGTCACAAAATTGAAAAAGAAAATATAAAAATCAACATGAGATCCCCTAAGGAAAACCACGATGTGACTCTATTAGTTCCTAAAAAGAGAAAAATAAAGGACAAATCTAAGGGTGAAAACCCCTCTGAGGCACCTGAAGATGGAGGATTCAATCTCCCTATTTCCGAATATCAAGAGAAGTTGACACTCTTAGTTGAATAAGTGAAACCTATAAATGTTGGCACAACAGAAACACCTGACTTCACATATCATGCAACATCACTTGATCCTGAAGAGAAAGTGAATTTCTCAACATTCATCAATGAAAGGAAGATAAAGTTCACATGGACATATGTAGACATGCTAGGGATAGATCCAAAATTGGTCGTACATCATATAGCCGTATTTGTTGGAGCTAAACCCATCAAGCAAAAGCTAAGAAAGATGCATCCCTAGATAAAACTTTTGGAAAAATTAGAACTGAAGAAATTGCTAGATGTAGGCTTCATTAGACCAATTGATTATTTGAAATGGATCTTGAATCTAGTACTAGTATCAAAGCCAACTAGGGGCATACATATCTACACAAAATTTAGAGATCCAAATAAAGCTTTCCCAAAATATGATTTCCCTCTTCCAAGCATCGATATGATTGTCAATATAACCACAAGACATAAGATTTTATCACTAATGGATGACTTCTCTTGCTATAATCAGATAAAGATATCCCCTGATGATCAACATAAAACTGCATTCACTTGTGCATGGGGGACCTTCTGCTGGAATATCATGCCATTCAGTTTAAAGAATGCAGGATAAAACTATCAACACACAATGACTACAATTTTTCATGATATGCTACATAAAATTATGGAAGACTATGTGAATGAAATAATAGCAAAGTTCATCAAAAGAGAAGACCACTTGACCAACCTTGAAAACGTGTTTGATAGACTCAAACAATACAATTTGAGGATCAATCCAAAAAAGTGTATTCAGAGTAATGTCTAGAAAGCTACTAGGGTACATAGTATCAAGAAGAGGAATCGAAGTAGATCCTGCAACTGTAAAAGCCATATTAGAAATGCCTCCAAAGACATTGAATCAACTCAGAAGTCTATAAGGGAAACTATAGTCCATCAGGCGATTTATCGCACAGTTGGTAGAAAAGTGTCACCCCTTTACCCATCTCCTACACAAATACATCACATTCAAATGGGATGGTAGATGTGACCAAGTGCTCCAATTCAAAGAGTATCTACTTACTCTTCTATTACTAATGCCACCTATTCCAAATAAAGTAATGATACTCTATGTTTCTACAACACAAGTAGAATTAGGATCTCTCTTAGGACAGGTAGATGATAACAATAAGGATAGAGTGGTCTACTACATTAGCTGAACATTAGTGGGATATGAATTGAATTATTTTCCCATAGAAAGAGTGTGTGTCTCTATTTTATTTGCAAGAAAAAAGTTGAGACACTACATCTTGAATAGACAAGTAAAGTCGATCTCAAAGGTAGATCCACTAAAGCACCTACTAGCAAAGTAAAATCTAATAGGAAATAATACTAAATGGGTGATGATATTGAGCGAGTTTGACATAGAGTACATAGAAAGGAGAGCCATCAAAGGAAAAATAATAGTAGATCAAATAGTTGATGCACCAATAGAAGATCACCAACCTCTCACAACAAACTTCCTAGATGAAAGCATATTGATAACAAAATAGACAAGCTATTGGACCTTGTATTTTGATGGATCCGACACTCATCACAGCTCAAAAGAAGGTATATTACTTCTCACACCATAGGGAGATAATATACCTAAGGCTTGCAAAATTTATTTCCCATGTACAAATAACATAACGGAGTATGAAAGACTAATCACAGGACTCAAAATGGCAATCGAAAGGAGGATAAAAGAACTACAGGTTTATGGAGACTCTTAACTTGTAATCAAGCAAGTAAATGACAAATATCAAACAAAGGATGGCAATCTATTTCCATATAAGAGAATGGTGGACAATTTCAAACAATATTTTGTTACCATCACCTTTAAACAAGTTCCTCATATCAACAAAAAAGTAGCAAACACTATGGAAATGATAGGTTCACTCCTTGACATCCCACATAACATTTCTAATTATGAATTCCTTGTGGATAAACTCTTAATACCAACATTTGAGATCCCGAAATCTGAACTAGTGTGTGTTGTTGTTGGTCCTAACTCACCATGGAACCATGATACATATGACTATATCAAACATGGTATTGTACCCCCTCACTTGAGAGCCACCCAAAAGAAAACCTTTGTTCGTAGGACTTCTTGATTTACAATACTAGGAGACACCGTATATCATCAAAGTTTAGATGATACTTTACTTGGATGTCTTGATGCAAAAGAAGCACAAATCACCTTAAATAGGTACATGATGGTGTTTGTAGGTCCCACTCTAGTGGACCTAACCTAGCACAAAAGTTACTAAGAATAGGATACTATTGGCCCTCTATGGAGCAATAAGCTATTCCTACACAAGAAAATGTCACCAATTATGTCAGCAACACAATGACCTCATTCATGCACCAGCACATGAGCTAAGACCTATCACGACACCATGGTATTTTTCACAGTGGGGATTAGACTTGGTAGGTAAGATCTCTCCCACCTCTTCCAATGGACATAAGTTTATTATTACAATTAAATGATTGAAAAAGTGGATATAAGCAATTCCATTAACCTACATAACTGGTAAACAAATATCCAAGTTCATCTTGAATTATCTGATATGTAGATATGGAATTCCCCAAACCATCATAACGGAAAATGGGTCCCCATTCAAGAACCAAGATGTCAAAGAGCTTTGTTCCAAGTTCTCTATCCAACATAGATTCTCCACAACTTATTATCCCTAAGGAAATGGTCAGGATGAAGAATCTAAAAAAACTATCCTGAAGATACTAAAAAGGACTATTAATGACATCGACCATGATTGGAATCTACAATTGAACCCATTCCTATGGGATTACCGAATTAGTATTCATACACCTATAGGTGCCCCACCATTTTCCTTGGTCTACGGATCTAAATTTGTATTACCTATCGAAGTCGAAATCCCCTCACTATGAATATCACTAAAAGGCATGGCCAACAATGAAGAGTATTGGGTATCCAAATTGAATGAGTTGGAACTCCTAGATGAAAGGAATTTGAGCATGTTAAACCATCTTTATTTTTATTAGAATTGACTCAAACAAAGCTACAATAAAAAGGTCAAAAATAGAAACTTTTAGATTGGTGACATGGTGCTAAAAAAAATTAGAAGGTTCGATTAAAGCAAGATGGAAAAGGTAAGTTTTAACCCAATTGGTTAGACCCACTCATCATCAAAACAAGCTATGGATATGGAGCTCACTAATTGGCTAATCTTGAAGGGGAGCCTTTAGTCAAAATGTTAAACAACAACCACCTCAATAAGTTCTTCACATGAGCACATCAGAATACCCTAGGAAAAGGGTAAAAATCCCCAAAAATCAAAAAGTTAAAAAAGAAAAATAGTAAAGAGAAATAAAAAATTATTTAAGTGAAAACCACTTTGTGGCACTTGTAGAACAAGTACTGTAGTGAAAAATTGGTAAACAAGTGCTACATTTGAATAAGACTTTCATCGTTATCTATCAAATTATCTGAAGCATCCACCCATTTGCCCCATAATAAAACATGTGTCCAACCATGGATTGATGACTGATTGAGTATTGAACCTTGTGGCGCCATCAACATCCATCTCCCCTAAGGAAGGTAATTGTGTCTCAAACTCGGGGAAACATCTTGAAACCGATAGGAGATTGAATATTTGTATGTCCCATCATGGTCAAAAACATCCAAAAAATAAACAAACTCAAAAAATATCAAAATCACAAAAATATGTTATGCTCTGAGTCATCACCAATCAAACTATGCGGTCTTTGCATGTATAATGTAAGTAAGGCTTATTAGCCCCCAAGGCCTTAGGTTAGTCCCCTTAGGTATCTATCATGATTTCTTTCAACTTAGTAAAACAATTCAAAATTCAAACACATTCAAAAAATGAAAAGATAAAAAACATGTTCTTATATATGTAACTGGTCTAAATTGTTTTAGCACAAATCCACCATATATCCTAACAAGATTTTTGTATGTCTGGTATGAGCAAGAATATTCTTTGTATGCCAAGTCAAAGTCCACGAAATGGGTACAAAGCCACCTTGGGTATTAATAGCCCGATGCATTGTATCTGTTTGCTACATCAAAAAGGATTTTTAAAAATATGAAGTCTCTATGCAAAGAAAAGAAACTCATTAATAAATAACAACATCAAATTTCTATCTACCATCTAACATTTCTTCTAGCTAACATCCATCCTACATCACAATATCACTAGTACTATATACATCCTGCATCAACAATTTCTTCAATACATATCATGGTGATAATAAAGAAATACAAACATTATGTATCATGTACCATCATACATCACATATATAAGATGTAAAAATCCATAATATACATAATAAAACATCATATATCAGATAGATATATTGATCATCCATCCATCCACATCATATGCATACATCAAAAAAGTACAAAAGACATCTTAAGCATATATCATCATCCATAATCATCACATAACATATAATGGAGCTGAATCAAAACATGTATATCTAATATATATCATCATAAAAAATGAGAATGTCAGGTACACCATCATATGAACATGTGTGATATCATAATAAGAAAAATGCATATATATGAGGCCTCAACTAGGCCAATGAATGTTTATAAAAAATCATGTCTACAAGAAATGTCTTTGGAACAATAAACATCATAATGATCAAGTACATATAGTCCTACTATCTGATCGAAGGTGGAGATTTCTTATGATCTTGGCTTTGGTGAGTGGATGATTGTGGTATGACCAACAACTAATTTGGCATCGACTACAATAGTGGTTGTGCTAGTCTCACCAAACCCAAGACATCTTCGTGCTCTAGGAGAAAAAAACCCATATAGTGTCTAATATTAGGTGGCCTCCCTCATATATTGATCTCATTTTGATCTGAGAGAATCACGCTCTAAGCATAGGGTATCCATCTCAGCTATGATGACCTGCACTTGTGCCTCAACAACAAGACAATGCCAAGTCTCAGTATCTCACTGCTAGCTAAAGCCATCACTCTCTTGCTTAGCAAAGTTTCTCTCCATATTCAAAGTAACAACTTGAGTCTCCATAGTTTTTCATCGCACCACCTCTATGTCTCTGGTGGTTGTCATCTAAGCTAACTATATTGCTCCATCACTAGGTGGTGGAGGAGGACCCAAAACCTGTTCTTGATCTTGATGCATATGATCATCCTATCTGTCCTGACCACCGTCTTGTCTAGCTCTCTCTAACTGCTCAGTAGAAATTCAGAGTCACTATCTCTCCCCTCCACATCTAATGATACTCTCTCTACCCATAGCTGGCATACCACCATCAAGATATATAAAGCAAAGAGGAAGCCACCTATCCCACCATTGATCATAGTTTGGTGTGGTCCCAAGATCTACATATCCGATTGGCCACCCCCACCCAAACATAACAAGTTCTCTAAAATCAACAACATATCCATCACGGTCTACTTGAACACCCCACACTTGGACCTCTCGAGTGGCTATCCCAAAATGAGCCTCGTAATCAGACCTAAAGTGGATTTTTCGCTCACCAAACTGAAACAAAACCCTATCAGATAGATATATCTCTAGCATGGAATGTACACAACCAATAAGCCAATGAGTCTTTCTCCAAAAGGGAAGCTACTCTTAATTTTTTCGTGTCAAGCATTGCAATCCAAATACAACCTCCAAACAAAACCTAGTGCATATCATCAATCACATGGTGCCAGTAATGTAGCTACCTAGGCCAGGTGTAGTGAAGGAAATCACCTTATCAATAAGAATACGGATCCTCTGGATCCTGATCCAAAATACCATCAAGCCTAGTAACTGGGATGTGCTCCCATGCCTATACATGAAGTAAAGTGACACTGGTAGAAATAGAAATACCTCAATGGTAGGTGACCTCATGCATATCTATGTATATGTGAGCAAGGAGACATCCACCCCATGCATATCTAGTAATGTTCTCAAACATCTACTCAATGCAAACACCCCAACCAATTGGGAACTGTCTGCCTCATCGATCAGGAACAACGATACTCAAAACTAAAGCACATAGAAGAAGTGAAATAATATTTGTACTACCAACGAATTGAGATAAGTCTATCAAAGAATCACAAACTTGAGAATGCCTAACACCAAGTACCTGGTGCGTAGCATGTGTACCCCATCTTACAGAATAGGTCACAATCTCTCCATCAATAGGTACACAAAGAATCCTCCATACATCCTCCAAGGTGATAAAGGCCTCCTTGGTAGGTAAGTGAAAAGATAATGTCTTAATGTCATTGCTCCACAAGGGAAATCATCATAGATTTGTGGCATCTAATAGTCGACATGTAGAAAATGTGTCTTAAGCTCACGACATCTAGTACATCTTTCTCCAAATCCTAAAATATAGTGATCAAAATCAAACAATGCACACAACCACCACTCTCTCGAAATAAGTGGTTTGAGATCATCCTAGAACCATTCAACCCATGATGTTAAGAATGTTCTACTAAAATGCAAAACACATCTTGAATCAGAAATAAACTAACTCAAAATTCCAAAAATAGAAAAAGTGAAAACTTTTTAACAAAAACAGTTGTTATTATTATAGAAAAAGTGGTAAAACCAACTAGAAGCAGTTACTATTTTGGTAAGAGTGATAAAGAAAATAAAAAACGTTTAAAACATCAAAAGTGAATTTTTTTAGCAAGAGCGAAACATTTTCACAAATGTGGTTATCTTACATGGAGAAAGTCAAAAGTGAAAATTTATAGCTAACGTGAAAACAAAGGCGGAGATTTAACATGAGATTTTTTTTAATGAAATACAAGCATAAAATAGAAGTGTGGTTCAGTTATAAACAACAAAAGCAGTAGAAATGATGCAAGTGTGTGAAAAAAATAAGATTACCACTATTGCCTAGTTTGACTTCATGCATTAATTACTAAAAAATGAAAAGATGAAAAATGGGAAAGGGAAGGGTACATACTAGGGCACCGATACCTACAGGCTGCCCGAAATCACAAACTAGATCCTCATGATGTGAGGCTCCTCGAATCCTTTCCATAGCTCCTCGACAATAAAAAAATCACAAAATCTAGAGGCAAGAAATTTTTATAGGCTCGGAGTGTAAATGAGGAGAATTAAACCCTAATTACCTATTTTAACCCCCAAACCCTAATTTTTACCTAGGAAAGACTCCTAGGTTGAAATTAGGAGCTGTTGAGAACATCTAAACTATCAACAAGGGTCTTATAAACACAATTTTTTATCCTCTATGCATTTGAATTGAAATGAAATAATGTCGTGAGCTTGACCTAAAAAATGATGTTTTTGGCCAACCTCTCGAAGTGGAAACCTAGCATCCTATTGTCATTCCGCTAACCATCGGGGCATCATGGGGCGTATAATTTTTTTCAAATCTTGATCTTAACATTGAATTCTTTGAAACAAAGCAACCAATACTTTATCTCAAAGAGGGGGAAAATGCAGACATGTAAAAATGACCTAACACATATTGCACATCCTAAATGACATTTTCTCATAATTGACATCATTATCACCTAATATCACCGCATTTCACATCATTTACATCAAAAACCCTAATTTCATCTATTAATTGAATAATATTAGATTATTTAATTAATTCACTTTTTCATCATTTTTGAATAATTAAATAAAATAAATTTATTTAAGAAACTCCTAATCTAACTTTATTCCTCTTGATTAATTAAATAAAATTAATTATTTAATTACATCACTAATTCACCTTATTCCCCTAAATAAATTAAATTATTATCACTTAATAGTTTAATTAAATCACTTTCCCCTAAACTTGAATAATTAAATAAATTATTGAAGCCTCATTCAAAAAGGTCAAAAAAAATAAATACAACTTTGTAAAATTCAAACATGATTTGCACATTCAACTCAAAAAGATTAATTAATTGATTACCCTCACCCACTTTTGTGATTGAGAAAATTACGATCTCCCGATTGTTCACTCTGATTGGCTGATTGATTCATCTATTTCCTGATTGATTCATCTATTCTTCAATCCCATTGAAGGCTCAATTTGATTTCTTCAATTTCACAGATTATTCTTTCAATTTCCTCAATTCCACTGAACACTCAAATTTATTTCTTCAATCACATCAATTATGTAATCAAAATCCATTGGTTCTTCCCATCTAATTCCTCTCAACATCTTTCAACTATTGATTAGGATATTCTACTATGTGATCTCAATCGTTCATTTTGAAACACAAGATCTATATAAAAACCTCATTTCTTCTCAAAAAATGATTGGAGGATTAACATCTTTTTCATAACGAAGTAATGTTAAAATCATAATCGATCTTTTGACAAACTTTACATATATCTTTCATCAACACACATTAACTTTGAAGAATTTTCTACACACGAATAGAGTTTTCAGATTGATACAACAATAATCCAACATCTTTGCAAATACACTTCAACATGGGATGGGTAACTTCATATTTTATTGAATTCATTGTTCTTGTTTTTCAAATGCTTTCTTGAATTGTATATCTTGTATTGTTCATTTCATCAGTAATGGGTATGAATCTTAGTCTTTTTTTTGAATTAGATTTTGTTTAATTCACTTGACATTTATTATCTTAATGGTTATCTGATTTCACCCTTACATACATCAAATAAAACTTCTCTTTCCAGGACCTCTAGAGGTTGTCAATGAAAACCTTCCGCACATCTAAGTTAGGTAAATGATAAGTTATCTATGAAAATAGTGCTTGATACTAATCAATTAAATTAGTTACCTTCCCATGCTCTCCCTATTTACACCGAACGAGGTCCAAAAAGGCCATCTTCGTCCCAGTGTTTGCTTGAAATTGCTAGAGAAATTAATTCACAAGATGATCAAATGAAAAATATGGAGTTATCAAGCATGGAACAATACCACTCGAGGGTTGTATCCTTGAGAGATCTTGGAAAAAAATTGGCCATTAAGGTATCATGGTGGAAGAAATCTATATAAATGGAATTGAATGACGACACGTGTGTTTGTGGATCTCCCTTACCACCATACTTCTCAAACTTTGGAATCTTCATCTCCTGGGGGATAAGAGTGTTTAGAATTATTATTAATAAAGGATTACAATGAAAGAAAGGTTGGAATACCGGTTGGGAGGTAGCCTGGGACAAGGTCATCAATTGATTTTGCATCTGGACCATGTTTTATAGAAAAGTGTTCAAAATAGGGTCAGGCGATGAAATAGGACTAGTGGAATCGCTGCTAGAACCACCTCTAGAGCCATAAGAGCCACTAGAACCACTAGCCCCCATTCCACCAAGGCCTCCACCACCAAAGCCAACATTGCCTCTAGAGTTACCATTGCTGAAATAAAAAGGGATGACGTTAAATAACAAGGGGACCTTGTTTACCTTTATGGTGAAAGAAACCTCAGGAATAGTGGTGGTATTAATTTCATGGGCATCGAGACTCTTATTTTCACTTTAAAGGTCTCAAGACCAAAACCTCAGGTAACACTCGCTTTAGAGTTATATGAAGGGACATATGATTTCACTTTGTTGGTAAGGTCTTGGAGAAATTCCAAGCCTACCTGATCCTTTTCTAGCATATATCCCATTTCATTGACAAGCCTAGCAACCCTAGCCGTGTTTTATTCTTTTCCCAAACGATTCACGAGATTTAAGAGTGTCCTACCTAGAGCAAGAAGATGCTCTATGAGAATAATGAGAGAATCATCCTCATTCAAAGGTGGTGTTGTAGGAGAAATAGGAGAAGTAGGGACATGAGGGGTCTCCCCAAAGAAACTCACCTCTACACCTGAAACCATCTCCTAAGAAGTGAGACTAGTAGTGACCTTTGAGAAATCCATCTCTAGGTGTTGTATGCTTCTTCTAACAATGCACCAAGAGATTTTAGATTGGGTCATAAAGCTCATAAAGCTTCACGATATGTAAGTCTACAAACCACACAAGGCACATGAGAAAGAACCGACACAAAGAAATGGATGCTACGACATTCACGTCGGGTTCACCAAAATGTAGAGGAGGAAGATGTTGATTTTGACCCTATGTTGTTGGTTTCAAATCTATGTGGGAATTGTATGAGGAAGATGTTGATTTTAAAAAGGCATGGGTAGTGTGTAACAATCTATTGGAAAAGGATAGAACTTCATGGATAGAGTATTTTTTCAAGAGGGTTTTTTGTTCAAAGGGAAGATATTGTCTATAATTTATGGTTCTATGAGGGAGAATTTGATAATGGAAAAACATATTGGAGTTTTGAGTGATCATTTTGGAGTTGACAAAACTTTGGCATAATTGAATGAGAGTTATTATTGGAAAAGGATGAGTGTAGATATATTTTTTTGGGTACAAAGATGCATATTTTATCAATATGCCAAGGGAGTGAGGAAAAATAAAAGGTTATATCACCCATTGCCAATACTAGAGATATTGTGGGAACACATTAGTATGGACCTTGTTTTGGGATTACCACAAACACAGAGAGGTAATGATTCTATTTTTATTGTGGTGGATAGATTTTATAAGATGACTCATTTTATACCATGTCAAAAGTGTAGTGATGTTTCCCATATAATGACTCTATTTTTCAAATAAGTAGTTCAGTTGCATGGCTTGCTGAAAATTACCGGTTTAAATTGGGACACCGAATTTATTGGTCATTTTTGGTACACTTTGCATAGAAGAATAAAAGAACACAATTGGGATTTATATGAATATACCATCCTCAAACCGATGGTCAAACCAAAGTTGTGAATTAGAGTTTGAGTAATTTTTTGAGGTGTTTGGTTGGTTACAAACCAAATCAATGGAATTTGACATTGGCAAAAGTAGAGTTTGCATATAATATTTTGATCAATCAAAGCGTGGGAAAGATTCAATTTAAAATTGTGTATGGGTAAAAACCTAGGGGGGTTGATGAGTTGAGGGATAGTATAGATTTGGGTAGAAAAAGTGTTGTAGTGGACGAATTTTCTGAATATATCCACTATTTTCACAAGGAAATGAATAGAAATTGGAAAAGATTGCCAATAAATATGAGTATGCTAATATACATAAAAGAATGTAGATATTTTATATTGGTGAGTTGGTAATGGCATATTTGTGGAAGGAGATATTTCCACATGAAACAAATAACAAGTTGAACTGGAAGAAAATAGGCTCGTGTAAGATTTTGTGAAAGTTTTCATCAAATGGATAGAAAAATGATCTTTCAATAGGTATAGATATTTCCCCAATATTTAACTTGTTGATTTGTTGGGTACATGAATGGGTACATCAATTGTTAGAGACTTGGAATTTGAAGAAATTGACAAAGTAATTAATTCTCGTATAGAAAAAAGAATGAGAAGGAAGGAGTATTGTGAATATTTGGTCCATTGGAAGAACCATGCAACTAATGAAGCTTCATGGATCAATACTTCAAATTTGGAAAAGTATGAAATTTAAATTCCAATATTGCCAAAATGTTCATGAGCAAGGGTATGTGCAAGATCATGATGGGCCAAAAAGTGGCAATGGGAAAAAAATTATGTTTTGCATTGACTCAAAAATGCAGAAATGTCAAGTTGACTTTTTTTAGGCTTGGGTGTCAGTACATTGCTCCAAAGCAATGCTCAAACCTAAATTTTACAAATTGGATATCCAATTTGAGCTGCGTGTATAAATAAAAAATAAGGCCCTTGAAACTTATTTTAGACATTTTGAACGCGAGCGCAGATGGAGAACTCAAAATCAAATATCGGATTTGAAAGGTAAGTTTTTGGTTTTTTTAATGTTTTAATCTATTTTTCAATTAGATTTTTATAATTTTAAGTAGTTTTTATGATTTTTTTTTCAAAAGTAGGGGTTTTTCTAATTTTTATTAAAAATTAATGTTTTTAAGATTTTGATTAAAAAATAGTGTTGTTGATATATTTTTATCAAAAACTAGAGTTTATTATGGATTTTTGTGAAAAGTAGGTTTTTTGGAATTTTATTAAAAATTAGGGTTTATTTTTATTTTTATAAAAAACTAGGGTTTTCTTTACAAAAAAATATTTATATTGTGTAATTTCAATTAGATTAATTAGTTTTTAACTTTAATAAGGTATTATGGCTAAGAATGAAAATGCAAAAATGCGAAATGCTCCACCACCTCCGTAGCCACCAATTGAAGGCTTAATTGGTAAAAAATTGGGGCAATTGAGGGGCATTTGTGAAGTTTATAAGATAATCCCTCAATTATCTAATATGAAAAACACATTAAAGAAAATAATTAAAAATATAGAAAACCTCTCCACCCAATATAATGCCTTTCATTCATGGTGAGCAGACATGAGGGAATATTATGCATGTGGATTATCTTACGATGATGAGAAATATATCCAAATAACCAAAGACCAAATAGCCTCTTTATTCGTTAACCCTCACACCGGTTTTCTAGTGAATATTAATAAACCATAACTTTCTATAAAATGGTGCACGAATAGGGACATTGTAGATAAATTTTAGGATTGTTGGTGTATGGTTTTTGATAAACGATTGAACAACAATTTTGATATACCATTTTACTTTATTAAAAAATTATATGCTGAGTTTGTGTAAGGGCATCGTGTCAATTAATTTGACATTAAACCATTCCAAGGCGTCGATGGAGGTATGCCCCAGGATAGAACAGGGGCAGTTAGAGTAGTCTCGCGCCCATATGTTCCCCCTCCTCCCCTTCCTTCATCTCCTCTAGTATATAATCTAGATATTATCCAGGATGCAACCAAATAGACTATTCAGGATATTCACTCTTTGAGTGGTCATTTGGTTTCACATGCTTCTATAGTAGCTCAACCACATTCTAGTGATGTTGGCGAATGCTCGAGTGTTGTTCCATTATCCTCCTTAGGTCCACACATTTTTGTGCCACATACTTGTACTATGTGCCACCAGATATGCTTGGGTCCTCTTGTACAAATCGTTGAGCATCCTTTGGACACTTTTGATTATGAACTCCATGATGTGGACATTATAGATCAGACGTAGGGGAGTGGAGTGCACCCTACAGAGTCCTCTCCTGCTAGAGAGGGGGACATTGGAATAGTGACACAGGTAAGATTTAAGCTATAAATTCATAACTTGCATTTATTTTTAAATGAATATTAATAATTTGATAGTATCAAGTACTAATATTTATTTACATGGTCTATTTAATAGTTGATGTCTGAGGAGGAGCTCACATAGGTGACTGATAGCACCCTTAGGGCCATTTCATTTTGCCTCGACATGCACACCATATATATTTTCACACTCGCTCGTTTAAATTTTTTATTATATACTTGCTTTTCATTTGAATGGTCATTAATGAAATTATATAATAACTTAAATGTTTATCTTATTTTCCTCTTGTAGGAAATTCCTAGTGCAAGTGAGGTGCAACCTTTTCCAGACTATGGAGGCACAAAGTTAGATAAGGTGAAGGTAATTGAACTCAAATTGGATTGAATTAATATTTTTAAGATCTTATATTGATTATACGTACATCAACATAAATTGGTAGTTTCATATGTACTTGTCATTTTTATGTACAAGTGATTATGAGCTATACATCATTGTTGACAAGTGTCACAATGCCCGAAGGAGTAGGTATTGGAACACCTCAAGGAGTAGGTGTTGAAATACCTCAAGGAGGAGGTGTCGAAACACCTCAAGGAGATAATGAAAAAGATTAGCCTAAAGAGGTATGCGTTTATTTTATTTTGTGTTTGGTAAATATGTTCCTTTTACCAATAATCGTATGCTAACTTGGATCAATTTTATTTTTTTATTCACATATATAGATTTCCATTTCAAAAGTTGGTTTGGTATATTCTAGGACTCCTCACCCTTTAATGTATATTGATTTTGATGTTAATTATTCGATTTTAAATTATATAGTATAACTTATCTCAATTGTGGTTTGAATTTTTCTTGTGCAACTACCTTTAGAGCCAACGAGTGCTTCAAAGAGGCTCCATTTTGATGATCCACCAATAGTTTATGATGAGATAGAAATTTTGGCATGTAAATTTTGAATAGATATTGAGATGGCATATGCCACATTTTTTAAAAATTTGTTTGAGTTGGCGTCAATGCCATTCTTTATATGGACATACACTTTATTATTGGATAATTTGATATATAGAAGTTGACAATCAAAATTTAATTTGTTCCTCATGTGCATGATTAAACTCTTTGAATTTTTTTTATCTTGAGTAATGGTTAAATATCAATATACAATAGCATAAAAAAGAATGGTTATATTATGTAGTTTATATTTATATCGCTGATTACATTGCATTTCACATCTTTCAAACTCAAAGCATTACTTCACATTGCATAACTAACAACTAGATTTGTTGATAGATGAAAAAAATTCAATTACAATATAGTTTATACAAATTCAACCTAAGCAGTTATGCAATTACTTCACATTGCATAAGTAATAAATAGGAGCAACTGTCAATTGCATTTTCTTGTCATGGAATACTATGAGACCACATTTCTTTGAGGCTTTTTTTCAAATAGTCCATTGCCTTGTCTATGCTACCACATTTTTCATACATGTCTACCAAAGCTTTTTATGAAACAATTCACTGGGTTGTTGGTAGGGATTATTGGAAATTGTATGCTATGACCTCACTCAATCCTGAAACCAGTTCATCCCCTCTTAATTTTTTTTCTTAAACTTAAAACATCATTGTATTATGCTGCCCCATAATTTGGCTTACACTTGCTTTGTAAAATCACCAATTTTCCCTTTGTTTTTTCCCCTTCCAACTAGGGTTTCACACTTTTACTCTTCTTGGGTTACTCTTAATCACTTAGACCTCTTAAATGCCATTAAATACATCTATTCCAATAGTTTCCAACCTATTTTCATTCAACTTCTCAAAAAATCACTCTCTAGCCTTACTCAAAAAGCACAAAAAATTGTGTTTCTTAACAGGGCAACGTTCTTAGACCACTGTAATCCCTTTATCACCCCTAAAGACTTGTTCCTATTCCTACCTCTATCTAATTCATGCCCATTCCTCTGAGGTACAACCTATACAAAAGGAGGAATTGCTTTTTCAATTCATGAAATCTTACATGTTTTAGGTGCTCTTGCACCATACTCCCCAGGTACAAAATATTTATGCCCCATAAATCACTCCATAGGTCTGATCCTATCTTCTTCACAATCCCTTCAAACCCGCTCCAAGTCACTTGAATGGAAATCTTCTTCCGAGGGATTTTGTACCCTTCATGCTTTGCGTTGTCTTAGTCTTGCCATGCTTGATCCTTCTCAAATGGATCTTCTTGCTACTATTTGTCTTCATTGAAACCTACAAATGGTGTTTCCCAAGCTTTGAAACCTGCACACAAAAAATTAGTACACAAAGCTAAACATCCATACATTAATATCTCTATTTCATGCTCTTCCATAAGCTTTTGCCAACTACACATGTATCTCTTCCCTTCAACTCTTCTCTTCACAATATTTCTAGGTTCTTTATGGTTACAACCATCCCCCTAGTAGCATACATCTTCCACATAACCAAATATGAAAACCAAGGAAAATCCCCTATCTTAACAAAATATTCCTCAAACTCTTCTTCTCTAGCCTTCACTAGGCCACTCACCATCAACTCTTCCTCTCTAGTTTCCCACCTAATCTACTATTTGCAAGATTACAAATTTGAAGGTTGATAACTTGCAAGGTTAGGTATGATCTATTTGTGCTAAATAAAGTCAATCAAGACCATTTAAGGTGTATTAATTTGAAAATTTGAGTCTAAGGGTCCAATATGCCAAAAATGCATTCTTGCTTCAAAATTGTCAAAATTGCCATTGGAGATGTTGGGGAGTCTATTTTAATTCAAAACATGTATATAAATCTCTTTAAGGTTCAAAAATAGGTTGGTTGAAGGAAATTTTGTGAATTCCAATACAAAAGCAACATTGATTTCCAAAAAATTACTGGTTTTTCACAACAAGCTATGGTCTCATGGATTTTTTTTCGCATGAAAATAAACGTTGGAGTTCGGTTGGAAGCTGAAAACCACTTGTAAGGGAATAAATAAATCTTGTTCTACAACTCGTATGACCAAACTGACTGTTCCATCATGTCTGGATGGGTACGTTTACGTTAGGATGGTTCCCTTTCACACCCAAACAGGCCAAAACAGTTTGAGCTACGTTCAATCTGCAAAATCCCTTAAGAGTCCAAAGTGCAGAAGGGAAAAAATCTTTGACAAATTGTTACTAAAAAATTGTGATGCTTAGAAACTTTCCATTGAGGCTAGGGGATCATGTTGGGGCCATCTACAATAACCTCTCTCAATTTTTGCTATCTCAAAGGCATTTTCCTATGGTGATGAGTTTTTCAGTTGAGGGAAAAGTTGCAAAGTGGTGCAAATTTCATTCTCCAACTCGTACGACCAATCAGACTATTCCAAAATGTCTGTATGGGTACGTATACACTAGGGATGGTCCTCTTTTGCATCCGAATATGCTGAATCACTCTGAGCTATATTGGACTGACGATTTCCCTTAAGAGTCCAAAGTGCTAAAAGACAACAATATTTGAAGGGAAATTTATATGAAACTATGATGATTATATACTCTTTGTTTAAGGCTATGGGATTGTTTTGGGAGCATCTACAATAACCTCTCTCAGATTTTTTATCTCAGAGATATTTTCCCATGGTGATGAGTTTTCAGTTGAGGGAAAAGTTGCTAGATGCAAGCAATGTAAAGTTGCAAAGTGGTGCAACTTTCATTCTCCAAATCGTACAACCAAATAGACTGTTCCAACACATCCGTATGGGTGCATTTATGCTAAGGATGGTCCTCTTTTGTACCCAAATACACCAAATCACTTTGAGCTACATTGAACCTATGATTTCCCTCAAGAGTCCAAAGTGCTAAAAGACAACAATCTTTGAAGGGCTATTTCTAGAAAAATGTGATGGTTACAGACTCTTTGTTTGAGGATATGGGATTGTGTTGGGACCATCTACAATATCCCCTCTCAGTTTCTGCTATCTCAGAAGTGTTTTCTCATGGTGATGAGTTTTTAGTTGAGGGAAAAGTTGCTAGATGCAAGCAATGTAAAGTTGCAAAGTGGTGCAAATTTTATTCTCCAATTTGTACGACCAAAAAGAATCTTCCAACACATCCAGATGGGTACGTTTATGCTAGGCATGGTCCTCTTTTGTACCCAAATATGCTGAATCACTCTAAGCTACATTGGATCGACGATTTCCCTTAAGAGTCCAAAGTGCTAAAAGACAACAATCTTTAAAGGGACATTTCTCAAAAATTGTGATTCTTACAAACTCTTTGTCTGAGGCTATGGGATCGTGTTGGGACCATCTATAATAACCTCTCTCAATTTTTTCTATCTCAAAGGTGTTTTCTCATGGTGATGAGTTTTCAGTTGAGGGAAAAGTTGCTAGATGCAAGCAATGTAAAGTTGCAAAGTGGTGCAAATTTCATTCTCCAAATCATATGACCAAATAGACTATTCCAACATGTCTGGATGGATAAATCTACGCTAGGGATGGTCCTCTTTTGCACCCAAATATTCCAAATCACTCTGAGTTACATTGGACCGATGATTTCCCTTAAGAGTCCAAAGTGCTAAAAGACAAAAATATTTGAAGGGCTATTTCTCAGAAACCATGATGCTTACAGACTCTCTATTTGAGGCTATGAGATTGTTTTGGGACCATCTATGACAAAATCTCTCATTTTTTGCTATCTTAGCCCGTAGTGATGAGTTTTCAGTTGAGGGAAAAGTTGCCAAATGCAAGCAATGTAAAGTTGCAGAGTGGTGCAACTTTCATTCTCCAACTCGTATGACCAAACAAACTATTCAAAAATGTCTAGATGGGTACGTTTATGCTAGGGATGGTCCTATTTTGTATCCAAATATGCCGAATCACTCTGAGCTACATTGGATCGATGATTTCCCTTAAGAGTCCAAAGTGCTAAAAGGCCATACCATCTATTGTACGGTCTGTAGCTCGATGGTATGGCCATGGTGGATGTTATTAGGTTTTTATAAGGTGAATATGTGGGTTTAAAGAGCTGGAAAGGTCTGTAGATGAGTTGGTGAGTTGCCATGCATGTAAAAATGAGTGAAATTAGGTGAAAAATGGTGGTTACAACATGCTAATGTCAATGAAATTTGAGGGCAACAAGATTTAAGGTTGAATCAAGCTTTTGCAAGATATAATAAACATGTTTGATGAGTTTATAGGGTGTGGGAAGGTTTGGGGAGTGAATTTGCACCCAAGTTTGGTTTTGACGATCAAATTGGAGTGTAAATCATCTTTAATTGTAATTGTGTTGTTTAAATCCACCTAGCTCTTGCATCAGAAAAATCTTACCCAATCAACTTGAACATCATGCACACTCAAATACCCTGTTTCCACTTTGCTATATAAAAGAATCAATTACATGGGAAATCACCTTCACATGAACTTTTTACATTTTTGTTTTTGGAAAAAGTGGTAGGCCACTGTAATTTATTATATATAAATAGGAGATATTACAAAACTCGGTTCAAACGAGCATACTGATAGGAAAGCACCAAGAAGAAAACCTTCGGTTGTAGCTCAATTAAGTACAAAAAATTCAATACATTTTAAAGATACCCTTTATACAATGCCAAAAATTTAACCCATATTTAAAAAAACATCACTAGATATAGATTATGCCCATACATAGTTATGACCTTTTTACATTGTTTCAAATTTTAAAATTCAAATTTTACAAAATTTGCCTATTGGAGACATTAAGGGCACAATATTCCACAAGAGTAGTATGCTGACGTTCTAGAGTGACAAGCACCTATACAAACCATCAAGGTAGCAATTAAACTACATACAATATAAAAGATGCTTAGAATAACCAATCTATATTATTGTAATCTGTCACATACCTCTCCGAAAGGATCAGAGCTGCCTATTGTTGCAGTGGGTCCATGATCAATCGTGCTAGGAATATTGCAAAAGTTTTCAAATGATAAATCTATATTGTCACAACAAAGAAGATTCATAGAATAACAAATCTATATTAATCTAAACAACCT
Source organism: Sequoiadendron giganteum (assembly GCA_007115665.2). NCBI lineage: Eukaryota > Viridiplantae > Streptophyta > Pinopsida > Cupressales > Cupressaceae > Sequoiadendron > Sequoiadendron giganteum. The sequence continues at coordinate 385,724,314 of CM021101.1, read as the reverse complement.
GAATGATGAGGAATTGGTAATGCAAACTATAAAATATTCTTAGAATAACCAATCTATATTATTATAAATGACCTAATTGATGATGAGATGGTAATGCAAACTATAAAATATGCTTTGAATAAACAATCTATATTATTGTAATCTGTCGCATACCTCTCTAAAAGGATCAAAGTTGGCTATTGTTGCAGTAGGTCCATGATCAATTGTGCCAAAAATATCCCAAAAGTACATACAAAATATAATTATTAAAGACACCTGCATTGCAATAGTCTAAAAAATATCAGTATTAAATAAAGAACACTAATGGACTTAAACATAATGAACCTAAGCATTGTACCTTCCATTATTGAATATTCTATTCATGTGTGCTTGAAGGGTCATCTCTTTGCTTAAGAGTATCCAATATTGCTTCATGATCAACATTACTAAGTTTCCATAGTTGTTTTGTCTTTGGTTTGGCATGATGCTTCAACAACTTAATATTTGTTGCTATAACAAGGTGTGAATACATGAGAATGGTTTTTATGTTTCTCATAGTCTTCAAATGTAGGTATGCCATTATTTCTAATCATGTATGTTTGCAACCAAGTTCTTGAAACCACAACTGAACCTGTAGGATACACAAACCCATCATCATCTTCTATCGGTTGTGTTATCTTGTGCTTTACCCACACACATCGAGCCAACCAATGTTATGATCTCTCTTCATTCCCCTGCGGTGCAACAACTACCAAATCATGTCCTGGCTATAGTAGATCTGAAATTCGGTCGTAATCAAGTGAACTTTCCATTGTGTCATTTGTCATGGATATAGTATAAGATAAAGGAGTTAGATATTGTGGAACCCATGTATCCACCCACTCACTTGACTTGCATTGATCCCACTTGCACTGAATAAAAATCCAACAAAAATAAGCCAACTGTCATGTCCAAATGGTCCATGTGCTTGCATTTGAGCTTCAAAATGAATGCATCTTTGAAGAATCTTTGATTGTATGACAATCCAATCTGCCTCCCAATGTACCCTCCTCAACCAACCAAAAGAATCTACACACTATTGAATCAAATGTTCCTCCCAGTGACAATGTTGAACTACACCAATCAACAATAAAACACACATCATTGAATTTTTCTCCTGAAATCTTCAATTGATCCTTAAGTAGAGATCTCTTTACACATGCACCCACTCCATCATTCTCCCCTTTCCCATGCCCAGCTTCAAAAAAAATCCAAATATTAGGTACACACCTACTCAACCAATAAAACATACAAGCATTCTTGAATTGACCTATGTAGTTATCTGACCAAATGAGATGTCGGCCCAGTGCTATATCATGCTCCTGCAAGAACTCAAAAAAATTCTCCAAACAATGTTGGACATACTCGGATGAGTGAGATCTATCATCACTTAGATAAAAATTATACTCTCTAATTATCTTTCGATCCTCCTTTGTACGATTAGGTGCATGTCTAAATGTTATGTGGACAAAAATATAAATTTGAATGGAATTATAATACTAAGATTGTACCTCATTTTGTGGTTCCAATGTCTAGTTTTCTGCAAAATCAGCCACTGATATAATAGTGCCAATCAGAAAAGAGTCCTTACACATCCTGGATTGTTGATCCAACCACTGAGACCTATGACTATACCTTGCATACTTGAAGAAAATATTGTCCTTAAAATCTAAAATAAAATCAGCAACACTGCATTCTTTTGTAACCAACTCACATCTAGAACCTTCACCTCCACTCTGCAAAGCATATTTGACTATCTCATATCTCTTTTTCTCAACAAGCTTATTTCCAAATTCATGTTTAGAACCCTCATGAAAACATTGAACAAACTTTGACAAGCCACCACATTGTGAGCACCTCACATTTAAACAATCATTTCTATAGAAAAAGGAACCATCATCTCTAAAACATAAAAATAGATCTAGCAAGTCCCTTGATGATTTCAAAATATGCAACGCAACACACTCCTACAACATTTCATTAGTATGCAAAGTAGAACGGATATATAATAATAGTTCATGGTACATTGAAAAATCCACATGGTATTTGCAACAACAAGTATTACAAATCTTAAGAGGCACACAATAAAATGGCTTCAAACCTTCAAAATTCCTTTGTGAGATTTCCATATTTGGATGTGTTTCAATAAATTTGTTGAACATTGTTTGGCTTGATTCTAAGAAATGTTTAGGATGTGGTGTACGGTCTTGATTGCCAATTCTTAACTTTAAAAAATCCTTTGCATTGGGTGATACTCTAGAGTTATCATGCCAAAATTGTTGAATTACCTGCTTTACATTATCGATTAGCTTCTTATCAACATGTGGAAGCCTCCCGACAAAAACCCATGCATCATTTTGAAGAATATCATCTATTATTTCTCTTCTTGCAAGTGCTCTATCCAAAGTTATATGATTTATGTCAAAATCAATACAAGTTTGTCTCATAAAGTGATCCTTTTTTAATTGATGGGTTACTAGGGCGGTTGTAATGACTCTTTGAGCAACTCTCTTATCTTTTTCCTTGTTATTTTTTCCAATAGAATTGAGAGCATTAACAATATTTTTGACAATAATAGAATTTTTTTCGGTCTTCTTGTTCACACGAATCTTCAATTTGGCTAGGAAAGTCTCATCTTTTGCATCTTTAGCAATTGTACAAAAATTTGGCATTGCTCGGTCAATGTCTTATCGCTAAAATATTGGTTGAAAAGTCTTTTAGTCAACAACCGAATAGTTCGTGATGACCTCTTGCCTTCAAGATTGTTTATAATGTTATCATCAATTTCAAGTAGCCATTAAGGGGTTCTTGAAGGTATTGAATTTGGAATATGTCTTTCTTCCACACAAGGTTCTTCATTTCTCATGTAATCTGGTGAAACATAATTTACACTTGCTTCAATATTATGTTCAACATATTCATTTCCAACATTTTCAATATCAATTTGACTAATTTTCATTCCCAATTTCAATATCATTGTTCAACATCTTCAATTCCAATATTTTCACCTTCAACATTTTCATTATCAATTTCAATATTTTCATTCCCAATTTTAATATCATTTTCAAAATCTTCAATTCCAACATTTTCACCTTCAAAATTTTCACCTTGAACATATTCAATTTCCTCTTCACTTGAAAGACCATAGGGCTCAAGTTCACCAATATTTAACATACCTTGTCTTCTCTTCTTATGACCTTCTCTATCTCTTTGTCTATATGCTTCAATTTTTTCTTTTGCAAGCTTTATCTTATATTTTTACTTCCGACGACTGTTGCTTCCCATTATACCTCATAAAAGATGCTAAAAAATCATTGCTTATGACAAATTTGAGTACAAGGTGCTCCAAAAAGTTGATCTTTGTCTCTTCCTGTTTGAAATTGTGCGTTTGTCACCTGCAAAGTGTTGTAAACAAAATGTAGGGTCCGTTGGAATGCACAAAAATGACCCACATGGGGTTTTTCTATGGCCCACAAATATGATATCTGATATAATCAGATATATGATTTGGAAAATATTTTAATTTTTTTTGCAATGGTAATATTTTAGATGTACTAGAGTTTTACAAATCGGATATTTGATTTGTGCCCACATAGACCTAAGGTTTAATGAGAGAGAGAGAGAGAGAGAGAGAGAGAGAGAGAGAGAGGGTTGAGAGAGAGAGAGAGAGAGTGAGAGGGAGGGGAGAGTGAGAGAAGAAGAGGAGAGTGGGAAGGAGAGGAGAGTGGGAGGGAGAGGGGAGAGAGAGGGAGAGGGTTGAGGGTTGAGGGAGAGTGGGATTTGGTTCAGATCTGCCAGTCCTAAGAAGTCAACACGAAAAACATGTTTAAAAACTTACCTCGCTTTTCCAGACTTTTCCCATGTGGCTGATGACTTTTTTTTACCCAAAATTGATGAAATGAAAACGGTTTGTAAAGTAGCTTCTCAAATTTCTACCAATATAAATAATACTTTACTTTGAATCCAATAAATAATTATTATTCATTTTCTATTAGAATCATGACTAAAGTCTTAATGGATAGTCTGATTGAAAAACATATATAAATTTCAAACAGTATCACATTTTTTGAATCCAAAACATGCATCACATTCTATGCTTCACATACCATAGGATTAAAAAAAATAAATTAATTTCATGAAGTTTTGACCAAGTTAATGTGGTTAGACATACGAGTTTTTATATTTTTTAAAAGTTGTAATAAAAAATTCATAATCAATTATTTACTTGAACTTTTTTTATAAAAATATATGCATCACATTCGGACGCGAGTCCTCTACTTATATCTAAAATCTTATAAAAAAGTATTATCATTTTATTATGGTTAGGGTTGTCAGACATACACCTACTTCTTATTTTTTCCTTGAAATTTAAGTATTACTGCATTGAAATTTCAATTTTTGACCAAATAGATTTATTTTTTAGAAAAATAAACTTAGTAGTTTAGAAACTACATTCAATTTTCCAAAGATTCTATTTTTTACAAATTCTTCAAATAATATAGATAACCTATTCAATTTTTTATGTCAAGTTTCCTAACTTTGATTTTTTTGAATTTTCATTGCCACTCAAGGGCTTGTTTTTCCATGATGATCCTGCACATACCCACAACACACTCATGAAACATTTATCTTACTCAGTGTGTTTGATGCAAGAGCATCTAGGCAAATGTGCAATCCACATCATCTAAAAACATTTTATTTTTTATTTTGTTCATTTTTATTTTGATTTTTTATTCATTTGGATTTATAGTTTAATTTGTTGGTCAATTTTGGAGGAGGCTAAATGAAATTGTTGTAATTAATTAAGAAAATAATGTGTGTCGATTTTTATTCTGTTATGCAATTTATTCATCAAGGTGCCTAATTTAATATCATTTGATTTCTTTGAAGATTGATTATGATCATGGAATAAGGCCTTTTTCTATTCAGTCTATTGGATAATCTCTCCATGAGTTTAAATGTCAAATTAACTTCTAGAGGTCATATGGTCACTAGGCATGTGAGCCAAGAAAAAAATATTCATTTGTCATCATAATAGAAAGAGGGAGAGGCCATGCAAAAGGATAGGTGTTTGGAAGTTGAAGAGGTGAGGTAAAAGGAATAAAACGATGATGGGCATGTGAGGGAAGGTCAACACAACCAATGAGAATGAGAAGCTTCACTAGGTAAATTTTGTGCAACAAGGATAAGAAATACAAAAAATGAAAGATGTGCAACATGACAGAGATAGACCAACACTATTAGAATTTGACAAATAAATGACTGTGTGACTAAATGTTTTAGTCATGACAACTAAAAATGACTAAATTCTACTATTTTTTTACAACACAACTATAAATTACTAATTTGATCATCAGGTAAAAAAACAACTAAATAATTAGTCAGAAAAACAAAAATGACTAAATAATTAGTCACACAAATAAAAATAAAAGTGGGAGGAAGAGAAGGCACATATTTTTTGTTCAATTTTTTGAGCATATTATTCTTCGCACTCTTTGGTTTTGGGCAAAGGAAAGAAACATAGAAGGAAAAACACTACTTAAGTATATCAACATTACATAGTTGAGACAAGGATTTCTGAATTAGGTGGGGAGCTACAAATTGTGAGGTAAATAAATTTTAACAGAACACAAATGCTTTGTTTCCGTCTATGTTGTTTAGAACTCCTTTTTCGCTAGAGAATAATGTATCACTTGCTATTTTGAACATGGCTTAGGGTTTTTGTAGCATTCAAAGGTTTTGAGGCAAAGGGTTTGAGCTTGGGAAAAAAAATTGTTTCTTCTTTTTGCTTAAATGAAAAAATTGTAGATGCTATATTTTCCAAAATATCTTTTGGTACATTTTTTTTTTTGTGGTTTCTAGCAAAGTGACGAAACAATAGAGAGATATCTTCACCAAGCTTGCAAGTTTTCTTCTATATTGTGTTACCATGAAGACTCCTAAGGAGAGGTGTAGGATGGTGGTATCAACACCTCCACCCATGGTGATTTGCAAAGGTCTGAGTGAGGGTGCGGGATTACTTTGGCTAGAGGTGGTTTCTCACCATCCTTACCTGCCATCTATCCTTAATTTTTACTTCATAGAAATCCAAAGGAATCGATAAATTTGCAGAGCCCACAAATATACAAAAAGAGGAACATTCATTTACCAACTGTACACACCAGAGAAAAATGGACATGGATGGGCTAGGAAGAAAATTGGGGCTTTTTGAAGACAATAAGGTTATCAAAAAAGTTGAGGAGTTGAGGCATCTCAACAATGTGCATTTTGATTCATCCACTTTTGGTGTGGTATGTTTGTCAAAGTAATGCATTAAAACTTAGTTCAATTCTTATAATCTGTAATGCAATTTATTGGATTCTTCATCATTGCACCCTTTTTTTCTCAATCCATAGGGTGAGGTTTGCAAATCATCTCTTTGCTTAAACTTGTCACCACCAAGTAATTTTTATTAAAATGGGTTTTCATCTAATTTTATATTGAAAAGAACTGGGTCATTGCTCAAATATACTCAATAATATTAACATCAAAGATCTTGCCACACGTTGGCAGTGAGACAATGTAAAGTTGGGTCAAGTATTATTAATGTTCTTTATTATTTCCATTACACTGCATTTTCTTAGGATGAGATCTATATGGTCTTGAAATAAATAATTTAACAAAGAATTTTTCTTGTGAATATTAGATGATTCCCATTGCTTGCCCTTTATGGATTTCCAATTCTCATTCTTATGATTTTATTAGTATTGCAGCAATGAAAGTTAATTTTCTTAAAATACATTGTTTTACAAATTACAAGTTCCTTTTGATAGACAAAAGGTCATTAGACTAAGTGACATGTTAGACAAGGACTATACCAAATCCTTGAATGCAATAAAAAATGCACTTAGAGTCGGGTGGGTTAATTGTTTAAATTTAACCAAATGCAATTTCTTTTCTGCTATTTTTATTGTTTGTATTAAAAAATGGTGATAACTATTTACTTTTAAGTTGTATTGCAGGCTGAAGTTGGACATTTGAGAACTTGGAATCCAGTTTGAATGTCTTATATTGATTGGGCCTGCTCAAAAAGCACTGGATTTATAAGTTTCATGTTTCCTTCTCAATTTTCAACACCCAAATGATTTGATTACTTGAATTTTGTATCTTTTGAAATTTATTGTTTAAAGGTTTATAACATGCTGTATAGTGTAAGGAAGCTAAGGTAGCAAAAAAAATTCCTACACTAACCTTGAGAGGAGAATACAATTTTTTTTTAGATCTTTAACAATTTTATAAACATGAACAAGAATAAAGATAAATATCATGCATACCATAACATAATGATTTATGTGGGGAAAACCCTTTTGGGAGAAAAAACCCACACTCCAAAATCCACCCAATATATTATTCAATAAATAATAAAGATTACAATATACTTGTAGAGCAAGCTTGTTACAAGAGTATCACCACTCTGAGATCAAGATACAACATGACTATTAAAACACTGTCACTGTCATACACCGTACTTGCATATAGCAATAATACAATGCCCCCATAAAAATAGAGTTATATTCTAGGGAAAGGTTGGCCAAAAAAATATCCATCGTTAGATCTAAACCCTAATAATCAATGGTCTAGATTTACAATGTATCAAATCCCATCGACTAAGATTTACATAAGCTTTAACTACCTACAGGACCCACCATTCCATCTCACTGCCACACAATTCACAACAAGGATGTGAGTTGCATGATCATCCCATTGATAATCACCATCAACATATACATGTCACCATCTGTCCTTGTCAACTTATCAAGTCCCACCATACCTCCATCACATATCGCCAAGCCAGTGAAAACCCAAACTTCAAAACCTGACATTGGACGTTATGCAATTTTGAAAACCTGTGACATGTTGCCAACACAGAGATTGCTAAGTTGGGAAGTTATGAAACTTTAGAACATCATGACATAGGTTATGAAAACTTGGAATCCCGCAACAACAAAGAGATCGCTAGGTCGGGAAGTTACGAAAATTTAGAACCCTGTGAGATAGGTTAGGAAAACTAGGAATCCCATGACTTGAGTAATAAAACCATCTCATTGCAAGGTTGAGACACAATTTCCCAAAAAATCTCCCACTTGTCGAACACATTGAAAGGGAAATGGGAGGGAGTAAACATTGTATCTTAATTTCTAGGGGCCAAAAGGCCCATCATATCTAAACACCATCCAAAATTATTTGTGCTCATAGGATTAGTTAAAGAATCAAAAACATTCATCAAAGTCTCTAACTTAACCAACTTCACCTTGTCATCTTCGACCATATCTCGAACAAAATTATACTGTACATCAATGTGCTTGGTCTTGGCATGAAATCTTAGGTTCTTGGCTAGACATATTGCACTTTGACTATCACAATACATTATCACTACACCTTGTTTTATTCTAATATCTAAACACAATCTCTTAAGACAAATGGATTCTTTACAAGCATGAGTAGATGACATATACTCTTCTTCTGTAGTGGAAAAAGCAACCACAAATTTTCACTTGCTCATCCAATTGATTGCACCATAGAATAATGTAAATACATAAGCACTAGTGGATTGTATTTTATCAACATCACTTGCCCAATCTCAATCCACATAACCATGAATATCAAGGGAAATCTTTCCTTCAATCATATTACTATGATAACATAATGAATAATCTGAGGTACCATATAAATATCTAAACTCTTTTAAATGCATCCCAATGAACACTACCAGGATTAGACATATACATGGAAAGAACTCCCATTGCTTAGGAAATGTCTGGTCTAGTACAAAACATAACATATATCAAAATTCCGATTGCATTCTAGTAAGGAACTCTTCTCATGTCTTCCATCACCGATGTGGATGTTGAACAATTTGAAATAAATTAACTTTGTTCCAATTGAAATAGGAACACACAATGGTCTACAATCCCCCATGTTAAATCTATCTAAAATTGAATTGACATACTTACTTTGGCCAAACCATAGCTTTCTATTCACTCTATCTCTTTTAATTTCCATCCCAAGAATGTGTTTCGTTGCACCAAGATATTTCATTTCAAATTTAGCAACAAGTTGAGATTTCAGTTTTGAAATCATACCTTTCCCTTTGCCAAATAACATCTCATCAACATATAATGCAATAAACATGAAACAATCACCATTAGTTTTGTAATAAACACAATGATCTGATTTATAATGCTCAAACCCCAAACTCAACACACGTGTATCAAATTTTTGGTACATCCTAGGAATTTGTTTTAAGCCATACAAATATTTCTTCAATTTGCAAACCAATTTACTTCTACCTTTCACCACGTAGTGCTTTGGTTGTGTCATATAAATATCCTCCTCCAAATCACCATGAAGGAATGTAATTTTTACATCCACTTTCTCAACCTCTAAATCATAAGAAACAACAATAGAAAGTAAAAATCTAATGGATGTCATTTTTTCAATAGGAGAAAATATTTCACCATAATCAACACCCTCAACTTGAAAGTAACGTTTTGAAACCAACCTTGCCTTGTATTTATCAATACCTCCATCTAAACCAATATTTTTCTTGAACACCCATTTGCAACCAAAAACGTTTCCATTTTTCAGGAAATGGTACAAGATCCCATGTATCATTCTTTTTCAGAGATTCCATTTCTTCATCCATAGGAATATTTCAGGATTCTATATCATTCATACCTAATGCCTCTTCTACATATCTAGGCTCATCCATGTTAGTATTCAAAGAAAAAATACATCTCCAATCATTAGGTGAATACCTTTTAGGTGGTTGTCTATTCCTTGTAGACCTATGAACAAGCTGAGTTGGAGGTTCTTCCTCATCTTCTGAAGATTCAAAGCTGGATGAGCTCTCCTCAAATTCTTGTCTATTCCTGGGCCTCGATTTAGATTTCTTAGGTGTAGAAGGAAATTGAATCACATATTCTTGTTTACTTTGTTCTTGTTGCATTGTAACAGAAGAAGGCTTAATTTCTCTAAAAATAACACTTCAACTGTGTATTACCTTATGTGCAACAAGATCCCAAAGCTTGTATCCTTTCACACCATAACAATATCTGATGAAGATACATTTCACAAACTTGTTTTCCAAATTTTTTTGCTTCTCCTTTGGCACATGTGCATATGCCTTGCAACCAAAAACTCTAAGATGTCTTAATGAAGGCTTATTGCCCAACCATGCCTCTATAGGAATCTTATCAACAAGAGATGATGAAGAAGACTTGTTAACTAGGTAACACGAAGTGGAAATAGCTTCAACCCAAAACATTTTTTATAGGCCAACACCACTCAACATAATCCTAGTCTTCTCCATCAGTGTCATGTTCATTCTTTCTACCAATCCATTTTATTGTGGAGAATACGAAGTTTCCTTCTATCTATGAATACCACAATTGTTACAAAATCTATCAAAATCTTTAGAGAAAAAATCACCTCCATTATCAGTCCTCAAACACTTTATTTTCTTTCCAGTATGAAACTCAACCATTGCTTTAAATTGTTTAAATCGACTGAAAACTTTAGATTTACTCTTTAGAAAATATACCAATGTCCTTCTAGTATAATCATCAATAAATGAAACATAATATATGGATTTATCAATCGAAGGAACATCTATAGGTACAAACACATTTGAATGAATAAGATCCAATACACCACAAGATTTATGAGAACTCAAGTAAAATTGAATGCAGTTTTGTTTTCCATAAAGACAATGCTCACAAAAATCAAATTCAAGATTACAATTAGAAAAACCTTCAAAAAAGTTTTTTATTTTTCAAGGTCCTTAGATCCTTTTCTCCAATTTGGCCAAGTCTCTGGTGTCATAACATAGTTTTATTTGTAGGTAACATTTTTTTAGAAGAAAAATCACCCATGGGTACCCAAATTCAATGACCATCTATTGAAGGTGAAACCCTCACATCTTATATAGGTTTTCTTTTCACAAAAGTACTATTGAACTCAATAGTGCATGCATCAAGCTTATAAAATGTGCCATATCTAACACCTCTAGCAATCACCATAGCACCTCTTGCATCCTACATTAGAAAATACTACCTACACACCTGCATCTATTATTTTGCTCACAAATAACAGATTTTGCGCTAAACTAGGGATGTGCAACACACCATTAATACATTTTATTCTACCAATGTTAGGAAACCTGATTTTAAATTTACCATGGCCAAAAATGTCTAAATGAGAATCATCACCCAAGTACACCTTACCTCCATCAAATTATTCATATTCATAAAACCAATCTCTTTTGAAGGTAATATGGAAAGATGCACTTGAGTCAATTAACCATGCATAATTACTTGCACAAGTTTCCAGAGCTATAATGAATGTGTCACCATATCCCTTCTCAGAGAATCATAATCAAATTTCTTCTTTGCAGTCCTTACAAACATATCTAGGCTTACCACAGTTCTAGAAAATAGCATTGGACTTTCTAGGAGACTTAGATCTCCCCCTAGACTTGGATTTGTCATGATTATCATTCTTCTTTCCATTTTCTTTAGGTCTTCCATGGACATTCAGGGCCTCCTTGGCACTGATGGATACCTTCCTCCTCATCTCTTCAAAAAGAAAAGAACCCACCAAATCTTCAATATACAATATAACAGAAGTACTCCCAATATCCATAACAAGAGAATCCCATGAGTCAGGCAAAGAACAAAGCAAGATCTAACATTTCTCTTCCTCATCCATTTTGACACCAATTGATGCCTACTAAGCCACCAACAAATTGAATTTTTCTAGGTGTTCTATAATCCACCCACCCACTTCCATTCTCAAGGAATACAATTTCTACCTCAAGAAAATATTGTTCACTGAAGATTTGGCTTGATACATCTCACCAAGCTTATTCCACAGTTTATGTGTAGAGGTCTCTTCATGGACATTGATTAAAACAAAGTCTTCTAGGAACAATCTGATTAGACCCTTGGATTTATGGTCTATAACATCATATTGAGAAGCTTGAGTAGGATCTGTAGGCCTTAAAACATTCTCATCAACTGCATCCCATAGATCTCGATCTATCAATAGATACTTCATTTTTCAGCTTCCACATTTCAAAATTATTCCCAGAAAATTTATCCACCTATATTCTCCCTTATGAACTTGCCATCTAAAAATTCCCACAACAAGATCATAAAGTGTCTTCTGCACAAGCTCCCACTCAAAACTAGATTAGTTCAAAAAACCCAGCAGCCCACAACTGAAACAGAAGGTAATCAAGCTATGATACAACTTGTAAGGAAGCTAAGGTAGCGAAACAACTTCCTACACTAACCTTGAGAGGACAATACAAAAAAAATAAAAAATATCTTTAACAGTTACATAAACATGAACAAGAATAAAGATAAACATCACACACACCATGACACAGTGATTTACGTGGGGAAAACCCTTTCGAGAGAAAAACCCCACACTCTAAAAGCTGCCCAATGTATTATTCAGTAAATCATAAAGATTACAATATACTTGTAGAGCAAGCTTGTTACAGGAGTATCACCACTCAGAGATCAAGAGACAGCATGAGTGCTAATAGAATCTCACTATCATACACTATACTCACATACAACAGTAATACAACACCTCACAAAAATAGAGTTGCATTCTAGGGAAAGACCAACCAACAAAATATCCATCATTAGATCTAAACCCTGATAATCAATAGTCTAGATTTACAATGTATCAACTCCCACTAATGAAGATTTACATAATATTTTACTACTTGCGAGACCCACCATTCCAACTCATCGTCACACAATTCACAACAAGGATGTGAATTGCATGATCATCCCATCGATAATCACCATCAACATGTACACGCCACCATTTGTAATTACTAACCTATTGGGTCCCACCATACCTCCATCACATATCACCAAGTCACTGAAAACTCAAACTTCAGAACCTCACATTAGAGGTTATGAAATTCTGAAAACCAGTGACATGCTGCCAACAAAGAGATCGATAATTCAGGAAGTTATGAAACTTTAGAACCTCGTGACATAGGTTACGAAAACTTGGAATCCTGCTACAAAAAAGAGATCGCTAGGTCAAGAAGTTATGAAACTTCAAAACCTCATGACATAGGTTTTGAAAACATGGAATCTCATGACTTGAGTAATAAAACCATCTCATTGCAAGGTTGAAACACAATTTACCAACATATAGGACATGGGGAACCATGTTTCCTTGAATTAGTTTTCAACACCCAAATTATTTTTTTGATTGCATTTCCTTGTTTAGATCTTTAAAGTTGCATTATAGTTGATAGTTAAATAAAAATTGGTATACTCTTTAATTAAAATTGATGTTTATTTTATTGTAAAAAAATGGTATTCACACGACCAAGAAAAAAAGGAATTGAAAAATTATTTTTGCTTTCCATTTATAAATTATCGGAAATGGGTATTTACTCACCAATTAAACCAATTGAGTTATCGTGCCATTGGTCTAGGATTTTCTATTTTAACTATAGGTATACTTTCTAGGGCAGTATGGGCAAACGAAGCATGGGGATCTTATTGGAGCTAGGATCCAAAAGAGACTTGGGCACTAATCACTTGGATTATATTTGCAATTTATCTACATACTAGAATAAACATGGGTTGGAAAGGAGAAAAATCAGCAATTTGTGTTTCTCTAGGATTTATCCTAGTTTGGACCTGCTACTTAGGGGTTGATCTATTATGAATAGGGTTACACAACTATGGATGGTTTATTTAGTAGTTAAAAATTGCAAAAAAGATAAATTTTTGATTTAATATAGAAAATCTATGTGATTAAATCAAATTAAATCAACAGGGAGCTCATCTAAGTTGTTTCAAAGGGTGTCGTAGAAAATTCGGAATCCTACAAACTTTCTTCGTATCATAGCTCATAGCTATGGGTCTTTACCTCTAGTTGAATTTCTATCTTTTAAATCTTTATATGGTACTTCTTCTATTTTTATTATAGAACTAAAGCCTAATTTTTCTATTCTATTTTTGTCTTTTTTAGCTTCCAGATGAATTACAAACTATCTAAATTTTCTTGGGGCCCACACAAGCGGTAGAGAATGTGGTTTCATTTTATGTAGGAGAACCTTGGGATTGACATGTCGTCAAAGTGGAGAATTTTCATTCGATGTAGGAGAACCTTATGCGGTGCCAAGAGAAGAACCTTGGGGTTGACATTCCGTTCTTTTGAATAAAGGAACGCCTTCGGGAGCACGAAGATTAATAAACATTAATTACAAATCAATATTTTCGCAGAACTATAGTTCTTCCCTATAGGAACTATAGTTTCCTGTGGTGGTCCAGGATGGTAATATTCCTCGGCACCAGGATCCAATGTTGTGGGAGCCCATTGGTGAGTACCATTCTACAGGCCAATCTTCAAATTATACTGATCTTCAAGTTCCCTAGGCCGACGATAGGTAGATTCCGCAAATGCAGAGCTATCATTAATCGATTTCATTATCTTAACGATCATCATCAAAACAACCAAAATAATGGTCATCATGACCATCGTCATAATCATACGATATAGGTGCAAAATCTAGTCCTTCTATGCCTATTGTGTCGATAAGACCAAAATCTATTGCCTGCTCTGGTGTCATATAAATATCTCTTTCTAATAGATAAGTAATTAAATCCTAATCCTGCTTTGTCGTACTTACATAAGTATCCACAATATACGACCGCAGGTTGTTCAGATACTCTGAATCGAAGCCTGATTATATTGAAGTGGAGCATAAGGAGACATATGGGGTTGGTGGATCATAATTGAAGCATTTTTGGTCATTAGCCGTTTAGTAAACGTCCCCCCGTGTAGAAGGAAAACTCCCATTGAAGCATTTAACCCGACGCCTATTGTATATACATCCCCTATTATGTATTGCATAGTATCATAAACAATGACTCCCTGTACCATTCCTCCACCTCGATAGTGAATAAAAAACATAAAATCCTTTGTTGGATCTTCTTGATTTAAATAAATCATACTTTTCATGATTTGATCGGTAGGTTGTTTTTCTAGCAGTCTAGCTAAAAAAAAAATCTCTCGAAAAAATAACCTGTGATATATCTCGACCCAGTTTGCCTCTTCTTCCGACCCTTGATAGGGCACTTTGGGTACATTGGTTACATCCATTTTTCCAGGTTTTTTCTCTTTGGGCATTTTTTGACTTTTCATTACAACGGCTAATATATAAATATATTATAATTCTATTTTAAAATAGAGAACAATAATCTCAAATAGAGAAAATTTATTAGTAAGAAAAAAAGAGTTTTTTTTTTTTGGTTATGTTTGAGCTAAATGACGACTTTTTCTACACAAAACCGCTAAAACACAAGACTATTGCTAGTATTTTTTTGCTATAATGACTATTACTAGTATTTATTTATTTTAGTTAGAATTCCAATATAAGTTTTAAATTCAAAAAAAATTCTTATTCTGTAAATGAATTACATATATACAGATTATTTTAAATTTATAATTTATATTATAATTATAAATATGTTTCTATGTTATAAATACTTGCATTATTTATAGTATAAATTTAGACTCAAAAAAAGGTGTAAAACCTCTACATAATTTCAAAAATCTATGCATAATTTTGATCCCCAAAAAAACAATTCTTAAGGGATCAAGACTTGTTTTTGGGAATCTTATAATAAAATGAATTATTTTGACCTTTCAATCACTATACATGTATATTTCGATTGTCTCGCTCATAACATTTTTTAAAAGAGCTCGTGGAACCATGGTATCAAACATTCCAAAATTAAATAAAGAATCAAATATTTGATCTTCATCATCTACTATCTGGTTTAATGTCTGTTCAATAACTCTTTTACCTGCAAATGCAATGTATGCATTAGGTTCGACAATCGTAACATTAGCCGACATACCAAAACTAGCAGTGACTCCACCAGTTGTAGGAGATGTAAGAACTGAAATATATAGTAAATTTTTCTCTTTTTAATGTGTATGCAACACAACATCTATTTTCTTCATTTGCATTAAGCTAAAACTTCCTTCTTGCATGTGCGCTCCGCCAGAAGCACATACGAGAATTAATGGAAGAAAATTCTCAGTAGCATACTGTATTAAACAGGTTATTTTTTCACCCACTATCGAGCCCATACTGCCTCCCGTAAATTGAAAATCCATAACTTCGAGTGCAACAGTAATACCATTTATTTCACCTATGCCTGTTTGAATAGCGTCGAGTAAACTTGTTTATTTTTGATAGGAAGTGTTATAATCTTCATAAGATTGTTCTTCTATTTCTATAAATTCTTCCTTTCCTAGATTACGTGTACTCTTTATTAGTTTTACGTTAGCGTCGACATACTCTTTTTCTTCCTTAGTTAAAGAGTCAATGAAAACAAAATGAATTTTCTTGTTTGGTTGAGAAAGGTGTCGAAGCTTTCACCTTATTTTACATTAATAAATCATTGAGGGTAATTGGAGCTTAAAAAAAAAGGGGATGGGTGAAAAAGTCCTAGTGATGTTTTTGATGTGAATCGTCCGAGTGATTCACCCAATAAATACATATATTTATTTATGTTTTGAAGATTTTTGTTTTCAATACTTTTCAAGTATTGACCATAATTTGGTTCCTTCCTTTTTAATTAGGAGACATCTGGGAATTGTTCATAGTCATTGAGCGAGTGGAAGACCAAGGAAGTATTTCCAATATTTTTTCTCCTCTTCTTATAATTAGAAGTAGTCTCCCAGCTAGATAAGAATCCTATACTATAGATTTCCCTCATCCTATGAAAAAAGCATAACAAGAATTGAATGATATGATCCCTCCATCACCCTAGAATAAAAGGTGATCTCGTAGTTCTTGGTCTATGAAGATGCATTGTTAGGTGGTTTTTTACACATTTAGGATTACTTAATAATAAGAACTTCATCCCATGCTCGAGAGATAGCCTTCCATACACTAATAAGATATGTATGGATTATCGAGAAAAGAGTAGCCAAAATAATTGGCTACCCAGGACCACCCAGATCCCACGAATGAATAGAAAAATTGATCTACATTCGATCTCACCTTAATCACCCCATCTATCCTTCTAATAAGAAAGTCATGTTCAAACCCTAGTTTGAATAGAAGTAGTATGCCATACTAATGTGCCTTGGATGATCCACATTCTGAAATAGAGATGGGATTCAAATAGTATTAGACAACCATCAACTAGAACCCAAAAAGAACAAAATTTCATCCCCAACATAGGGGAAGAATCAAGGGAGTATCTTCTAGGGGAAATCACATTTTTTTTGGTAGATTTTCTCTTCAGGCATTGGAACCTGTTTGGATCACATTTGGGTAGATAGAAGCAGGATGACGAGCAATTACTCATTATACCTGTCGCGGCACAAAAATATGGATACGTATATTTGCCGAAAAACCTATTAGAACGAGACCTGCAGAAATACGTATGGGTTCGGGGAAAGCTAAGGGATCTCCAAAATATTGGGTATCCGTCATCAAACTAGGTCGAATAATTTGTGAAATAAGTGGAGTATCAAAGACTATAGCTAGAGCAACTTTTCAAATCGTTGCATATAAAATGCCTATACATACTAAATTTAATACTAGTTCGCGTAAATAATGCCAAACCAAAGAGATATTTCTGGTAGAAAAAGATTATTTAATTGATAAGAAATACTTTTTTTCTGCCAAGGTAACAATTATTTTGGAAGAAAAATGATTCAGTCCCAAACTTACTTGAATGTAGCAGACAACAGTGGAGCCTGGAAATTAATGTGTATTCGAGTGCTAGGAGCAGGTAATCATAACACCGCTAATATCGGTGATATTATCATCGCTATAATTAAAGAAGCAATGCCTAATATGCCTTTGCAAGAATCAGAAGTAGTTAGAGCCATAGTTATACATACGTGTAAAGAACTTAAATGTAGTGATGGAATGATAACATGATCTGATGACAATGCAACAGTTGTCATTGATCAGAAAGGAAATCCAAGAGGAAATCGAGTTTTTGTTTCAGTTATTGAGGAATTAAGAGAATCGAATTTCACCAAAATAATCTCATTGGCTCCTAAAGTATTATAATTATACACTATGTAAAATTAATGTCAGGCATATTCCTAAAAAAAGATAAACATGTCTTTATATTGAGCTTGTAAGTTCCTAAGAATTAGTTCGTCATGGGTAACGATACTATTGCTAATCTAATGACTTATATAAGAAATGCTGACATGATAAAAAAAAATAGTTCAAGTGGTAGCTACTATTATTACCAAGAACATCACAAGGATTCTTCTACGTGAAGGTTTTATAGAAGATGTTAGGGAACATTGAGAAGGTAAAAAATCTTTTTTTGTTTTAACTTCAAAGTCTAGGGGAAGGATGCAAAATCGATATATAACCGCTTCAAAGCGCATTAGCAAACCTGGTTTGAGAATCTATTCTAATGCTTGAGAGATTCCTAAAGTTTTAGGTGGAATCGGGATTGCAATCCTTTCTACTTTGCAAGGAATAATAACTGATCGAGAAGCTCAACAAAAAAAAAGAGGGGAATTATTATGTATTTAATGGTAACTCCAAAACAAAAAGTAAATAGTTGAAGAGCCTTGTATTTTTGCCTCCAATATTGGAATGCCATTAAAATAATATTGACAAAAGAGGTTCTTCATGATATTCATTGAATACTGAATATTATTCAGTGTCAGCAATTTGGCTGACAAAAAAAAGCTATTGCATTTATAAAAAAAAAGAAATAAATTCTTTGTTTTTTATTATTTTTGTTATGTTAAATTTATTTTATTTAAAAATAATGATATTTTATTCCTCTTTTAGAAATGTAATAATTAATAACTATCCACTACAAAGAAAAGGAGTCTAGGTTTAAACATAATGATATTTTATTCCTCTTTTCAAAATGTAATAATTAATAACTATCCACTACAAAAAAAAAGAGTCTAGGTTTAAATGGGTACCAAAAGAATTTTTGTCATTCTTGAGGGTGTAGTTATCACAACATATCCTAATGGTATGTTTACAGTCTACCTAGATAACGATATGTTGGTTTTAATGGTTGTATCGGGTAAAATGAGATATCGAACAATACAAATAATACCAGGAGATAGAGTGAGAGTTGAATTACCTCTTTACGATTTAAGCAAAGGACGTATAATATATAGATATCCCGTCAAACGAAATGATGATGATAAATTTCTACCTCCTCTCGATGAATTTTGAGGCCCATTGAATCTATAAAAAAGAACAAGATTTTAGCATTAAATAAAGGACCACAAATATGAAAATCCGTGCTTCTGTTCACAAAATTTGTGAAAAGTGCTGCCTAATTTGTAGACGAAAACGCTTTCTTGTAATTTTCTACAATCCGAGGCATAAACAAAAACAGGGATAATTTCTATTACTATTGTATATCAAGATATGAATTCTAAAAGAAATTTTGGTAGACAATTTTAATTATAATATAGAAATATATATATATTTGTATATTATAAATAGAATATATATATAATATTTTTTTTACTAATTTAAATATAAAAATTGATCAAAAATTATAAGAAGATTTGTGTTGTGTCAAAAAATACAAAAAAATTTGTGTCAAAAACTAGAAGAAAATATGTGCCATGTAGAGCTACAAGAATATTTTTTCCGTGTAAAACTAAACATCGAATACTGAAAGGAGTTATTTATGTTCGAGCAAGTTTTTACAATACCATATTTACTGTTACAAATACACGGGGGCAAGCGGTTTCTTGGTCTTCTTCCAGTGCTTGTGGATTTAGAGGTACAAAAAGATGTTCACCATTTTCTGCTCATATTGCAACAACAAATGTTGTTCATACCTTAGTAAATCAAGGTCTTTTGAAAGAAGCATAAGTTATGATAAGTGGCCCTAGTCCGGGGAGAGAAACAACATTACAAGCCATTGTTAAAAGTGGTATACAATTAAGTTATGTATGCGATGTAACTCCTATGCTACATAACGGATGTAGACCTCCCAAAAGGAGATATATGTAAGAATTGAATAAATTGAAAGAGAAAGAACTGATTAAATTATTTATTTCAATAATATTATGAATCAGATTAAAATAGCAGTCTCAATTAAGATACCAAAATTGAAGTGCGTAGAATTCAGAACAGACAATAAGCGTTTTAATTATGGTCGTTTCACTCTATCTCTGCTTTGCAAAGGTCAAGATAATACAATAGGTAGTGCAATAAGAAGAGTTTTACTCAGAGAAGTAGAAGGAAAATGTATCACATGTGCTCAATTTCAAAATATATCAAACGAATATTTTGTGATAATAGGTATTGAAGAATCAATACATGAAATTTTGATGAATTTGAAAGAAATTGTACTTCGAAGTGATGCATACAAAATTCGAGAAGGATGTATCCATGTTGTCAGACCAAAAAAAGTAACCGCTCAATATATAATGTTACCACCTTCTGTGAGAATAATTGATACTACACAACATATAGATAACATAAACAAATCAATTACCTTAGATATATCATTAAAAATTGAAAAAGGTCACGGATATACTATTCAAAATCCAAATAATTATAATTCTAAGGAAAAATGTTTTCCTATAGATGCTGCCTCTGTCCCTGTTCAAAATGTCAATTATAGTATTCACTCCTATTGGAGCAAAAATGAGATACAAGAAATTATATTTCTTGAAATATGGACGAATGGAGGATTAGCGCCTAAAGAAGCACTTTATGAAGCATCTCGGAATTTGATTGATTTTTTCCTTCCCTTTCTGAATGCAAAGGAAGAGAATATCGATGGAACAAACAGTCTAAGCGACAATATTACTCCTTCCTTACCTATTTCGCATATATCGACTGATACAAAGAGAATAGATTTTGATAAAATGCATATTGACCAATTAAACTTCTCTACTAGGGTTAATAACTACCTCAAAAAGGCCAATATAAATATAGTATCGGACCTCTCGAATTACAGGCGAGAAGATATAATGAAAATCAAACATCTTGGGGAATAATCTATCAAAGAAATATTGGAATTTATGCAAAATATTGGAATTGATTCACCAGGGAATCCAATTTAGATTTCTCAATAAATAGTTCTATTGAATCTATCCATTCATTCCTTTCTTTTAAGTTCTTCTGGAAATTAATTGGAAGAAATCTTTGACCATTTTATAACAATATTAGAAAATATCTTATTCAAAAAAATATATCTAGAGAGAGACTATTTGTCTTAAATCAACTACTCCCTAGATATATAAACAAAAGATTTCCCTCATCTCCTATATTAAGATATTCTAAATTATATCAAATTGGAAAAGACCTAGAGTTAAAGATTCATCGATAGGTAATGTTTCCCCAATACCTAACCAAAGAGCTACTGCGGTACCGATTAAGAATACTGTTATAGCTACTGGACGACAAAATGGATTTTGAAATTGATTCACATTCTCCAAGAAAGGGACTGTCAATAGTCCTGCAAGTACTAAAGTAATTAAAAGGACACCTAATAATTTATTAGGTACTATACAAAGTATTTGAAATATGGGAAAAAAATACCATTCGTGTAATATTTCCAAAGGAGTTGCAAATGGATTTGCCGGCTCACCAATCATTGATGGTTCTAGAGCTGATAAACCTACAATACATGCAATAGTACCAAAAATAACTATTGGAAAAATATATAAGAGATCATTGGGCCAAGTGGGCTTGCCATAATAATTATGTCCCATGCCTTTAGCTAATTTATCCCTTAATACAGGATCATTCAAGTCAGGTTTCTTTGTTATTGGGATAAGTAGATTATTATGAATCTATCCCCCAAAAGAACCAGACATATCAATTTGGATCATCCGGCTTGAGCAATAATTGAAATAAAAATAATGAACGACGTATCATTAGAATAAGTATAACTAAGAAGATCTATATAAAATTCATAATTTTATTGTTTCGTATGCCCAGTACCCAAGTAATCTCACAAATTAGATCATGATCAATATGCCTTTTGGATCATCTTATTGCTTGTAATATGTGTTCATCTCGACTGCCACAATTTTTTTTTGCATACAAGGTATTCACTTGTTACTGATCTGGCCTTTTTCCTTCTTTAGACCCCTTCTTTTACTCCAATAGTTTACCCTATTGAAATGCAAGGGAAATGCATGTATTTTCATACTATGAAAAGGAAAGGAAAATTGAAGTAATAAATTGGACTTATGATATGTTATTACTATTACTTGGATCTCACGGAGCCTAATTCAAATTGAATCATAGAAATAACTCTCTTGGAACACATCAAAGTGCTCGCCTTTTACCCAGGTTCTAAACTTCCTATTTTTCGAAAGAAAATTGGGATAGAGACACATTTCGTGATGAATCTTTATATGGCAGATCCTAAAATTGATCTGCATGACCTAACCAATAGTTCAAGTCACACACTCCCATAATCCATTTTCTCCATCTGAGATGAGTATCTACTTTAATTCTTTGTATTAAATAAATAATACTTCAAAATTGAAAGGAGAAGTTCGAGAAACATGCTTTCTTATTTCCTTATTTTCAATAAGAAATATTCGCGGCAATGATATATTGTAAAATAATAGGTTTGAATACTGATTCAAAATGTATATTTCCTTTCTATAAAGGACCTAAAATACTTTGCTTGCGGATCATTAGAAAGTGCACTAACATAAAAACATCAGTAAGAAGGGGTAATATGAAAGTGTGTAAACTATAAAAATGAGTCAAGGTAGATTGACCCATACTAACACTTTCGTGTAATAACTCTACCAAAGGAGCTCCAATTAACAGAATGGCCTTAGGCACACCTGTCACAATTTTGACTGCCCAATAACCAATTTGATCCCAGGGAAAAGAATAACCGGTTACACCGAAAGATACGGTTAATACAACTAGAATTAGACCCGTAACCCAAGTTAATTCGTGAGGTTTTTTGAATCCACCTATTAAATAGACGCGAAATACATGTAAGATCATCATTAAAACCATTATACTTGTTGACCACCGATGGACCGATCAGATTAGCCAACCGAAGTTCACTTCAGTCATTATGTATTGAATAGAGGCGAAAGCTTCTAGAACGGTGGGACGATAGTAAAAAGTCATAGAAAAATCGGTAGCTACTTGTACCAAAAAAGAAGTCAGTGTGATTCCCCCTAGGCAATAAAATATATTCACATGAGGAGGAACATATTTACTAGTGATATCATCGACAATTGCTTGAATCTCGAGACGCTCTTCGAACCAATCATATACTTTATTGAGATAGGTAAACTCAAATTCCCCCTCTGAAAATCGTATATGAAAATTTCCTTTCATACGGCTTAAACAAGAACACCCAAATACTTTTTTGAACAAAGTACATGGTTTGTAAAATACAAAAATATTTGATATTTCATTTCTTTGTATGAAGGAAGAGGATTCACAATAATCCATGGTTTCCTACAATAAGAAGGAAAATAAACTTGATAGTGATAATGCTCAAATTTCAAGTTGGCTCATTGTTATGCAAAATAAATCGCTATAGGCCTTTTGAACGATCTTTTATCCTATTCATGATATAAATCACCTAGAAAACAATTAGAATGGACGATAAATAGGAATTATCTTGTTGAGATCTCAATAGATGAATAAATCTAAACCTAAGATTTTCATTTCACCCCGATGATTTTTTGAATACTCAAAAGTTTTTATGGGTTATAACCTTTCCATTTCATTATTACTTACTTAATGAAATAGACTAACTAAAGAAAATGAAATAATATCTCATTCTTCAGTCAGCATCAATATAAAAAGGAAGAGAGATCCCTGAATTTATTATCATAGTTTTTTCAATTATTAAGAAGTTTGGTCATGAGGTCTCAAAAACAGGCATAAACCATAGTTCAAATTTTCTTGAATATATTACCTCGTGCTCCAGATATTAACTATTAGAGCAACATCTAACGAGGTAGAAGGACCGTCTTTATTTTATGAAGACAACATATTGGTTTTCTGTACTAGAATAGAGATCAATTTTAACAAGTCGCACAACCATAATTCCAAAAATCCTTAGATAAAAGTAATTACACAATCAAACTACCAAAACGTAATAACCTAAAAATGAAAGCTATTCAATTTTTTTTCTTTATTAATTCTTTTTCTTTTGGATGAACTTAGGATTCGGGTGGATTTTATAGTTTTTCTAGCCCCAACTAACTGGAATTCCTTCTAATAAAATGGAAGAATTATAAATCTCCAGAATAATGGATAAGAATACTACAAATAGAGCCATTGTAATACCCATAAAAGGAGTAGTTCCCCATCCAGGAGCAACTTTACCAGATTATGTATTAAGTGGTTTTAAATAATTTCCTACAATAGTTCGTATTGGTCTGGTTCTAGAAGTATCATCAATGGTTTGTGTAGCCATAAAAATAATAGTATTGGTTGAGATCTAATTAACTTTGTATACTATTATGCATATATACATACATAAGATTACCTACCAATGGAAATACAACCTTAGTCGCTATCTCCATATCTTGTTTACTTGTTAGTTTTAGTGGTTATGCCCTATACACCGCCTATGGGCAACCTTCTGAACAAATTCGAGATCCTTTTGAAGAGCACGAGGATTAGTTGAAAAAAAATGACCTTCTCGATGGGGAAGGTCACTTTTTTATTATAAGTAATAAGGAGGATTTGAAAAATATATTATTTTCCCCCTCTATCCGGAAGTTTGGGGGGTTCTCAGAAGAAAATAGCAAAAAAAATGATCCCTAAGGTCAACACCAAAAGGAATGTATAAACCAATGCTTCCATAGATTCGATCGTAGTTTACAATTAATAGAGATAGCTTTTGTACTAATTACAACATTTTCCATAAAAAAAGTGGAATCAAAATATTTTGATTCCTGAGATTCAAAATCTCAATATTGCATTAGAGAACGGAGCAATACCATATTATACCACTTGTCTTTTAGTAGTTGGATCTCCCAGTTTTTGGAATGCCCCAAATTCTACTTGAGCATCCAAGTACGGATCAATACCAGAAAAACATCTCAAAATAGAGTTCTAGCACCATGCCAAATATGTCGAAAAAATAAAAGAAGAGAAAATGTAGCATGCCCAAAAATAAACCAACCCCTTGGGCTACTCCAAAAAACACCACCCAATTTCAAAGTAGTATGATCTAACTCAAAAATTTCACCTAATTGGGCACGTCTAGCATATTTTTTGGCTATAGTAGGATCACCAAAATTAACTCCATCAAGTTCACCACCATAGAACTCAACAGTTACACCTACTTGTTCCATACTATATTTGGATTCTGCTCTCCTAAAAGGAACATTGACTTTCACAATTCCTTCTTCATCTACTAGAACGTCTGGAAATGTTTCGAAAAAGGTAGGCATACGACATACAAAAGGTTCATGTCCCTTTTTATCTTTGAAAATAGGGTGTCCTAACCAACCAACAAAAATTCCATCTCCATTCTCCATTGCACCTGCCCATAATAACCCCCCTTTAGCTGGATTATTCCCAATGTAATCATAAAAAGCAATTTTTTTAGGAATTTTTGACCAAGCTTTTGATAGACTTAGATTTTCAGCCAGACCGACACGAACCCGTCTATCTATTTCTTGTTGGAAGTATCCCTGATCCTACTAGTAATGAGTAGGACCAAATAATTCAATCGGAGTGGTTGCGGAACCATACCACATTGTTCTGGCCACAATGAAAGCTGCAAAAAACACAACAACAATACTGTTGGAGAGGATAGTTTCAATATTCCCCATACGTAATCCTTTGTATAAATGTTGGGGAGGATGAACACTGAGATGGAATAGACCTGCTAATATACCCAATATACCTACTGCAATATGATGAGAAGCTATTCCTCCTGGAACAAAAGGATCAAAACCTTCAGCTCCCCATGCCGGATTTAAAAGTTGTATTTTTCCAGTTAGTCCATAAGGATCAAACACCCATATTCCAGGGCCATACAAACCCATTACATGAAATGCTTTGAATCCGAAACAAGCTGCTCCTGAGAGGAATAAATGAATTCCAAAAATCTTAGGCAAATCTAAAGAAGTTTTTCCTGTACGGGAATCAAAGAATACATCCAGATCCCAATATACCCAATACTAGATAGTTGCTAAAAAGCACAAGCCAGAAAACACAACATGTGCCTCGACCACACCTTCATAACTCCAAATACCTGGATTAGATATAGTTTCTCCAGTTATACTCCATCCATCCCATGAATCCTTTATTCCTAAACGAGTCATAAAAGGTATAACGAACATACCTTGTCTCCACACTGGATCAAGAATAGGATCAGATGGATCGAAAACTGTTAATTCGTAAAGAGCCATCGAACTGACCCATCTAGAAACTAGAGCTATGCATTATATGCACAAGGATTAACCCGCTAGGATCATTCAACACAACAGTATGGACACGATACCAAGGCAAACCCATGAAAATACCCCTTTATCAGAAAAACTAGACACTATGTAACTTTCTCGCATTAGAGAAGATTATGCTATGGAGTTAGACCTTTGTCTCAAAGATGAACATCTATTAATAGAACAGTTTCAAAAAATAGAATTGAGGCACAAATATATTTTATCATTTATATGTACCAATATACAATGTGGAAATTGGTCCCATTTTTTTTGTATCAAACAAAGTAAAGTAATAAATTACTTTACAAAAGACCTAATGAATTAGGTATTTTATGAAGAAAGGAACGCCTGCTTATTTGGTCCTATCACTCATTTGATCTTATAATCTATCTTTGTAATAGAAAAAAAAGACTATTTAATATAATTTTGATATAATAATGAACAACTTACCCTCTCTTTTCGTGCCTTTGGTGGGCTTGTTTTTTCTAGCAATTACAATGGTTTTTCTTTATTTCTATATTCAAAATGACGAAATTCTATGAATCTGATCAATATATATATACCTATATATATTTCTTTTGTCTAATATAAGATAAAACCTTACTAAATAGATCTAAATAGATATTTCTCTTTATTTAGATCCATTCATATATGATAAATAACAATCTATGGATAGAATGTAAATGTATATGGTATAATATGTACAATACATAGTATACAGACCCGTGTGTGAAAGAATAAATCTTTCTTACTTATACTTCAAAATATGTGTATATAGACATTTCAATATAGAGATTGATATTTTCATTTGACTGATACAATGAAGTATCATTTTGATAATCAATAAGTTAAGGACAAAATTTCCATGCTAAAAAAAGCACAGACAAAAAAAGAACATGGGAAAAGAAGAATAATAAAATCGTTATAGATATATACTATTAAAAAAATGCTTATATGTATATGGCTAGTTTATTAATATAGCCAATTTATGAGAATGACTTCGGGGTGGGAGTGAAAATTTGTTCAATCCCTCGAATTAAATAGGACGTAATTTGTTATGAATCGTCGATCCAAATGGCTCTGGATAGAACCCATAACAGGGTCTCGAAAAATAAGCAATTTGTTTTTTGCTTGTCTCCTCTTTTTGGGTTCACTAGGATTTTTTGTGGTCGGAATTTCAAGTTACCTCGGTAGGAACCTGATACCCTTATTGCCATCTCAGCAAATACTTTTTGTTCCATAAGGAATTGTGATGTGTTTTTATGGGATTGCAGGTCTATTTATTAGCTCTTATTTGTGGTGCACTATTTTGTGCAATGTGAGTAGTGGCTATAATAAGTTTGATGAAAAAGAAGGAATTGTATGCCTTTTTCGTTGGAGATTTCTCGAAAGAAATCATCGTATTTTCCTCCAATTTCTTTTTAAGGATATTCAGACAATCAAAATGGAAGTTCAAGACGGTATTTTTCCTCGTTGTGTCCTTTATATGGAAATAAAGGGCCAACAAGACATCCCCTTAAATCGTACTGAAAAAAAATTGACCCTGCGTGAAATGGAACAAAAAGCTACCGAATTAGCCCATTTTTTGCATGTATCCATTGAAGGATTTTGAAATGGGGGGGAATTCCTCTTTTATAATATACAAATGGATAGATCTCGTATTAGTAGATACCAGAATTTTTTTTACATAACATTTGTTTGGAGGGGAAGTATAGTCAATTTATTTACACCAACACGAAATGTTACTTATAGAAGCATACCGGTATTCTTCGGCAGTTCGCAAACATTATGATATCATTCTTTATCTATTAGATAGGGGCAAAAGGTCTAATAAATACAGATATAACATCTCAAAAGAATACAATGAAGTAAATGCCTCTAGTTTTTTACACTTTTTTACATATGTGCCCGAAATTATTTGATCTGCTATATGTACCAAAGAGTACAAATTTGGTATTATTAGACTTGAAATTAAATTTATTTTCTGCTCGAACTGAAGCGATTCTTTGGGTCAAGAGTTAAAAAAGAAAACAATAAATAGAAAATGAGTCCAGATCAAAGTGATTTTAAGGATTGATCCTTCCTTTTTTACTCCACTTCTCCTTCCGAATAAACTATCCCTCATCCAAAAGATATTTTGAAGAATTATGCATAAGATCATTCTATGAATCTCATACCTCGTTCTATAATTCGTACTTTGTTCAGATTTTGGATAGAGCTAACGGGCCAATCAAATTCATTAACGATTCACGAATTGGAAGTCGCCAAATATAAAACATTAGCTTCTCTACAATATCTTACATGTTTAATAGTATTGCCTTGGGCAATTTCAATTTCATTACAGAACAGTTTGGAATCTTGGGTTACAGATTGGTGGAATACTAGTCAATTGATTATTTTTTTTTATTATTTACAAGAAGAAAGCGTTGTAGAAAAATTTGAGAAGATAAAAGAACTATTAATGTTAGAAATAATGATGGAAGATTATCCGAAACCACATTCACAAGATATTCGTGTAGAGATGCAGAAAAAAATGATCTAATTGGTCAAAATATATAATCAAGATTGTGTCCAAGTTATCTCACATTTATTAGGAAATACAATAAGTTTTGTTGTTCTAATTGTTTGTCTCATTCTGGGTAAGAAGAGACTTGGCATTCTCAATTCTTGGATCCAATAAGTCTTCTACAGCTTAAGCGATAAAATGAAAGCTTTTTCTATTCTTTTAGCAAGCAATCTATGTATTGGGTTTCATTCTCCCCATGGTTGGGAACTGGTCATCAATTTAATCTTCGAAAATTATGGATTTTCCCATAACGAACGAATAATATTTGTTCTTGTTTCAACTTTTCCAGTCATCTTAGACACAATTTTTAAATATTGGATCTTCCGTCGGTTGAATCATATATCTTATTCACTTGTAGTAATTTATCACTCAATGAGTGAATAACAAATGGTCCCCACCTTTTTTACTTTTTTTAGGGCGATACTTCTTATTTTTTAGCTTTAGGTTTAATATAGTAGCAGAATTGTAGGTAGGTAACTATGATAGTTACCTACTACTATTCATTTTAAATAAAAGAAATGTAACAAAAAATTGAACCATGCAAAATGGAAAAACTTATGATGACTGGGTGAAAAAGTGGATAACTCAATCAATATCCGTCTTAATAATGATCTATATTTTCAAAACTATCGTCCCAATCAAAAAATAATTCTAATAATAGGTCCTTTTCCTGTCAAAAATATACTGAAATTGTGTTTCCCATCCTTTCACCAAATCCCGCTACTAATAAAGTAGCTCACCTCCTGAAATATCCCATATATGTGGGTGGTAATAGAGGAAGAAGACAAATTAATCCCGATGGTAGCAAAAGAAACAATACAGTCTACAACGCTTCAACAACGGGTAAAGTAAGTAAAATTGCACATAAAGAAAAGGGTGGATATCAAATACTATTGATAATCCATTAGATGGTCGACAAGTGGTTGAATTTGTACCTCCAAGACCAGAACTTCTTGTTTCAGAAGGTGAATTCATCAAGGCGGATCAGTCGTTAACGAATAACCCTAATGTAGGTGGATTTGGTCAGGAAAATGCAGAAATAGTGCTTCAAGATCTTTTATGTGTTCAAGGTCTTTTATTATTCTTAGCATCTGTCATTTTAGCACAGATGTTTCTGGTTCTTAAGAAGAAACAATTTGAGAAATTTCAATTGGTCGAAATGAATTTTTAGGTCAATTACATAAATAAAAATTGCAACAATAAAGTCACACTTCTTCGGTGCCCTTTATTTGTGCATCTTTAATAATGAGTGATTCCGAAACAAAATTGCTAAATAGTTAGTTTCCTAGTTCTGCGCGACATTAAACATTATATAAATGTTATCTTTTCTCACCTTGATTTATCATATTCAAAACAAATAAATAGAAGGAAGGAGAGAATTTAGTAACCTTGGCTTATTATTTTTGCTTATTTTATCACTTATCCTACTCCTTGAAAAACTAAAAAAAATTCCATTTCTCCTTAGTAAAGATAAGACCTTACCTTCCTTTGTGTCCAAAGAAGGATAAGATCTTATCTTTATTTATTCATTTTTTACGTTTTTGATTTTTGGTTTCATAAGATTTCCTGATAAGCTCTCTTATAAACTCTGCACGTGAGATCTTACATGGAAGATCCTAACCCAGAGTAAGACTCGTAAAAAAAAAAACCTATTAAACCAATAACGATAATACCAGTAAAAGTACCTATAAACCAAAGAGGGATCCTTCCAGCGACCATTTGCATTACCTCCCTGCACATTTTAAATAGTCATGCTCAATATAATAATACATCGAAGTATTGGATTTCCGCAAATAAGAAAAGAAAGTATTCTCACTGTTCCTAATTGAAAAAGTAATTAGAGAATAGAACACAAAGTACAAAAATAAGTAACAACCCCCAATAGAGGCTGGTCTGATTCAATTCAACATTTTGTTCATTCGGGTTTGATTGTGTCATAAATAGCTCCGTGATTTAGTTTATACAAAGTTTATTGTTGTATGAACTGCATTGTTGATATTGATCCCAAGAAAAAAACCGTAGGTACAGATAGCCCGTGAACGACCAACAATCTAACTGTAAAAATCAGATAGGTTCTATCTATAGTGATTAATACCTCCTAAAAAGATCTAGATCTAGTAAATTCATCAAGTTGCTCTAATGAATTGAAACGACCAATTACTAATGGAACCTATTGTCGGCTTTCTATGAAATACTCATTTGGCTGAGGGCTCCTGAATACATCATAAGCTGAACCGTACTGACAAATAACCAACCTGCAAT
Organism: Sequoiadendron giganteum; assembly: GCA_007115665.2. Classification (NCBI taxonomy): domain Eukaryota; kingdom Viridiplantae; phylum Streptophyta; class Pinopsida; order Cupressales; family Cupressaceae; genus Sequoiadendron; species Sequoiadendron giganteum. The sequence goes on along the minus strand of CM021101.1, from coordinate 385,693,002 downwards.
GAATAGAGAAGGTATAGTAATGCTATGGATAACCTAGTATCGAATACTAGTAATAATGTTAGCAAAAGCACGTTCTCCATTATTCCCAGACATGCTAAGCTCCCCATATTATTATAAAATCAAGGGTAAATTGATCCCATGAAAGAAAGAGATCAGGAAATGGAAAACTACTGATATCTTCTACAATCCTTGTTTGATTGTCAATATGATACCAAGGTGTTATTTAAAGTATACTAAGTGTAGCTAGCCTTCTTCTAACATAGCAATATGATTTTTGTTAATATTAAAAGGGAGTAGGATAGAACGATTCTGTTACTGCCAGTTACTCTAGCTCTGTTTGATCAACTTAATTCATTTTCTTTTTTTTGCTTTCTTTTCACTGAACATAAATGAAATAATTTTGCATATTTCAATTTCATAATAGCTTCTGCAAGGAATCTTGTCTCTATATTGCAACAATTAGATATACAGATCATAGGGAAGTTCATTTCATTTGAGAAAATAATTGTAATGGCTCTCACTTCCATAGGTTACTTTATCGTTAGAATACATTCATGTCGTTTTAAGAAGAAGATCAAGGAGTATCATTCATTATAAATGCAACTTATCCTAAATATTATATTTTTTCATTCTCTATTTTGTTTTAATATTATTTATATCATGTATTTACAATAGTATAGCGAATATAAGTTATGCCATGAACTTAATGACTTCAATAGCACTTTGAATGTGAACGACTGTCCTCTTATGAATAAAAAGGAATCGATGAATAGTGGAATATTATCTTGATCAAATAGTAACATAGTGACTATTTCTATTTTGTTTTACAAGAAAGAAAGGATAGCAGGGTTGACTTAAATTATTTTCCTTAAAATGAAAAAGGCATATGGAAAAAGTGAATCCATTTATTATATAACGTACAGTTCTTTTTTACTATGCTTGGTTGTAGCAAAAGTTTTTTTCGTTCTAAAGACGGTAGAGATAATGTAAGGTTATCTAATCAGAATCATTGTGAAATTCATCTCATAATTAGTAATAGACTATTACGTATGATAATTTTTGAAATTACAATTGGTATTCATTTTATTTATGACTTGTTCAATCAATTGGGGGGATTGAATTTTCACTTATTTTAATTTCTAAAAATAAAAATATTTTTATCGTCTATTTCCTCTATGTTTTTTCACAACATTAACAATTGTTAGATATTCAATTCTAAATTGGTATCTATTTATTTAGATGATTTTTTCTTTTTGTTCCTAGATCCGAATTGAGGTAATTGCCTGACAAAAATATGTATCAATCATTGTTATTTTTTTCATTGATTCCTTCCATGCTTACTATAATTAGTTATTTTGGTTTTTTATTAGCTTTGCTTATTTTCACCTCAATCTTATTCATCGGGTTAAGCAGTATACGACTTATTTGAAATAAAATAAAACCCTAAATAGGAATTGAGATTCC